>JABSNV010000737.1:0-117500 GCA_024085815.1 Flaveria linearis | reverse complement strand
GTACCTACGTACCTACGTACCTACGTACCTACGTACCTACGTACCTACGTACCTACGTACCTACGTACCTACGTACCTACGTACCTACGTACCTACGTACCTACGTACCTACGTACCTACGTACCTACGTACCTACGTACCTACGTACCTACGTACTACGTACCTACGTACCTACGTACCTACGTACCTACGTACCTACGTACCTACGTACCTACGTACCTACGTACCTACGTACCTACGTACCTACGTACCTACGTACCTACGTACCTACGTACCTACGTACCTACGTACCTACGTACCTACGTACCTACGTACCTACGTACCTACGTACCTACGTACCTACGTACCTACGTACCTACGTACCTACGTACCTACGTACCTACGTACCTACGTACCTACGTACCTACGTACCTACGTACCTACGTACCTACGTACCTACGTACCTACGTACCTACGTACCTACGTACCTACGTACCTACGTACCTACGTACCTACGTACCTACGTACCTACGTACCTACGTACCTACGTACCTACGTACCTACGTACCTACGTACCTACGTACCTACGTACCTACGTACCTACGTACCTACGTACCTACGTACCTACGTACCTACGTACCTACGTACCTACGTACCTACGTACCTACGTACCTACGTACCTACGTACCTACGTACCTACGTACCTACGTACCTACGTACCTACGTACCTACGTACCTACGTACCTACGTACCTACGTACCTACGTACCTACGTACCTACGTACCTACGTACCTACGTACCTACGTACCTACGTACCTACGTACCTACGTACCTACGTACCTACGTACCTACGTACCTACGTACCTACGTACCTACGTACCTACGTACCTACGTACCTACGTACCTACGTACCTACGTACCTACGTACCTACGTACCTACGTACCTACGTACCTACGTACCTACGTACCTACGTACCTACGTACCTACGTACCTACGTACCTACGTACCTACGTACCTACGTACCTACGTACCTACGTACCTACGTACCTACGTACCTACGTACCTACGTACCTACGTACCTACGTACCTACGTACCTACGTACCTACGTACCTACGTACCTACGTACCTACGTACCTACGTACCTACGTACCTACGTACCTACGTACCTACGTACCTACGTACCTACGTACCTACGTACCTACGTACCTACGTACCTACGTACCTACGTACCTACGTACCTACGTACCTACGTACCTACGTACCTACGTACCTACGTACCTACGTACCTACGTACCTACGTACCTACGTACCTACGTACCTACGTACCTACGTACCTACGTACCTACGTACCTACGTACCTACGTACCTACGTACCTACGTACCTACGTACCTACGTACCTACGTACCTACGTACCTACGTACCTACGTACCTACGTACCTACGTACCTACGTACCTACGTACCTACGTACCTACGTACCTACGTACCTACGTACCTACGTACCTACGTACCTACGTACCTACGTACCTACGTACCTACGTACCTACGTACCTACGTACCTACGTACCTACGTACCTACGTACCTACGTACCTACGTACCTACGTACCTACGTACCTACGTACCTACGTACCTACGTACCTACGTACCTACGTACCTACGTACCTACGTACCTACGTACCTACGTACCTACGTACCTACGTACCTACGTACCTACGTACCTACGTACCTACGTACCTACGTACCTACGTACCTACGTACCTACGTACCTACGTACCTACGTACCTACGTACCTACGTACCTACGTACCTACGTACCTACGTACCTACGTACCTACGTACCTACGTACCTACGTACCTACGTACCTACGTACCTACGTACCTACGTACCTACGTACCTACGTACCTACGTACCTACGTACCTACGTACCTACGTACCTACGTACCTACGTACCTACGTACCTACGTACCTACGTACCTACGTACCTACGTACCTACGTACCTACGTACCTACGTACCTACGTACCTACGTACCTACGTACCTACGTACCTACGTACCTACGTACCTACGTACCTACGTACCTACGTACCTACGTACCTACGTACCTACGTACCTACGTACCTACGTACCTACGTACCTACGTACCTACGTACCTACGTACCTACGTACCTACGTACCTACGTACCTACGTACCTACGTACCTACGTACCTACGTACCTACGTACCTACGTACCTACGTACCTACGTACCTACGTACCTACGTACCTACGTACCTACGTACCTACGTACCTACGTACCTACGTACCTACGTACCTACGTACCTACGTACCTACGTACCTACGTACCTACGTACCTACGTACCTACGTACCTACGTACCTACGTACCTACGTACCTACGTACCTACGTACTACGTACCTACGTACCTACGTACCTACGTACCTACGTACCTACGTACCTACGTACCTACGTACCTACGTACCTACGTACCTACGTACCTACGTACCTACGTACCTACGTACCTACGTACCTACGTACCTACGTACCTACGTACCTACGTACCTACGTACCTACGTACCTACGTACCTACGTACCTACGTACCTACGTACCTACGTACCTACGTACCTACGTACCTACGTACCTACGTACCTACGTACCTACGTACCTACGTACCTACGTACCTACGTACCTACGTACCTACGTACTACGTACCTACGTACCTACGTACCTACGTACCTACGTACCTACGTACCTACGTACCTACGTACCTACGTACCTACGTACCTACGTACCTACGTACCTACGTACCTACGTACCTACGTACCTACGTACCTACGTACCTACGTACCTACGTACCTACGTACCTACGTACCTACGTACCTACGTACCTACGTACCTACGTACCTACGTACCTACGTACCTACGTACCTACGTACCTACGTACTACGTACCTACGTACCTACGTACCTACGTACCTACGTACCTACGTACCTACGTACCTACGTACCTACGTACCTACGTACCTACGTACCTACGTACCTACGTACCTACGTACCTACGTACCTACGTACCTACGTACCTACGTACCTACGTACCTACGTACCTACGTACCTACGTACCTACGTACCTACGTACCTACGTACCTACGTACCTACGTACCTACGTACCTACGTACCTACGTACCTACGTACCTACGTACCTACGTACCTACGTACCTACGTACCTACGTACCTACGTACCTACGTACCTACGTACCTACGTACCTACGTACCTACGTACCTACGTACCTACGTACCTACGTACCTACGTACCTACGTACCTACGTACCTACGTACCTACGTACCTACGTACCTACGTACCTACGTACCTACGTACCTACGTACCTACGTACCTACGTACCTACGTACCTACGTACCTACGTACCTACGTACCTACGTACCTACGTACCTACGTACCTACGTACCTACGTACCTACGTACCTACGTACCTACGTACCTACGTACCTACGTACCTACGTACCTACGTACCTACGTACCTACGTACCTACGTACCTACGTACCTACGTACCTACGTACCTACGTACCTACGTACCTACGTACCTACGTACCTACGTACCTACGTACCTACGTACCTACGTACCTACGTACCTACGTACCTACGTACCTACGTACCTACGTACCTACGTACCTACGTACCTACGTACCTACGTACCTACGTACCTACGTACCTACGTACCTACGTACCTACGTACCTACGTACCTACGTACCTACGTACCTACGTACCTACGTACCTACGTACCTACGTACCTACGTACCTACGTACCTACGTACCTACGTACCTACGTACCTACGTACCTACGTACCTACGTACCTACGTACCTACGTACCTACGTACCTACGTACCTACGTACCTACGTACCTACCTACCTACGTACCTACCTACCTACCTACGTACCTACGTACCTACCTACGTACCTACGTACCTACCTACCTACCTACGTACGTACCTACGTACCTACGTACGTACCTACGTACCTACGTACGTACCTACGTACCTACGTACCTACGTACGTACCTACGTACCTACGTACGTACCTACGTACCTACGTACGTACCTACGTACCTACGTACGTACCTACGTACCTACGTACCTACGTACGTACCTACGTACCTACGTACGTACCTACGTACCTACGTACGTACCTACGTACCTACGTACGTACCTACGTACCTACGTACGTACCTACGTACGTAGGTACGTACGTACGTACGTACGTACGTACGTACGTACGTAGTAGGTACGTACGTAGGTACTACGTACGTACTACGTACGTACAAACAAAATATAAGGTGTTATGTTGATGTGTTCCCGATAGATTGTTTAGGGTATCATTAAAACGTCACGGTTTGTTCACGTACGCATGTTTGTATGTATGTTTACGAAGTGTATTGTTCTTATTGTATATATGTTGATGTGTGTGCATATTCATGAAAAAAATATCGGATTCGATGTACGTAAATGATCATAAACGGTTAATGTGTGGGTTTAGGGAACCCCAAAAGGTCACGGTTAGACCAAACCGTGACCTCTTATACATACAAGGTGTCACGGTTAGGTCACCACGTGACACTTTGTGTCAACAAACTGTGACAGCTTCATTCTACAACGCCACATGTGAACAAAGGTGTCACGGTTTGCCCAAACCGTGACCTTTTGGTCCAATTCAGTTTAAAGTAATTGTTTTCTAAACCTTTCAGCGAATCACTCCCGTCCCGACCGTTAAGACGGTAGGGCAATAGGGGAGTGGTGTGGGCTCGAAACCCACTACCACCGGTTTAGTGAGGTGCTTTTTATAAAATTTTTTATTTGAAAATTTTAAAAAATTAGGCAAAAGGTCACGGTTTGCCCTAACCGTGACGATTGAGAAACCCGAACTGTCAGGTATTGGTCAAACCGTGACACTTTGTTTACAAAACTATGATGAGCAATCCTTCAGCTGTTTAATTAACTACTGATGAGTTTTTATATATATACAACGAGTTTTTACAAATCATCATAACTGAAATTGCACATATATATATACAACGAGTTTTTACATACAAAAAGAAATAAAATACAAACAAAATATCTATCTAATCCATCATCCCCGGATCGCTGCCCTGACCAGACCCGCCCGCGCCAGATGGGCCAGCATTAAACATTATTTTTATTTCCGTAATTTTATCACTGTAAACTTGAGAATGAAAAGGCGGGAAACACCGTTCGATCGGAGTTTTATTAACGTACTCACTGTAAGCTAAGTTTTGACGTTGATATATACGTACAGGCATGGTTTGAATGCCGGATATGCGTTTGTGAACTTTACAACATCTGAAGCAGCTTGGAAGTTTCATACGTCGATTAAAGGAAAACATTGGGATTTGTTCAAAGCAAAAAGATTACGGATGTTAGTCGTGCTAGAATCCAGGTACTTTATTACTTTTAATTTGTTGTTGTTTTGTAGTCGGCGAACTAACGCTGGGTTCGCGTTTGTTAACTTTACAACACCTGAAGCGGCGTTGAGATTTCGAGACGCATTTAGTAGAAGTAGTGTGACAAGGATGGTTGGGGGGAGAGGTAGGGTTGTGGCACTAGGATCTTGCACCATGGTCCGGTGGTGTAAAGCCCGAGGCGAACTGCAACCCGAGCGAGTTTTTCACCACTAACATTGCGCGCACGGAGTTCAGAGAGTTTACCAGCGTTGATATCGGGGTAAGTCAAGAAAAAAAAGCTTGAGATTGCGAGCCTAAGAGCAGAATCACCGAGCTCACGACATTCAAATCTGGAAGCTTCGGCTT
This sequence comes from Flaveria linearis, assembly GCA_024085815.1. Taxonomy (NCBI): domain Eukaryota; kingdom Viridiplantae; phylum Streptophyta; class Magnoliopsida; order Asterales; family Asteraceae; genus Flaveria; species Flaveria linearis. The sequence goes on along the minus strand of JABSNV010000737.1, from coordinate 111,685 downwards.
TGATAATGATCTCCCGAACCCGACATGTTTTCGAATTAACGCGTTTTTTGAATGACGAAGGCTGAAAAATCTCAAGTGTGGATTATGAAATTGCGAATTTTTAGTTTGGAAATGGATATGCCGATTGTTCGAAGGTGAAATGTATATAAGGTGAAATTCTGGGGCACAACCGTCACGGTTTGGCCTCCACGTGACAGTTTGTGCCGGGAATCCCGGCCTTTTGTAAAATCACGTCTACATCGTACCTTAAACTGAGACCGTGTACCCTAGAGGTCACGGTTTGGCCTCCACGTGACGGTTTGGTGACCGCTTTTCAACTTTAACAGCCCATTTTGTCATTTTGTCGTTTTGTTGTCAGGAGGTCACGCGGACTACCACCCCGAACCGTGAAAGCAAGACCATGCTGTCACGGGGACAAACACCCCAAACCGTGACAGCAAGTCCATGCGGTCACGGTTAGGTGCCAAAATGTGACCGCAAGACCTAACCGTGACCGTTTGAACCGGCCCACCCCCAAAAACCCATGCGGTGTCCCCATTAGGACCTTTTTTTATCTCTCGAAAATATAGATGCTAAGCTCCTTTCATTAAGATTTTAGGACTCCTTGTTTTATTAATAGATAAAGTGGTAACATGATCAAAATAATATAAGCACGTGTGTTACGTCAATGATAGTTATATCCGCTAGTTTACATTATTAAGAATCTAGTGTCTCTTTTTATAAATCCTTGCAAAGTAATAGGGCTATTACTTTTTGGTTTGGTTTGGGTGATAAATAGCTTAGTTTATGACATCTTCTTTTTTCTATATTTTTTTGACCGGCAAATACACATCATCTACTTTACTTTACACTTGTAAAGTAACCATACATGTACTTGGGAACATCGAATGTAAGAGAAATTCAAATAATAGAACTCTAGAACCTATATTAGATAACATAGTTGATAAAAGCGAAGAGATTTACAATCCCCTCTCATAACCAACTGTGAGTTTCATTGGCTCCTGGCAAGGCCTAGGAGAGTCCCCATCTCTTTTTCGTGGTCATCGAGCTCGTCGGAGAAATGTACCCTCCCTTGTTCATCGCTCTTATCGGATCACAATCATTATGCGACGCAGTTGAATCATCGCCGTTCTTAACCGAACTAAGCTTGTCTTTACATGCGTGCATGCAGTTTATTACGGAGAATTGGTTGTTGATTGTGGCAAACTCACAACTTTTAATTTACAAAAATTTATTGAATAACAATAATTAAAAATTATAATAAATTATTGAAATATACAATATTCTTGTAAACTTCCCAACATTAGTTAAACAATTAAAATTTTAAGAAAACTTAAAAGGTAAAACTTGATCTACTAAGGGACTCAACACTACATAAAATTGTGTTTTATTAAATGCAATAAAAATAAAGAGTAAAATACTATTTTAGTCACTAAGATTTTGTTAAAATAACCATTTTAGTTCAAAAGTTAAAAATGACTATTTTAATTTAATAGTTTAATTTGTAATCATTTTTATTCAGTCTTGTTAACATTATTGGTCTTGTATTGTTAATTTAATGTAAAATGACTATAGTGCCCTTGATAACATAATAAACATTACACACACCCCCACCCTTCCTTCTTCATATTCTTTATCTTCTTTGTACCCTATTCATCGCCACCTCTCTCTCGTCTCCTCTTTCCCCTACTTAAAATCACACACCACCATTGCTTGGGAATTGCTCCATTGCAATATTGCCATCACCTACGACCACCCTTTACTGCTAATTGAGACCAGACGCTATCGACCGCCTCCCTTGATTTAAAGCTTCTATTTGGAGTTCTATTAGATTGTAACGTTTTTCAATCTACAATTGGGAGTTCTGTCTGGATACAAGTTCTATTTAAAGCTTCGATTGTAATAGTGCCACCTCCATTACACCTTGAAATGGTGGTTGAAGAAACCTATATGATGATGATGGATGATGATTGATGATTGTATGGATTTAGTTTATGGTTTGTGTAACCGTTGTCAAATATGTCACTTGTGTTCCCACTGTCGATTTCAGTTTTTCTGATTTCAGGTTCTTCATGGGTATCCAACAATTTCGATGGTGGTTTAAGGTGATGATGATGATGATGGTGTATGACGATGAATGGGAGGGGAGAGAGAGGTTTATTTGAAATAAACATAGCCTTTTATTTTATTTTTAAACCTATGCTATCAGGGCCAATATAATCCTTTTATATTGAATAATGGAACAATGCTAATGATGAAAATTGTTAAAAAATAAAATGATTAGACTAAAAAAGCTATTATAAAATTTTAGATTGAAATGATTATCTTTATCAAACCTTAGTAACTATAATAGTGATTTACTCGAAAATAAATTTCTATAATTATATAGGTTTAAATGCAAGAAAATGAAACAGGTTCTTGAAGTTAAGAAATTAATTAGAAATTTTATTGAGTTTGAAAACGTTTTAGTTGACAACATAAGTTGTGTTGATCATAATCTATTGTCCACGGTATATTTAAAATAACGTATTTAATTTATATTTCCTTGCAAATTAAGGGTGGTAGGGGTGGCTCATGTCACACCACCACACTCACCAATCAAAACATGCCACATTACACCATATTTATTTTAGGGACAATCACACTACACTACACCACACCAATTTAGAGGTTAGGGGGCACTCGTTTATTTATTTATTTATTATTTTTAATATTTTATATTTGATTTTGATATATATTTATAATTATATATTTTTTATAATAACATTATACATATTATTTAATTGTTTTTTATCATAAGTTTATATATAATAAATGTTATTTATAATATATTTAATAAAGTAAATACAAATATATAAATAAAAAAGCTCGTTTAGGCTCGTGAGTCGGCTCGAGCTCCATCGCGAGCTCGATACGTGAAGCTCGGCCTCAGGCTCGATAACTAAATGAGTTTTTTTTCAAGCTCGGGCTCGATAAAACTCGGCTCGTTTTGAGCTTTTTATTGATAAGATCTCGCGTAGTTCGCGAATGGCTCGGCTCATTTACACCCCGAGCACACTCTAAGATATAAACTCCAAGATATATATATACATACACATGAATAGTGAAAATATTTAAGAGAGAAAAAGTATGATTAGTCTATGAAGAGGTTTGCTAAATCAACCCTCTATCCTAAATGCATCCATTTGCTATATATTAGTTTGCTTTATTTTTTTAAATAACCATACATTCATAGATTTACGTCAATTTTATTGAGTTTGAAAGCATTTTCATCGACAACATAAAATTGTATTGATCACAATCTACTGACGGCAGCATGTTTCAAATAACGTATTTAATTTATTTTTCCTGCAAACTAATCTATATATAATACTAAAAAAGTAACTTAGGGTGACACTTAATACATTTCTAGGCCCCCTAAGTTTATTTTTCCCGTCCCGCTCTCCTTTTAAATAATTACCTAACTTAAAAAATTATTAAATAATTTAATTTTTTTAAGATTAATTTTTTTAATAAATTAAGAAAGATGTCTTTTTATTAATGTTATTTTTAGAAAATAATTTTTTATACAATTAAATTTTTTTTCTAAAACATCTAACTTTTTTTAAAATATAAAATATTCTAAAATTGGTATTTTTAAAAGGTAAACTTTTTTATAAACTAAAAATAATTAAAATTAAGAATTATAATAAATTTTTTTTAAAAATAACATTTTTAATACGGTTTGTTTTAAAAAAATGTTTAACTTTTTTTGGAAAGAAAGTTTAAAAACGTAGTTTAAAAGTTGATATCGTTATTTTATTACTTATAGTTATTACTCACATGTAATTTTAATCATATCTTATTTTAAATAAGTAAACTTTTTTATAAACTAAAATACTTAAAATTAGGAGTTACAATAAAAATTTAAAAAATAACATTTTTAATACGGTTTGTTTTGAAAAAAATGTTTTAACTTTTTTTTGGAAAGAAAGTTTAAAAATTGATATCGTTATTTTATTACTTATAGTTATTACTCATATGTAATTTTAATCATATCTTATTTTAGATTATCATTTTATGCTTCATAAATTTTTATTATATTTAATATTTTATTTTTTTCGACCAGTATAATACACAAGTTTACTAAAGTTAATATTAAATAAATAATAATTAACAACTAATAAGAGATAATTATGAATATTTATAGCCCGATCCAACCCAATTCAATACTATATCTCTATAGTATTATCAACTTTATGATATCTTGTCGTAAGTTAAAAGTAAAGATGGATTTAAGCTTTTAGTTTTAGATAATAAGTGTAAACTTACTATGGTTATTACAAATGTAGCTTACAATGATGTTTTTGCTCATTTGTGACTTTATAATCAAAAGTTATTATGTCTTATTTAATATATAACACACTTGATTTTATTTTTATTTTTATGTTATTTAATAATTAACTCTTCATAATTCCGTGTAATACACGGGTAACTAAAGCTAGTAAATATTATTTTTGTATTTTAATATGAAATACAATTAATTATAGACGACATGATGAAACGAAAATTTTGTTTTATTATATATGGAGGTTTGCAGTTGATTTTTTGTATTTGACCTTATTAGTAGTAATTAGATCTCAATTACAATTAAGCTCCTTGTGTTGCGACGGGAGCGTAAAACAGTGCAAAATAATATCAATGTCACACCACCGCTAACGACCACCAACACTGAAGTTGCGGTGTATTATATGAAGAACTTAGACGAAAGCGTAAAACCTAGAAAAATATAACTAAGTAGATTTAAGATCTTCGTTGTGACGAACCTGTTAAAAGGGAAAAATAGACGTAATTGAACCACACACGCAATTGTGTTGTGTCAACTCACAAAATTTAGAATGAAACGTAAAGCAAAACATAAAAATATTAAACCACACATTCAAGTTGTGTCGAGTTAACTTGCAAAACTTAGTACGAAACTTTAAACCAAAATTTGCGAAAAATAAAAAGTAGAGGGGAACAAAGTTGAAAAATATAAGTTGTAAGATAAAATTACAAAAGATGAAAAGTTTTGGGTTAAAAGTAAAATAAATCAAACTAGGGATGGAACCCACGCGCGTTGCCGCGTGGTTAATTTTGAATATCTAGCAGGGCGCAAGAGTTAAGTAGCATGGCATCTAAGTGTATTATCTATTTAACCAGTAGACCTAATGTCATCGTCACATTCAGGTCAAAAAGTTGAAATTGGTAGATGTTATGTTAGTGCAAAGTTAGAGCAATAAATCAAATAAATATGAATACTATTTTACTAGCAGGATGGCCAAAACGATTTATATATATAATGTATTAAGAAGTCGCATACCAGTACGTTTAATGCAGCAAGTGTGGCCATTCCTTCACGAGTCCACTGCATAAATCGAAAACAGGAATGTAGAAAAGTTAACTGTAGATATAATAAACTTTGGCATTGATTAGCAACTGGAAAACAGTTAAAAAAAGTATAACTTTAAGGAACAAAAATTATGCACCTTAGATGCGGAAGCAACATGATGGACAACAATGGCATTTTTCATGTAAGCAAGGCTAGGTTTCATGTATGGCTCATCCTCAAACACATCAAGACCAACTCGGAACATGGGATTATGTTTCAAATGCTCCACAAGAGCTTCTTCATCAACCACTGGTCCTCTGCTACAGTTTATAAGGATCGCTTCCTGTGTGTTTAAATTCAAATAAATTAGCCATTTTGGCTTATAAGAACTCAGTAAAATATAACTCTTATACTTTGGTTGAGCTTACCTTCTTCATCTTTAAAAGCCTTTCTTTGTTGATGAGATGATAAGTTGTTTTGTCCAATATTGGATGTAGACTTATCTATGTGATCATACGCTAAGAACATCAAATAGAGAACATATTATAATGACCCCAATAGATTATGATAACACATTTAATGATTTCTTACCACATCGGCTACTTGAAGAACTTCATCCATCGATGATGCTCGTTTCCATGTAACAGGTTGTTCTCCGCTGGCTTTCAAGAATTGACCATAAGCTGCAAATTGCTAGTTACATATTAGTTCATATATGATTTCAAATAAATATTAAATGATTCCCATCATCTTTCCTCATATCAGCAAATGAAAGTGACTGATTTACCTTTTTAAACCATCATACTTACAGCTTTTTAATAAAAAATTTAGTTTCATCTGTTTGACCATTTTTTAAAGCTGAAACTTTTAACTGAAAATACACACAATGGAGCAAGACATGCCTGTAACGAACTTCTCTAGACGTGTTGCTTGGTAGAGATCGTAATAGATTAGATTCATCTTGAACCCTTCAATCTGATAACCATATATTCGTTAGTTAACATCATTTAGATTCCAAATGAACTCAAAAACCAGTGGATTTAGAGAAAGATTTTACCATCATTCTACATAAGCAGAACCAATGCGACCAGGTCCAATGACACCAACAGTTTGTACTTTAAGCAAATATCCCACAAACCTAAAACATTACAAAATATGATAATTATCTTACCTATAACCTGTAACCAGTGTCTAGTACTTTGTGATTATCTTAAATGTAAATTGTACGATCTTACAGATGAGGAAGCCATCCATCGTATAAGCCAGCCCTCATGAACCCATCGGCTTCAACTATCCTTCGAGAAGCAGCAACAGAAAGTGCTGCTGCTAACTCTGATGTGGTCTCTATAAGCACACCCTATGCATATTATATTCCCAATTGTTAGTTTCGTAAAAGAACAAAATATTAAACTATGCCCACAATTCCGTTACAGTGACAAAATAACAGCGGATGGAACGTTAAAACCTCTATGTTATGTTTATAAAACTTGTGGTGAATTTGATTTTGATGTTGTTTAAAAGACCATTTGATAGGAATAAGTTCCTAATAAAGAATAACAATTCATCATACCACCATGGATTCACATGTTACATCAGTTCCATCCATAGACACTATATCTTGACTTTCAAAAGTCATACATAATACTAACTAAAGTCACACTTGATTCATGAAATTTTCCTTAATTCTACAACAAAACCAGTTTTGTTACATATTCTAACATTGAGTAAACTTGTTCATTTTTCATCAATCAAACAAATAAGACCGATTTCAAAACAAAAAATGGATCCATATGACCTAGAAAGTCAAGTTTTTAGCATACGAGTGAATAAAATGTCTTTTTTCATTATGGATACATAAATTCTTGAACCCGAAGGACAACGAAACTCACAGGTGCGTTTCCAACGGCAACACCATACTTGGTTGCTGCATCAACATCAACATTGTTATAGCCCACAGCCATGTTGCTAAAAGCCTTCCCTCCTGCTTTGCTCAATGCTGAAAACAATGTTTCTCCCCAATCTTCTGTCAACTAAAATACATACATCAAATTAGATAAACAAATCTTTAATGAAATACACACATAATAATCACCATGTTACACAGTTCAAACACATATAAACCAAAGTAACCAGTTCAAAAACAACAATTAGCCCCAAACCAAACTGAACACTGTTTCTGTCCAAGCAATCAACAATCCAACCAAATAAGAACACCACACCTGCCAATCACGACATTTTCACCATTCTAAAATCAAACCTGAATTTTGGATTATACAACTAGCCAAGATTCTATCTTTATGTAACAGCAATATTAATCTCACAAACATTAGAAACCTACAATAGTTCTATAACAGGTACTACAACAATAAAGACAATAGGTAATATTTAACAACAAAATCTATACTAATTTTGAATTCAGGAAGTATTATGTTCACAATTAACTACACCAAAACGACGCAAAACTATCACAAACTCACCATGTTCATTTACTTTCCCCAAAACATCAGCACATGATTCAATCACGCCCAAGCAGTCATGAGCAGAAAGCAAATCAGCAACTCGCAGAACCTCAGACTTACCAAACCTTAAGACCTTACACCTTATCGACGAAGATAACACCGAGACAGTCGTATTCACCGAACCATCAACCCCGAAACATGCTTTTGAACAACATATATTACCATTACTATTCAAAACCAACGAAAGGCATAGCATATGACTTCTATTCTAATTTGCCTCTCACCTAAAGAACTTGCAGAAACAGAACTTTATGAAGGAAACAATAGCAATCTCAGTCTCTATAGCATAACACACCGCGTTCAACATTGCAGATATATTTAGAATTCGGTGTCAAGTTAATCTCGATGCACTAATTCAGTAATTTGACCTATAAAACATCAAAAAAAATTGAAGAACAACTTCAGAAAACACATTTGCCACATAATCAGCTAGCATCAAATAAGTGAATCGATAAACACATTTCCATCTGCAATGTCAAGCATAACACTTCACAAATCAATGTAATCCACTATTCACATAAGCAATAATAAAAAATATATAAAAAAACTACAGAGATCTACATTCTCTCACAAAATTAGAATTCACACTCAACATCAAACACAACAAATCTCATCAAATTCGAAACAAACCTGCAACTGCAGATCCATACCTACACAACTTAATCAAAACATCCACCAGCAGCTGGTAGAAATCATTCACCGCGGTTTCTGATTCAGTTGATACAAGGCAGGAACCCTATCCTCCAAAACAATAACAATCCATTCATCCTCAACCCTAATTCACCTCCAACGGTGCAAAATCACAAAAACTGCCATCATCGACACGTCGTTCCCGACCTGTACTTCAATCGAAGCTTACCTGAGGCGCCGTGAAGCACATCAAAGACAGCTCAGTGTCCAGAACAGCCCGAAACACCCTCTTTTGCCTCTTTCGACTTGCGGTATTGCTCTTCGGCAGCTCGAATAGCATCCATGATTTGGGGATTAGGGTTTTCTTACGGCGCCGACCTTCGCCTCCCCGACCTCCGCCTCCACCAGTGAAATCGACTGCTGGTGGTGAGATTAGAGCCAGAAGGATGAGAGGAGAAGGATAAGTGGATTAGGGTTTTATTTGTGAGAAATATCCAAACTGTCGTTAGGCAATGTTCACCACCGACATCTTAGATTAAATAGAATAGAAATTTGAGAAATTACATTGTAAAAATAAAAAGCTTTGGGTTAAAAGTGAAAAATCAATTGAAAAAAACACTATGCATAGAGTGCAACATCATTATCCATAGAAAGTTAGTAATTAGTATAATACTAGTACTATGCCCCCCTCCCCCCGCATTACGGGGGACATAAAACTGTACTAAGTAGCATTAATAGCACACTATCGTTAATAACCACCAACAACGAAAAACTCGTATTAAAAAAACTAAAAAAAACTGAACAAAAAATAGACGTAAAAACGTTGAACCACACATGTGAAACGCATATAAACGAAAAAAATAAATTGAATGAAAAGTAAACGTAAAAAAGTTAAATCACTCAGTTGAAACGTAAAACATATAAAAAATATGTAAGCGATCTAGGACTACCCGTTAAGCATGAAAACAAAAAGTTTAAAAACGTTGAATAATACACGCATGATGTGATGTGTTAATGCTCAAAATTTAGACCCATACCTGAAACTAAAAATTTATAAAATATGGAAAGTATATGGGACCAAAGTTGAACGTAAAAATGTGTTGGACTAAATTCTAAAATATTTACAAATATTAGAGTAGAATAAAAAAGTTAAAGATTTAATAAAAAAGATAAAAAGGTGGGTACAACCCACTAATCCTATGATACAACACTCTCAAGCACAAATCACTTGTTAAGCATAAGGTACCACGCCTCTATGCACAAACCACTTGATAATTAGTATTATACTAGTATTGAGCCCCCCGTGTTGCGACTGGAGACGTAAAACCATGCCAAGTAGCACCAATGTCACACCACCATCAACGGTCTTCAACACCAAAAAAGTTCATATTAAAAAATAAACAAAAACGGAAATATAAACTAAACGAAAAGTAAAACCACACATGTGAAATTTGAAACATTAAAAATATAACTTAGTCGATCTAGGACCCGCATGTTGTGACGGGGATGTTAAATCTGGAAAGTAAACATAACAATGTTAAGCCACATGTGCACATAAAACATTGAACGAAAAATAAGCGTAAAAATAAGCGTATAAAAGAATAAATAAGTCAATCTACGACCAACGCGGCATAAAACATTAAACCACACAAGCGACATAAAACATATAAAACAATAAATAAGTCGATCTACGACCAACGCATTGCGATAAAGTCGTTTAAACGGGGAAAAATAATCGTAAAAATACTGAACCACACATGCATACTACGTCATGCTAACTCGCAAAATTTAGACAAAAACATAAACCAAAAAACTAGAAAATATAAAAAGTATATGAGATCAAATTTAAAAGTAATAAAACGTTAAAGGATTAATTGTAAAGCACTTGTGAAAGTATTGAACTAAAATAAAAAAACAAAGATTAATAAAAGAAAAAAAACAGGTATAACCAATAAAACATATGATACAACCCTTAATGCTACAAAGGTTGATAATTAGTAGATACATATGATAAATTTCACGATAAATTTAAATAAAATTAACGTATCCAGCTCCTTTTATAGAATTTGATGATCCATAAATTTAATGCCTAACTACAAATGAATACTGCCAGACTCACTAACTGGCTTGCGACACTCTCACCCCATAACATCATAAGAGGCAATCGACTCACGGCTCTAAACCAAAGCCAATAGTGGGAACTACTATCTATACCCCACAACTGCACTACTCTTAGATCTTAACATGACATTCTCCGCTTATTGTCATAGCCAGGAAGTATGACCAAAGCCCAAAATACGAACACCTTGTATAACAACGAAATCTAAGAGTGACAGAAAAATGATCATCATGTCTAATAAGTACGCTAGAAAAGGAAACTCTAAGATATATACATACACATGAATAGTGAAAAAAATATATAAGAGAGAGAAAGTATGAAACTAAATCTATAAAGAGGTTTGCTAAATCCACCCTCTATGATAAATGCATCCATTCGCTATTGATTTGTTTTATATTTTCAAATGATCATAAATACATAAAGGGGTGCGTGTACACTCGTATAGAGCCTAGTAAACTCACTTCTATATGTGTTCGTATTCATATAGACATGTGTTTGAACTTGTGAATGTTGCATTTTTAGGGGTGTTCGAAAATATCCAAATATGGAATTAAATCCAAAATATTCGAAAATCAATATCCTAAAATTCGGATTCGGTTTCAGATAGTGTTTTTGAGAATTTTCAGATATCAGAATTATCCAAAATATTTTTATAAAAATTATAAAATAATAAATATTAATTAGAAATTTTGGATATTTTAGATATTTTGGATATTTTTGTAAAAACTTCGGGTATCCGAAAACTTTTTTAATAAAATTTAGTAAATAATACAATTTTCTTGGAATTGGGACGGCCGAACGGATATTGAATCCGAATCCAAAATTTGAATATTCGAAATTTCGGATTCAGATTTGGATAGTAAAATTACTATCCGAAATTTTCGAGTATCCAAATTTAAACACCTTAATACTATTTATCATTTTATATATGCGTATTTGAAAAGTTCAAATGAATATAGGGACAAGGAGATACATTTAGTAAAATAGAGAGGATAGACACTAACCTCTAAATGATTTAAGGTTAATTTGGTAGGTGTAACCCCTAAATGATTTAAGGTGGTCAAGAGGGAGGTGGGAGGATTTGCTTCTTTTGGAGGTCCAAGGTTCAAACCTTGGCATGTGGTGAATATTACTAACTTGATGATACTAACAACTAACAATTAACCAACCGTTCAAAAAATTTAAGGTTAATTTGGTAGGTGTACTTGTCGTCATCCCCATAATTCTCATATAATCACATAAATGCTATTCGTAGTTATTATATCACATTCGGTCAAAATCTTTAAATTATCCTTATTCTAAACAATAATTTCGTTTTATTCCTTTTCCAAAAAGATTGCTATTTCTTTTCTTGTCTTGTGTTATGTATTCTTTCATAAAAAACTTCCAATCTAGTTTTAATTATATATTTTTTAGCTGACAAATATACAACTTTGCTTTAGAGGACATGTGTTATATTAGTTAGAAACACTTATTTGTTTCCCAACCAAAACACTCCCTCAATCCTACCGGAATAAAACTTACAATTAAAAAACCCAATAACCCAACCTAAAATATTTTTACTTCAAATAATACTCGAATCAAAACCTTTCTAATCTTTCTATTCTAATAAAAGGGTAATGGAGGTGGCACCTGTCAGCACCACATTCATTCTAATCAAACTTTTTTCACTTCTCTCTTCTATTAAATAACTACATTAATTACTAATAATATTATTTATTTATTTTTATATTATAATTAGTTTTTTAATAAATTAAGAAAGAGGTCTTTTTATTAATGTTATTTCTATAGAAATATTTTTTTTTCTAAAAAATCAAACTCTTTTTATGTAATATTTTAAAATTGATTTTTTCAAAGTAAATTTATTATAAAAAATAATTAAAATGGGAAGTTATAGTAAGGAAAATTTAATAAATGAAAAATTTATAAATGTTATTTTAAAAACAAAATGTTTACTTTATCTTTGTAAAAACAAAAGATTTAAAATGTTCATATTATTATTTTATTACTTATAATTATTATTTATACGTAATTTTAATCATATCATGTTTTAGTTTATTATTTCATAATTAATAATTTTATTTTATTTATTTAACTCGTATAATATATAAGTTTAATAAAACTAGTTTTACATATATAAATACATGTTAGAAGACTTGTCTTCCAATTTATTAGACTCTTATGTTATCTATACTATATTAATAAGCATATGAGAAGAGCATAGATGTCATTTTACCAAAACTCTTAAATTTAAGAGTTTTACCTCTTGTAAAGCATAATGTACAAATACTTAAAGCATAAAAGAATAAATGAAGGATTTGAAATTTTAAGAGGGAATTCCACCAGGGATTCAAAATTCAAAACTTAAAAGCCAACTTTCGCCTTCCTTGGTCCACAATCTAGGCCCCCACCATCCCGTCATTACAGTAGCGAGGTACAAGCTTTCTATTTCTTCTACAAGACTACAACTGAATTCCATATATTATTTGCCAATTTATGATTATATGTTTTCTGCCCTCGAGGTTCATTTGGTTTTCTTCATTCATTTTTTTCCTTTCTTCCTCCGCGAACAAATATCTATAAAGATCAAAACCCTAAACCTAAATTCCTAAAATCTTACATCTTCAAATCTACTGAAACCCATTAAAATTTGATCTTCTGTATAGTGTAAATCACTATCCAGGGTTTAAAGAGTCGTTCCACTGTTATCAACCGTTTCTCAGTTCCTCAGATCAGAAAAAAGGTTTCGAATTCATGGGCAGCCGTTGAAGATACATTTCTATCAACAAAGGTATTCGATTACGGTTTTATCTTTTCGTAATTTCAGATTATGTAGTGATTAATTAGGGTTTCGTTTGTATATCGAATTGGGTATTTTCTTGTGTTTTTCTTTTGGTGATTTTTGATTTATAGGATACTTTTGAGAGGCATAAAGTTGTTTTTACGATTTTAACTTCAATCGCATCGGTTGGCACTGCTTGGGCTGGCATGTTTAGCTTACTTGAAGGTTAATTTGGTTCTTGAATGTCATTAGGGTTTTGAATTTTGGAGCAAATTTATAATTGCATTTTGTTGAAATTTAACCTTTATAAGAAAGAAAGATGGTGTTGGTCTAGAATTTGAAAGGAAAATTAATTCTGATTACTAGCTAACTTCTTGTGGAATTATAATTTTATGCATTTGAGTAGCTAAAATATTATATGCTAGAACCTCCTAAGGATGCGCGACAATGGTGAGATACAGTGGGTTAACATTATCCAATATTTTAACTACTCAAATGCATAAAAAGTTTGTTATAATAGATAGAATATTGAAATAATACAATTGTGTGTTTTGAGATGCTATTGATCTGAAGGATTCTTCAGTTAGGGATTTAATGAGTAATCGAGCTTCAAAATCATCATGGTTGGTTGAACTATAAAGATCTAAAAGCTTGATTTCATCCCCTGACCCGAATTACAGGACATAGATTCATACCATGGGTGTCGGGTTTGGTGTTGGATCTGTATTCCATGGCTTCCATCGCTTCAGAGTAAAACCAGACAGATAAGAAAGGTTCGCTAGATAAGGTGGAGGTGGTTGCTTCTCAGCTTGGTGGAGTTAGCGGAGCTTCTCCATCTTGTGGTGGCATAGAGCGGCGGTTTCTTGAGAGTGACATCAGGGCAGCTAGCGGTCAGTTTCACAGCTATCCCATCCCAGTCAGGGGGTGCGAATGAACCCTAGCACGTACCCCCTCTTTGTGTTTCTAAGTTATACTTTAGATCTACAATCTCATTGAGCTATGTGTATTGCAGTAACATCTTTGCACCCATTACACACACATGAATCTGCACCGCAAAATTAATTTTTTACACGTGTTGGTTACATACCCTACTACTTTATTTTTCTTTTCTTGGTGTAGCATGTTACTGCATGTTAGGACATGAATTCACAGCTTGGAATCTACCCAAGCACATGTTGCAAAATTGCTTTCTGAAAATAAGAAGTTAGTTATTTTTACGATTGTCATAAAAACCAATGAGTGTGTTATGTGATTGCAGGTCCACAACTTAAACTTCACCAAAAGACTACAACAACCTATTCATATTTATATATTAAAGCTGATAACCCAGTATCACAAATCTCAAAGGTGTTGATGGATGATACTTCAGCTTCTGAAATTAATCCAATTTCATCACAGTGGATAAAACTTATCAATTATTGAACAAGGTATCATTTTGCAATCCCTAAAATATTTAATTTAATTTCATCATAGATCATGGTCTGTTCATAATTGTAGATTAATCATATGGAGCATGTGATAGTTTTAATTTATGACTGTATATTGCACTCCATTAGGGCTAATCTTGTTAAATTGGTTCTGTTTTCATGAGTGCTGGTAGATGTTATAGGAACCAGAGATGTGATTTTAATCTAATATATGTTTACTCCCTTTGTTTTCTAAAAAGTATTTGATTACTCCCTACTGCTATTTCTAATTCCAAGTTTGAGCTTTTAACATTTCTAAATCATTAAAACTAATAACGAAAAATAAAATTTATAATGATTATTTTTTGTTTCGGTAGTTCCCATATAGAAGTATTGCAAATCCACACATAAAATAATCAGAAGAAAACCACTAATGGTCGGATTTGGCTCTTGGTAATGATAAGCCTAATGAGTAATGACCACTTTTGATACTAAGGATGTGGTCGCAAATGGAAACAAGTTTTTTTAGTTCTTTCAGATAATGTTTGTTAAAGCATACTTTTATTTCTACTACTATTTATTGTGTTAATAT
This sequence comes from Flaveria linearis, assembly GCA_024085815.1. NCBI lineage: Eukaryota > Viridiplantae > Streptophyta > Magnoliopsida > Asterales > Asteraceae > Flaveria > Flaveria linearis. The sequence goes on along the minus strand of JABSNV010000737.1, from coordinate 96,287 downwards.
TAGTTCAATTGTTCAATTGACATCTTTAATGATGAACATTCGGATAGCTTTATGAATTTCTTTCATATGATAGTTTTGAATGACATTTTAATCAGGTAATGATCAAAGGGCACTAAGTTTCCTAATTTTTCTTCATTTTCATGAGTAGAATTCATTCATAATAACAAATGAGTTTCGGATGGTTAAATATAATAAAAACCTATATATATTATCTGCTAATACTTGTCATGAGGTTGAAGAATGTATATCAAGCTTGATGAGCAATATAGATGCATAAAATCATATGTATGAAAATTGTTGTTATTAATGGTGGATTTTTCTATGCAGGTTACCTTCTTCACGAGAGAATCATGATGAGTTCCTGTAGGAAGCCTTATCACAATGGTTGCAACACTATATATATGTGCTCACGTATTCAACCTTTCACACCACATCTTAAATCAACGATTTTATGCTAAAATTAAGGGTATGATATTCCACCGTACATGCTGAAATTTGCGCATAGGACTCGCATCATTTTCGGAAAAAAAAAGAAAAAAGAAAAAAAGAAAAAAAAAAAAAAAAAAAAGAAAACAGATTAAGGTGAAAATTTGTATTTTATGTTTAGATCTCAAGAGTTATTTTTTTTAAGTAATTACACATTGATTTACAACTAATTTTCTTGCTAATTTGTTTCCCATGAAAGCAAGCTAACATATGTGATTTACAGTTGCAATTTATTTCAATAAAGAGTTATGCGATATATATATGTAATGACTATATGCAATACTCACATTAGATTATTATATATTTCTTTATTATGTTGAATGCATTTATCTGATATAATATGTAATGACTATATGCAACACTCACATTAGATTCTTATATATATTTTTATTATGTTGAATGCATTCTATCTGATATAATGAAGATAGAAATGGGGATCAGACATTTCTTTATGTGGTTTATGTATGCTTTATAAAACAAAAGCAATATCAAAGCCTCCAAAAGGCGAAAATCTTCACGAACTCCAATTTTACTATATGAATGCTAAAAAAATTATTGGTCAAATTGCGTAGCAAGGGGATGAAATAGAGTTTTTTTAGTAAAAGACAAAATCTCTTGCATCTTCTTGATCATTCAAGTTTGCAACCATTAGTGACATACATAAATATTATTTTTACAAACAAAAATAAAGTAATAAGTCTCTTTAGATAAAAATAAGAAGGGGAAGTTAATGCATTTGCATATGTTAAAAACTAACAAGATTGATATGAACTTTGAATGATTCATTAACTTGAAGGATTATTACAATAAATAGACTACGTTATAACAAACTATTAAACGAATTAGGTATCTTTAGGGCTTAGGCTAACAAGTGGGAAAAGAAAAAGTACAACAATTTGAATTACAAATATAAACTTTATCTATTCCTATTGATATCGTTAGTATTCCCTCAAAGGATGGACAATCCAGTCTTGGAAACTAATAATCAAAACTGAAGCTTAAGCATGGGTTTCATAAGAGCATTTGCCAATTGATCATCGTTTGCCATATGTGTGACCAGTAGAGATCCTTTAACTTTTTCATGTACGTTGTTGGTTATATTTTTGTATTCATGTGGTTGGTTTTTTATTTTTGAATTACAATGATCATTACTGATATTTTCTTATTCATGTCTTTGTCATTATATATCTGACATATGTAGGTCTTATAACACTAATAGACTACACTGATGCTACAAAAATAAGAAACTAATAGAAGTACTATACATAGAAGCTTAACTTACAAGAAAAGGGTATAGCTTCATTTTACCAATCAAGGGTATGAATTCATTATTTCTTAAAAGAGTTTTAGCGCACTAGATCTCATATATCACGAGATGATTGATATATTAATAGAAAACAAGCACAGTGATATAAATTATCGTCACCGCCGCATCGCGCGGGTTTTCTACTAGTGTTATGTTATGTATGTGGAACCATGACCGACAATGAGCTCACCCACCGGCCACCAAACAAGCACGTGAATTAAATGTAATGTGAAATCGACATCCTATCATCGTCAAACAATAACAACAATAATAATATTTATCGTGCGTCTTTGGTGTTGCATTGGGGTTCACAATTTGGATTTCTTCTTCACTCTGACGTCTCTCTAATCCCCGTATATTCCATTATTTTTTTCTTGTAATCATCAACCCTTTTCCCACATAATCAATAACAACATTCATCACAAACTTATATCTCAATTTTGTGATTTCTGATTTCTAGGGATTTGGGTTTTGATTTGAAGAACAAATGGAGGGAGTTGATTACTTGATTGATGAGAGGAACAAGGCAGAGTTCGATGTTGAATCTATGAAAATTGCTTGGGCTGGTTCTCGTGAAGCTTTTGAGCTCTCTCATCGTATGGCAAAGCTCGTAGCTAATGATCCTGTATGACTTCAATTCACTTTAGTTTACGTTTAATTGCTATTTTGTTCATCTGCAGATGAAATTAGGGTTTTTTTTTTACCCCTTTAACTAAGTGTAGAAAATTGATCATGCTGGTTTGAAAGGAAAATTGTCTGCTTTGACTAATAGCTGATACCTAGGGTATTGACTGATTTGAAATTGCAGCAGAAGAAAAGTAACAATTAAACTTTTAAATGCTTTATGTTTGTATATGCTCTTTGAATATGTGGTGTGTGTATTTATGTATATTTGCGTCTTATTGTTTGCAGGCCTTTGAAAAGTTTACAAGGCCTATGCTGGGTAGGAAAGAGTTGCTTAAGAATACTCTTAGAAAAGCTGCTCATGGATGGAAGTTGATCGTTGATCTTCGTCTAACGGGTAATCTTCACTTTAAGCTCGCAAAATGGTATCAAAGTACCAAGCTTGTGTAAACCTTTTCTTGTCATTTTCACTTAAGTATGCACTTTTTGTTAATCTCAGAAGAAGAGGCCAAATGGTTGCGACTATACATCGATGAACCTGCTTACACTGATCTTCATTGGGTAATTTTACATCTCTTCTTAAACTGTATTATTGCAATTAGAGGTTACATTTAACTTCAATGGTTAGAGTAGATTGTTCCTTGAGGGGTATTAGTTGGTGATCAGCTGTTGTTGTTTCTTTGATTTCTTAGGGAATGTTCATCCCGGCTATTGAAGGACAAGGCACTGAAGAACAGAAAAAGAAATGGTTGCCATTGGCTCAAAAGATGCAAATTATTGGCTGTTATGCACAAACAGAACTTGGTCATGGCTCCAATGTGCAAGGTCTGGAAACGACTGCTACATTTGATCCCCAAACGGATGAGTTTATCATTCACAGTCCTACTCTAACATCAAGCAAAGTAAGTTTTTGATGTAACATGAAGTGGATTTACTCTTGTATTTTATTCAAATTTACATGTCTTTAATCCTCACTCATTTTATTTTATGCCTTCTTGATGTCTAATAGTGGTGGCCTGGTGGATTGGGTAAAGTTTCAACACATGCTGTTGTTTATGCTCGTCTCATAGTAGGTGGTGAATTCCACGGAGTTCATGGTTAGTACAAGTTCTTTTTGTACTTCTATATTTGAAGGGAATGTTTCGATTTGTGCTTTAAGTTCAATTATCTGATATTATTTAACATAACAGAGAACAGATTTTGCTTCTAATTATTGATTTATCAGATAAATCAGTTTCATACTAGCTGCAACAAAATTGTTTGCTAAATGGTAATTGAATATTACCTAATAACCCCTGTTAAAGATAACTTGCGAGACTTTTATCCCCATCACACAAGTCGTATCAACTTTATTTTTTCATATATCAGAATTTATCAAAACACTCAAACATTATGACAACTTCAAACAATAAAAATGCATCCAGATGATATCTCATACAGCCCATTTTGTTATACCTGTGCATCTGAGTCTGATTGTTCAAAATCAATCACTTTCAAAACGCACATCTAAAAGTCTAAACAGCCACTGATGATTTGTTTTTTGACAAGATTCCATAGAGATCAAATCATTTAAAAGCTTTTTTCATCATTCTTGTGGAAAGTAAAGTTACCAATTGTTTACCATCATTGTTTCCTTGAAGGCTTTATTGTCCAGCTAAGGAGCTTGGATGATCACTCACCTCTTCCTGGTGTTACTGTTGGTGATATTGGGTTGAAGTTTGGAAATGGGGCGTATAACACCATGGATAATGGTGTTTTAAGGTTTGATCATGTGCGTATCCCTAGGGACCAAATGATGATGAGGTACTATCTGATCTATATACATTCATGTCTTTTATCTTCAAGTAATTTATAGTTGGTTCTAGTTTAATTACATATTTACTGCCACTTGAAGTCACAGTAATTTGTTTTTAGTGTTACTATAATCATAATAATTTAACTATTTAGGAGCCAATTAATAAATAAATATACTTGTTTATCCCCTTTTTGATCTAATATGAGAGACACTTTTTTTCTTTTTTTTATTCTCAGGGTCACCCAGGTTACAAAAGAAGGAAAAATCATGCAATCTGATGTTCCTCGACAACTTATTTATGGAACTATGGTGTATGTTAGGCAAACAATTGTGTCTGATGCTTCTAAAGCATTATCGCGTGCAGTTTGTATTGCTACAAGATATAGCGCTGTTCGTAGACAATTTGGCTCACGTAACGGTGGGCCCGAGACCCAGGTTTATATGAAAACAAGATTTTGTTTTTGTCATCTTTATATGTTGCTTAATTTATAAAAGGATTGAAATTCTTTATTTTTTGTTTGGTCTTTCCTTTAGGTGATTGATTATAAAACTCAGCAAAGTAGACTATTCCCTTTGCTGGCATCTGCGTATGCCTTCAGATTTGTAGGCGAATGGTTAAAATGGTTGTACATGGATGTTAAGCAAAGATTAGCAGCCAATGACTTTTCAACATTGCCCGAGGCCCATGCATGTACTGCAGGGTTAAAGTCCTTGACAACTACTGCAACAGCTGTGAGTGGTTAATTCTTTGTTGTGCACATATATTAGTTATTCTGTTGGTAGTAAAGTTCACTATTTTTTATATGTGTTAATTTTGTATAAGTGTGATTCATCAAGAATTTATTTATTTATTTTTTTAACGTTTGTTCATATTGTTCATAAAAAATTCACGTGCCATTCAACACTTACTTCAGAATGAGGGTTATAATTGTGCATTTTTGTCTTTCAGGATGGAATTGAAGAATGTAGAAAACTATGTGGTGGTCATGGCTACCTTGTTAGTAGTGGGCTTCCCGAACTATTTGCGGTTTACATTCCTGCTTGTACGTATGAAGGGGACAATGTTGTTCTACTGCTACAGGTATGTGATGCAAAATTGTTTCGTGATATCAATCTTATGCAATTAGTAATTATACAAAATAATATTTTAACGATATGCTAATACGAAAGGCTTTATAAGATGCATCACTTTAGAAGGATTTGCACCATAAGTTATTCAAATTTGAATGCAATATATGAAAGGAACAATATAATAATATCTTTATGTTTTAATTAATCATGTGAAACTGGTTGGATAGGTTTAAAAAATTGATGACGCCATAATCAGTTTAAGAATAAAAAAAATTGTTAATAAAAGCCATAAAAAAACTGTAGTAAATACAAAAAACTTGTAAGATTTTGGAAGTAGAATCATGAATTCAATATCATCAAATATACTAGATTAACAAATAACAATTGAGCATCATCATCTTCTTCATTGATAGAGATCTGAATCTACATCCAGTACAAGCACATCATTATGTACTTCATTGCTTTCATTTCTGACATTGACAATAATAATGTTCACAAAACATGTAGGATATTGAATTATAAACATATTAGCGGTCCGGTATGGTTTTTGAAACATTGGTTTAGGTGGTGAACCTATTGACTTTTAGATGTGTTGCTTGCTGATTGAAAACTTTACAGGTTGCGAGGTTTCTTGTGAAAACAGTCTCAGAGCTTGGTTACAAAAAACCAGTTGGGACTACAGCTTATATGGGGAGAGTAGCATCTCTGATGCAGAATAATTGTGCTGTTCAAACTGGTAGATTATCTTCTTTAACATCCTCTGAAACTTGCTTTTGACATGGATATAAACCATATATGTACGCCTGTGTGTATTGGGGGATAAAATGAGAACTCTAAATATTGCGAGAACTCAAGAGAACCAATCAAAATCATTATTTATTATGAAAATTGTAGATTTAAAATATTAAATGATTTATCTCTCTAGTTAATTAGTTTCTCTCCCCTCTATCCTCTTTAAATTACTCTTAACAAGTTTTGTACACGTGTAAATGGTAAAAGTTAACGCATGTGTAAATGTTTACATACACGAGTACATGTAAATTTACACATATCAATTCATATTACAATATTGTATTTTAACAGTAACACTAGCATTCTAGATAAATGAATGATTTTGGTTGTTTCTCGCAAGTTCTTACAATATTTAGGAGTTATCATTTGATCCCTCCCCTATAAATATATTTATAATTGTTAGATATACACTTAACGAATCACAACCCAAATTAAGTTCAGATGTTTAATGATTATATTAACCACAAATACAATGGGTTGCAGCTGAGGGATGGCTAAACCCTGGTGCAATAATGGAAGCATTCGAGTCAAGGGCTGCTAGAATGGCTGTTCGATGTGGTCGACAATTAGCCAAGTTTGAAAATCCAGAAGAAGGTACTTTTATTTTTAGTGATTAATGTTCTCCTCAACTCTTATTATATCAATCATTTATGACGAATATAAAATGGAATTTGTGTGACCTAAATAATAAATTTCTCAAAAGAATGCTAACCATGCATGATGTAATCTTTTTTTGAATTTCCTACAGGTTTTGCAGAACTATCAGCTGATTTGGTTGAGGCATCAGTTGCTCACTGCCAATTGATCATTGTGTCCAAGTAAGCTCTACAAGTTGTATTGATAATCAATTAATACCACAGCAAACTAGAGGCTGTTTGATGTGCGTTTTGAAACCGATCATTTGATAATAATTTGTGTTCAACAGGGGAGAGTATCTGAATTTCCTTGTGCTCCTTGAATTGTATTAATCCATTGTTCGAGTGTGTGACAAATTCGATAAGTTTCACTAAACTCAAGGGGGTGGGGTAATACGTGAAACTACAAGGGCCTTAATGATATTAATTAGTTACCATTTAGTTAGTCTCCTTATATTGTAATGGCTTGCTAATCAAGCTTACATGTTGGCTAAGCTAAGGGGCTTATGATCAGTCTAGGAAGTTTATTAATATAAAAAGGGTATTAGGGTCGATTATGAGAGTTTTGAGTTTACAAACATAGGGAGATCACCTACTTCTTGAATTGGAGGCACTATCTTGTTCTTTTTGTTCTTGAGTTACTTTGATTATCAATCGAGTTTGATTTCATAAGTATCAAAACTCTAATTATTTAAGGAATTAATATATAAGATGACCAAAACCAATGTTGTGACGTATTGTTGAAACAATATATATATTTTAGAACATGAAAATTTATTTTCTATCAACTATAGAAGTATCATTAAATAAATCATTTAATCATATGTTTACATTTGCATATTGCAGATTTATTGAGAAATTGCAACAAGACATCCCTGGAAAGGGAGTGAAGCAAACATTAGAGGTGTTGTGTTATGTCTATGCTTTGTTTCTTCTCCACAAGCATCAAGGTGATTTCTTGGCCACCGGGTATCTTACACCCAAACAGGCCTCACTTGCTAATGATCAACTCAGAACATTGTATTCTAAGGTTATTCTATTCTTTCTCGCTCTATTTTCATCATGTTTTTATATTTTTCTGATGAAATTTAGAGCTTATATCTTTCTTGGGGAAGATTGAAATTATTTATTTACCCTTTATTGTTTTATTCTTGTTAAATAGTTTTATCTAAGGCGAAAACTAAACTTGTGTACTTAGTCGAGGTTTGCGATTTCTGACAGGTCCGCCCAAATGCAATAGCGCTTGTTGATTCATTCAACTACACTGATCACTACCTTGGTTCAATTCTTGGGCGTTATGATGGAAATGTGTATTCAAAACTCTATGAGGCTGCTTGGAAAGATCCTCTTAATGACTCAGATGTAGTCGATGGCTTCCATGAATACGTCCAACCAATTCTCAAGCAGAAGCTACGCACGTCTAAGCTATAGAACGCCCATGGCTGCACTAAGTGACATATTGCTTGGGCACATCTCCTTTGTTTCAGTAAGTGTTCAACTATGGTTTTAGTTGTTGTTTTAACACTGGATATTAAGTTGAAGGAGCACTATAGAGCTTTTACGCCTTATATTTATGCTGGTCTGTGACGTTACATAGTATGCAACATGCACGACAATCGTCGTGCTTTAGTTGTTGATTATGTGTCGAAAGTGTGCATTAGAACATTACTATTCTCGATTGAAGAAAAAAAGTTAAATAAATTGTCTGTACTAAGTACACTTGAACGGTATTGAGTTTTTTTAAGATAAGATTTTAGTTTGAATTACTGTTTTCTTCTTCATTGGTTGGCATTTTGTTGATGTTGCCATGTTGGTGTCCATGCCTTTCTTTTTTAATTATTTCTGTATGGTAAAGCACACATGTGATTGATTGTTCCGATAGCTAAAATCGACATATATGGCTAGTAGCTTTAATGGCATAGCTTTACTTATAGTAAAAATATATAAGGATATCATGTTCATGTTGAGGATGATAAGCAAGGTTCATTTTGCTTAGTAATGGTAGGTTTAAAACCATATAATACGTACCTTAGGTTTTTGTTTTCATGATGGTCATTATCTGTTTAAGATGGTGGAAGTCTTGTCCTGATATGCTTCTTGATGTGATTGTTTGGTTTTTAAGTAGCTTTACAAATTTATTTAAAACCAGCTGAAACAAACAGCTTCAAAGATTTTAAAGCTAACAAAAGTCGACATTTTCTATAAGCAATTTAGAGAACACATGATTTCCTCTGAACATTCATACATCTGTAGCCGTATAATGTTCTATAAGACAAGAATTATGTTTTATAGCTGTGTCTTAGATCCATAGTCGTGTGTTAACTTCCCCATGTGCACATAATTTTATTCCAAATAGTTAGGACTAAAAATCGTGTTTGTGTGTGTCACCGCTGGTGTGACAACTTTTTAACTGGTGTATCATCAACAAATGCGTAGTCAATTGACAAAATTTGAGTACATGTACAACATGGACTCGCATAGTATCCTTTTGTTTGGGGAACTGAGGCGGAGTTGAACATTACATGAGTTTTGTTCTTAGGTCACGAACTTTAGAAACATTATATCACTAATTCATCATGTCATTTGTTGAGTCAAACCGATAAAAAATGTATTGGTATACCCTGACTGTGTCGAACCTTGATCAATTACTGAAATGGTTGAATGTTTAGTATATAAAGGATAATAGATAATTTACCATTCGTCTTTGCGTCGATGGCTTGACATGTGTTTACAGCGGGTGGTAGTTGTAGATGATTCCTATGTTATTGGGAGGAGTGAAAATGCCAGGTTATCATTGTCTATCTTAATATACGTATCATCTTATGTAAGTGAAAGATTGTTAGATTTTATAACGTCCCTAACAACATGTCATCATATACTAATACATTGAACAAAATATTATTTAAATGTTTAACAGCCCAGACAACATTATGGGTAACCTGTCTTTACACATATTGAATGAACAATATATCAAATGGAATGAAAATGTATGAATTATAAAACGATATTCTAAGGCAACATGTTGACTTTTTATTTTTATTTTTTTTTAATTAATAATTGCAAGAGTGTAGCCATAGTCAAAACCTAAGAAACTTATGTTCATATTGCAAATCCTTTTAAGTTTACTATAGCAAATAAGTTGATCTTTAATGTACTATATATAATTATGTTTCAAAACAAATCATTTAAAAAATATAATTTATGAAAAGTCCCTTATTATAACTCCTAATTTTGATTATTTCGGTTTATAAGAATTATACTTTTTTAGAATATTAATTTTAAAACATTTTGTATTTTTAATAAAGTTTGATGTATTTGAAAATTTTCTTATTTTATAAAAAGTTAGCAATAACATTAATAAAAAGATCACTTAATTTATTTTTAAAACTGTTTTAGATCTAAAAAATTTAAATAATATTATTAGTAATTAATGTAAATGTTTAATAGAAGAGAGAAGTGAGAAATTTTTGATGAGAAAAAGTGTGTTGTTGTCACATGTCTCTCATAGTTACTTTTTATTAGAGTTAAACGATTAGTTGAAATAATTATATGTGATTTGATGTATACCAAATGTAAATATAATATTATTTAGACTAAATTACAGAAATTGTCCTTTAACTATGCTGAAAATTATAGTTCTTGTCCTTTAACTTTCAAAATTACAGTGGCTATCATTTTTATTAAACTTTCTTTCACTTAATACCCTTTGTACTAACCTCCGTTAAAAACTTCTGTTAAGCCCAGTCATGCCCCTCTCACGTGAGGGGCAATTTCGTCCTTTTAAACCATTAAATGTTGCAGACGATCAAAATAAATACCCCCTACCCCCATCTTCTTCTCCACTGAAATTAGGGTTCTTGAAATTGCACTACGATTATGGTGTATTGTTGGTGTGGCAAGCAAGTTGTTCTAAGAACCTCGTGGACCCCTAGAAATCCTAGTCGTCGGTTCTATGGATGTCCTGTAAAGGTAAGTCTCCTTCATCTTTTACTTACAGTTGTAATGCAGGGATCATTTCTTAGTTATTCTTCGTCCCCATTTCTCTAAAAAGTTCAGTTGTAATGCAGGGATCAAATTGTCGTTTCATTGGATGGTTTGATCCGCAGATGTGTGAAAGATCAGTAATGATTATTCCAGGTCTGTTGAAGGCAAAAAATGAACTTGAAGAAGATCTTAAACTTAGTCAAGCTGAATCAAGGAAATGGAAGAAGTGTTTGTTTATGACCTGGATTGGGATTATTGTGTTGTTAGCTGCTATGAAAATGTACTAAGCTAATTTCTTTCAACTTATTTTGTATTAGGCAAATGTTCTAAGCAAATGTAAAATATTGGGACTAATGTACTGTTTGACTATGGTTATGGGAAATGCAAGCAATGTTTTGAATCTTATATTGTTTCCTCTTTTATGTTTGACAATATTACTACAATTTAAATAGTATGTCATTATCTACACAAATAACCATACAACCATACAACCATACAACCAACAAAGTCATATATGCATTATAAGAATAGCAATGATGACCAACAAATGAACAGACACCACCAAATGCATTTAACCAAACATAAACCATTATATTACATAATGACCATTGATCCAACAAAGTCTATCAACATACATATAAAACAGACACCAAAGGACAGTTATCAAAATACACCATAAGTTTGTTCATTACATAAACCGTAGACAATTCATTAAACCAAAAGACTACAAAACTAGCTTTGTCCTCTGCAAGTCCTGCTATTGTGGCCTGTTCGTTTACACTTGCCACATGTCACTGATGTTGCTTTCCTTGACAACTTCCCACCTTTTGTCACATCCTCTAACTCTACTGCTGATCTCTTCCTTGCCTTTCTTGGCCTCCCAACAGGCTTGTGATAAATAGGTGGTATGATAATTGTTGGCACTTGGGATTTTGGCCACATTGATTTGCCATTAATTGGATAGATCTTGAACTTATAAACTTCTTTCCACCTTTCCATCCTGTAAATAGGATTCAAAAGCTTTCAAGTAAGTTAACTGATTGTCCATTTGCAGCTTTGTTCCAGATGGCTGCCACTGCATGTTTGCATGGTATGCCAGTGAGTTCCCATCTTCTACATGCACAGCTTCTCTGACTCATGTTCACCACACACTGATCTCCAAATGGTCCACATACTTGATAGTGTTCTTCCCCATTCCAAATCACAGTATACCTATCAATAAGTTTTTAATAGAACATATTAGTAGCATATGATTTCAATTTTAAAATCATTCATACTTTTATAATGACCTACTAACCTGGTAGCATCCTTCTTGATTGCCTCAAACAATTTAGTAGCATATGGTGTTAATAAACCATCACTTCTATCAATAACTTTAAGCACATTCACTATTCTCCTCATCAAATACTCCCTTATGTACTCTAAAACAGTGATTATGGGTTTGTCCCTACCATCTAAAATCTTAGAATTCATAACTTCACACATGTTATTAAGCATGACATCTGAGATTGCCCTACCTATAATCAAACAACTATTTTAGACAGCTATATGTAATGATTTAGTAATGAAAGCCTGGTGTACTATATTCTTACCTAAAAAGTGTGATCTTGCCCAGTGTTTGGGTGGTATTTTAGATAACCACACATGTGCATCCTTATTGAACTTCTTCAGCTCATCCATTTCCTTTTCAAATCTAACAGGTGTTGTAGCTGTGGTAATTTTCCATAGAAAATCCTTGTACACTTTTCCTTTAAAAGTTTGTCTCATATTCTCATTGATATGTCTGAGACAGTATCTATGTTCTGCACATGGGAATACCTTAGCCAATGCAGGTATAATGCCCTGTTTTGAACATAATAAAACAAATATGAAATGATATGAGTTATAAAAGATTGAATAGAAATATTAGCTATAAATGTAAACAAATTAAAGCACATAGGAATACCTTCTGCCTATCACTTATAAATGTGAAGTTTGAGTTCCTCTCTAAGTCCAGATCATCACCAAGGCATTCTAGAAACCATGTCCAAGAGTTGAAAGTTTCAGCTTCTACTATGGCATAAGAAAGTGGATAAATACCATTATTTGGGTCAATACCCACTGTAGTAAGAACTTGGCCTGGAAAGGGACCTTTCATGAAAGCCCCATCAAGGCCTAATAGATCTCTCCCAATTGCTTTGAATCCCTGTTTTAAAGAACCTAAACACACATACACTCTCTTGAATCTTCTGTGTTCACTTGTTGGGTCTGTTGATGGCTCAACCTCCAATTTCACTGTTGTACCAGGATTTATGTTTATCAATTCATCCATATAATCTCTAAGCAAACCATACTGAGAGCTATAATCACCATTGATCTGGACCATAGCTATGTTCTTGGCCCTGAAAGCCTTCATCTGAGAAACTCCAACCTCATACCTTCTCTGAAACTGCTCTTGAACTGCTTTCACTGGAATATTAGGATTTTCCTCTAATTGATCCATAAGTTGTTTAGAAAGAAAAGTTGTTGTACATGCTTTAATATGCCTGCTTTGAAGGCATTTATGCTCATCTACCAAGGTTTTGACCACCCATGTATTTGATCTAGATTCCTTGGAAAGTAAAAGCACCCAAGGGCATAAATACTGTTCTGGGTTTATCTTTTTTCCTCTGCCTCCAACATTTTTCGGTTTTGGTCCTTTACCTTTACTACAACTGCTAGACCCAACTTCACTTTCCTTGTGGACCCCATCTGTAGACTCAAATCTGGAAATATCACCCCAACAAACAGCTTTAACCCTCTTCCTATCATCCTTTAGAATTCTTAATTGTCTTCTTGTTTCAACAGCATGTTCTCTAATCAACTTTTTTGCTTCTTCTTTAGTTCCAAACATTTGACCAAGATAGAACCTTGATCTGTTTTCATTCTCCTTCCTTATGGTCCTTAATCTTCTTTTTCTAATCCTACTACCATTCTCATCAGACTCTGATCCACTACAAAATTGTTCATTATCAATTTCATCAATATCTATCTCATGACCATCTGCATTATCATTTACATTGGCATCATTTTCAACATCATCATCAACATGCACCCTAAAATCTCTCATATCAACCTCTACATCATCAATATTGTTTCCATCATCTATATTGAAATCACTATCATCCTCATCACTTTCATTATCAACATGTAATGCTTCATTCTCATCTAGATTATCAACATGCTCTCCTTCATTACCATCTATATTATTAAACTGTTCTCTTTCATTACTATCATCCTTATCAACATGCTCTCCTGTGTTACCATCTAGATCATCAACATGCTCTCCTTCATTACCATCTATATTATTAAACTGTTCTCTTTCATTTGGATCAACATGCTCTCCTTCATTACCATCTATATTATAATCATTTCCCATGTGCACTTCTTCATTCCCATCAATGCCATCAACTTGTACATTACCACTACCAAAGAAAGGATCAAAGTTTGGATCATCTAAACCGATTTTAATTTGATCTTGTTGGACACTACTTTCACCAGCTTTATTAACAGTATCATCAGTATCATCAGTCCACCCTAACAACAATCTACATCTACTAACATTAGCCATTTCCATCATCATTAATTGTTCATCACTAAGCTCTTCAATTCTAACCTTAGATGGAGAGCAAAAGTAAGTATGCACACTTGTCGTTTCAAATTCAACATACACGTTAATAAGCTTATGCACAGACACATATTTTAAAAACCCTAACACATCTGCATCACTCCCCAAAGCCCTAAGACCAAAATCTAAATCAGAATCAGGCGCTAGATAATGGTAAAACCTAGTGACGTCTGCTTCATAACCTAATATGCCCATAACAACATCCAACTCATGTACAAAAAACTTATCAATATCAAGCATATCAACAAAATTTGAAATCCCTTCAACGTATGATCTATCTGGAAACCGTGTGAACAAACCACCATGATGTAATTTTATAGAAAATAGATGAGGAAAACCCATAGCCATTTGAGAATTACAATAAACTATTAGACATTTCGCATGTAAACAAAAACTTAAAGATGCAATCTTGATCAAAATATCAACTTACCATAGAAAGCATCAATCTCATCTTGTTGTTGATGTTGCCGTATCAGATAGTGAGGAGCCATGGATGATTCCCGTAAAAGATTAGGGGAAGATTAGTAGGGATGAAGTGAATTAAGTGAAGATGTATTTTGATCGTCTGCAACATTTAAAGGTTTAAAAGGACGAAATTGCCCCTCACGTGAGAGGGGCGTGACTGGGATTAACAGAAGTTTTTAACGGAGGTTAGTACAAAGGGTATTAACTGAAAGAAAGTTTAATAAAAAGGATAGCCAGTGTAATTTTGAAAGTTAAAGGACAAGAGCCATAATTTTTAACATAGTTAAAGGACAATTTCTGTAATTTAGTGTATTATTTAAGTCGAATAATGTCTTTAAATATACATATTTGGGGTATAATCGTTACATACTCTATATATATTTTATGTAGCGATATAATATGTGTAAAAATATCAACATATAATGTAGATTTATATAAATGATTTAATGCAACTAAAACTAAGCAACCATACGTTATATCATATGTATGTGAATCTTTAGGTAACGAACTTGATTATTAATATTGCTAAATAGTTACAATATGAAACTAGATTGCACCATGGATAACATATACTAATAGGTTTTTTTCCTTTTCTACTTTTGCCCCGACCATATCATTGTCTTCACTCGAAATATCACAAGAAAACGTGATTTTCAATTAAACGGACAAAAAAGGGAACACCCTACATTTGGTCCTTTACTCATTGTTATTCAAAAAGTGAGGTACATGGCATGGGCATATATTTATTAAAGTTTTCAAGAGAGGAGTCTTGGTAGCTTATCTTGACATGTTCTAATAAAAAGTTAAAACAAAATTGTGGGTCTTTGAGAGACAAAAGGCGTAAAAATGTCTAGGGAAATGATGTGCCAAAGGTTGGTGTGATCTTCTTTGGTTTTGTTTTTGTTACTTGCAATTCCGTTTGGAGGGAAGTTTACTTGCAAACCAAAAGAAATAAGAAAGGGAGTTAATTACATAAATGGTACCCGTGGTTTACAGCGGGTAACACTTTTGGGTACTAACTTATTTTTATAACATCTTTGGTATCTGAACTCTTCAAATCATAACGCACTCGGGTATCAAGGCAAACGCCCGTTTATTCTTAACAGATCACTCACCCACGTGCTAGTCACGTGAGGGTATTTTGGTCAATTTGGGCAAAAAAAAATAGGGTTTAAAACCCCCCTCCCTTTCTTCTTCAATCGAACATCAGAGCTTCATCCATCGATCTTCAGTAATTGTCTCAAACCTTCGATTTCTAGGGTTGAATTTCAAACGATTTCTAGGGCACAATGCAGCATTGGATTGTTAGGGATAATGAAGAGCCTTTCGATTATGAATGCATTTACAGTAAGTGTCTCAAACCTTCGCTAATCTGATTTTTTTTTTGTTTTTGAAATCGAATTTCTCAAAACCCTAATGTTTGTTACAGGCGAAGAACATTACCCACAATACTTTTCAATGGCAGTTCATCACGATGGCAGGATAAGTTATGTTGATTTTGTGTCTAAGGATGAATTTTGTATTGAAGTGATAAATGATATTGTAGAGGAGTTGTGCAACAAAGAAGAAGGTAAAAAGGTTTGTACTTATCTAATTCCTGGTAGCACTTTAGATTCTGGATTGAAATCTTTAGTTGGGAATGAAGATGCATTTGAAATGCTGAGTTATGCCAATGAGCATTCGTTATTGAGTATGTATATTGAAAAAGTTGATGATGAAAATGATGATGAGATTAAGGATGTTGAAAATGAAGTACAAGAGGTTGAGGTGGATATGAAAAATTTCAAATTGAACTTAAAGGAAGATACTGCAGCAGTAACAATTCATAATGAACTTGATGAAGATTACTTGAGTAATGATTCATTTGGTACATCTGAATCAGAAGGAGATCAACCAATGGATAAGAGAAGAAAAAAAGCACTTAGAAGAACTAGAAAACAGCAAGAAGGTTCTAAGGATCCATGTACATTCTATGTTGGCCAAGTATTTGGGAATAAGAAGGAAGTGAAAGACTTAGTTAAGGATCATGCTGTTGAGACTAGGAGAGACATTGGGCTATTTAGGAATGATGCAACCAAGATTAGGGCCGTTTGTAAAGGGAGCATCCTATTATATAAAAAAGGCCCAAGTGAAGGCCCAAGTGAAGGCCCAAGTATGGGGTCAAGTAAAAAAGATGGTGGTAGAAACACTGCTGAAAACCCTAATAAATGTCCTTGGGTCTTGTATGCTGCAAAATTGGAGAATGAGCCTACTTGGATGGTGAAAACATACAACCCAGAACATAGATGTCTTCCATCTAGATCTGTTAAAGCTTTTACTTCAGAGTGGATGTCAAATAAGTTGATGGCAGAAATTGAGTCAAATCCAGGCATACCCACCAAAGCAATTCAAGACAAGTTGCAAAAGAAGTATGAAATGTCAGTTCCAAGAATGAAGGCATTTAGGGCTAAAACACATGCATCACAAAAGATAATGGGTGATTACAGTAAGCAGTACCAAGATCTTAGGGATTATTGCCTTGAACTGAAGTTAAGAAACCCTGGGACTACAGTTAGAATTGACCATGAACCACAACCAAATGTGGAATCCGAGGTTAGAGTATTTAGAAGAATTTACATTTGTCTTGGTGCTTTAAAAATGGGATACAAAGCTTGCAAAAGGGATGTTATGGGTTTGGATGGGGCTTTCATGAAGGGCCCCTTTCCTGGTCAATTGCTTACAGCCGTGGGTATGGACCCAAATAATGGGATTTATCCAGTTGCATATGCTATAGTTGAAGCAGAGACAACAAACTCATGGATTTGGTTTCTGGAAATATTGAGAGAGGATCTTGGACTACAAGAAAGATCAAACTTTACCTTCATTTCTGATAGGCAGAAAGGTATAATACCTGCAATTTCAAAATCTTCCCTGCAGCTGAACATCGTTATTGCCTAAGACACATACACCAGAACATGAAGTTGCAATGGAGGGGCAAGGCTTTCAAGGACATGATATGGAGTATAGCATCAGCCACCACAATCCAGTGTTTCAATACAAAAATGGATGATTTGAAAAGTATGAATGAGGCAGCCTACAACTGGTTAAAACAAATCCCTGCTGTTCATTGGGCTAGAAGCCATTTTACTGGTAAGAACTTATAGTTTAAATGCCATTTTTATAAGTTATATTTAATGCCTTTAAAACAATTCTGTTTCATTTGTGTTTATAGGTAGAGCAAAGACTGATGTTCTACTAAATAACTTGTGTGAGGTGTTTAATTCGAGACTGGTAGATGGTAGGGATAAGCCTATCATTACAGCTTTAGAGTTTGTGAGAGAATATTTGATGAAAAGAATTGTTAATGTGATGAAATTGATTGAGAAGGAACATGGTTTCTTAACTCCTACTATACAAACTAAGTTTGAAATCATAAAAAATGAAGCTGCTAAATTGACATGTAAATGGAATGGGGGATCAAAGTTCCAGGTAACAGGCTACAATGGGTCGCAATATGTGGTTGATGTAGCTGAAAAAGTGTGTTCATGTAGAAATTGGGAACTGTTAGGAATTCCATGTAAGCATGCTGTTGCAGCTAATTGGGATATGAGAGATAATTCATTGGAAGTGGATGTACCAGAGTTGTGGGTGGATTCTTGTTATTGGCTTGAGACATGGAAGGAGGTATATTCACATAAAGTTGGTCCAATTAATGGAAGGAACATGTGGCCAAGATCCGAGTGCCCTACAACTTTGAAAGAACCAAAATACCACAAGCCAATTGGAAGGCCAAGAAAGATGAGAAAGAAGGATCAAGGGGAGAAGGAGGATGAAATGGCTAAGAATGGGAAGTTGACCAGAAAGTGGAAGTCGGTGACATGTAGCAAGTGCAAAAAGAAGGGTCATAACAAGAAAACTTGTGTTGGACAAGTTGCAGAATCTTGAAGGTTTTATGTTTGTAATGGCAGTATGTTTGTAATGGTAATGCATACTTTTGTAATGGTATTTTGCTTGTAATGGCATACTTTTGTAATGGCAGCATGCTTTTGTAATGGTCTTTTATGTTTGTAATGGCAGTAGTGCTTTACAACTTGGGCAGCATGTTTGTTCTGTTATGGTAAAGCATACTTTGTAATGGTATTTTGCTTGTAATGGCATACTTTTGTAATGGCAGCATGCTTTTGTAATGGTCTTTTATGTTTGTAATGGCAGTAGTGCTTTACAACTTGGGCAGCATGTTTGTTCTGTTATGGTAAAGCATACTTTTGTAATGGTATTTTGCTTGTAATGGCATACTTTTGTAATGGCAGCATGCTTTTGGCATCATGTTGGTTCTATCATTTGGCAGCAGCAGCAGCATGTTTGTTCAGCAGCAGCAGCTGCACTTGGTTTATTTGGCATCATGTTGGTTCTATCATTTGGCAGCAGCAGCATCATGTTTGTTCAGTTAATGGCAGCAGCAGCAGCTTGGTTTATTTATTCAGCAGCAGCACTTGGTTTATTTATTCAGTTAATTGTTCACTTGTGCTGCACTTGGTTTATTTATTCAGCAGCAGCAGCTGCACTTGTAATGCACTTGGTTCATTTAGTCCATTTAGTCTATTTAGTCCATTTAGTCCATTTAGTCCATTTAGTCCATTTAGTGCAGCAGCATGTTGTTCTGTTAATGGCAGTAACTGCATTTGAGTAAATGCAGCAGCTGCACTTGGTTCGTTTAGTCCATTTAGTCCATTTACACATATTTGTTCAAACCAACCTGCAACTTTCAAAATGAAGCTGCACTTGAGTAAATGCAGCAGCTGCACTTGGTTCATTTAACAACAATGCAACTCCAATCAAGTATTACAAAATAACCAACTTCAATGTTAGAATTCATTACAAAATGAACCTGCAACTTTCATTTCAAACAATCCATGTTTGTAATAACAATCATTACAGTCCATGTTTGTAATAACAATCCACTTAGTCCATGTTAGAATTCAAACAATGCAATTCCATTTACTCATACCAAAAGCATCACTTCCATTTCATACCAAAAGCATTACATTGTTAGAATTCATTACAAAATAACACACATACAAGATGAACCTGCATCTTTCAATCAAATTACTTTACAAAAAAGACATACAATCCAAAAACAATGAACAAACACCAACTTCCAATCAAGTACAAATTTTTCCTATGAATTTCTTCTTTCAAAGCTGCTAGTTTCTTTTCAAGCTTTGCTTCTTTGTTCTTTGAATTTGAATTCCAATTTACACAAACTGAGCTCTCACATGGGGATGAACAAGAACTGCTTGTTTGTTTTTTTGAACATTGAAGGGGAATGCTTTCACATGAGGTAGTACCAATCTTGGGAAGATCCATCCATACAAAGAACTTACATTTGTTTGTCTGTCAAAAACAAGACTTTTGTTAGTAGAAGAAGCCATGAAATCGTCGGGTATAGAATAAATTACCTGTTTTGGACAAGTGTAGAAGCGTCTTCCAGGATTTTTGCTCGTTCGAGATGTTTTAATTGCTGCAAATCTGTCACAATTGCACAACACCATGATCGATTGAAGCTCTGATGTTCGATTGAAGCTTTGATGTTCGATTGAAGCTCTGTTGTTCGATTGAAGCTCTGATTAGGGTTTGGGGTAAAGCATTTGATGGATGAAGCTCTGATGTTCGATTGAAGCTCGGATGTTCGATTGAAGCTCGGATGTTCGATTGAAGCTCTGATTAGGGTTTGGGGGTAAAGCATTCGATGGATGAAAGCCTGATGTTCGATTGAAGAAGAAAGGGAGGGGGGTTTTAAACCCTATTTTTTTTTTGCCCAAATTGACCAAAATACCCTCACGTGACTAGCACGTGGGGGAGTGATCTGTTAAGAATAAACGGGCGTTTGCCTTAATACCCGAGTGCGTTATGATTTGAAGAGTTCAGATACTAAAGATGTTATAAAAATAAGTTAGTACCCAAAAGTGTTACCCGCTATAAACCACGGGTACCATTTATGTAATTAACTCTAAGAAAGGACTTAGAAAGTCTCCCATCGTCTTGTTGGTTTATACTTCATCTTGACATCTCGGGTTGTATGCCTACCATCGTTTAAATCGATACTTCGTGTCTTTGCGTGGGTCCCTATAGACGAGGTTACTTTCATTAACTACTACAATTCGTCCAACGCATGCTTCAAAGGTTGTGGCTTATACACATCCTAGGGTTGTTTTAGGTTCTTAAGTTCTTTCAAATTGGTTCTTGATGGGAGTTTTTAAATTTGCTTAACATGTTGTATAATTTATCAGTTTTGTTTTAAAAGAGTTCAAATATTGTATACAAAGTCTCAACCAATAGTTTGTGGCTATCGATTGCATTCGAATCACTTCCGTCACGTATCTTTTATGACGGGGGTGCGTGGTTCATAGAAGCAGACTGTTTGAATAACTTGCAGTTCATGACTCAATCGAAATTAGTTCGTTTATAAAGGAGTCGAGTTGAGCCGGCTTGGTTTGTAAATGAGCAAAGCCCGAGCCTAGGACAGTCGGCTTATGCCTCGTTTGAAATACACCGTAATTAGTACGTATGTAAATTATAAACCAAAAAGATATATTATTTAAATATACTTTAGACGTGCATATTTTTACATTTTCTAATAAAAAAATGTAGTATAAAAATATATAATATAACCATAGATCACGAAATACCAGTCTCGTATTATTATTAAAATGAATAAAGATAAACAAACATAGAAGATGTTACTTTTTGTTAAACCGTAATTTTTTTAAACTTTTTAAAATTATAAACAAGTTGGCTCGCAAGCCAGCTACGCTTGGCTCGTTAGTATACGAGCCAAGTCCGAGCCAACAATTTGAGCACGTTAACACAAACGAGTCGAGCTTGAGCCTATTTTAACTCGTTTTGAACCCTACATAAAAGTCTTTTTTAACTCTTTTGGGGGATTTTAGAAAGAGTAGATATGACATCATGATCGAATCTTGTGAGTGGTACGCTGTTTGGCTTGTTTGTACTCCCTTGGTGATCATATGAAACATTATAGAGAGGGTGTAGAGATTCTCATATGTAAGAGAGGTGGTTTATCGAATGGGGGTTGAGATGAGGTCTTTATATATGGTTGATCATGGCTTCAACTACAAGTTAATAATAACCGATATATGATTGGGTTGTGATGTACGTAATGTGTTTTCTGGTGTTTTATGTTTTAATAATTTCTCAAACACAATTTAAGTCATAAACTTAATGTGCTATGCTCGACACATTACAACAGAATATGAACATGTACATATAATCTTATATGTGGTATAGTGATGGTAGGTGCTGAATGATACACAGGGTGTCAATATAGTCATAGTGTGACCAAATAATTAATAAGATTTTGATAAATATGATAAACATGAAAAGCAAATAATAAAATGCTACAAGTATAAATAATAATTAGCACCAAGGAGATATCACTTGGGGGTGGCTCCCCTTGATGTCTCAATATATGGATTTTCAAAAGATCACTAAAATCTAATATAGAATTGGTTCCCACTTATATTATCAATTCATATGATTCTTCAAAAAGATAAACAAAGAGCCTGAAAACTAAAATCATGCAATGAAGAACAAATGATTATGTTTGTGCTAATGCAATAAAGTGGACCGAATCCAGCTAATGATATCAATTCCCTCAACAATATTGAAATGTTGGCATCGTAATAATATGACAACCACCCTAATATCAAAATATAGGATCAAACCAAAAATTTCAAATCAAAAGAACATTTCACAATCAAATGCTCTAAGGCTTGAGTTATCAATATCTTGGTTTATGAGATGTTCAAGTTTTAAATCTTTGACACCATGATTACACTACATCTATACTAAAAAAAAAGAAAAAAAAAAACCCTCAAACCAATGTATAAAAGTTTGAACTTTAAATCATCATTTCTATTGTGAAAACATGTTTCTATTACAGTCATAATTATGTTTGGTTAGTAAAGGTTTTTTTTTAACATGAATACAAGGATGAAACATCAAGTTAGTGCCTTTGATACAAGAGGTCTAAAAATAAACTTTCAATAATTAAAGTTTATAGCTTGAAGTCACCAACACAAATCAAAATCAAATCCATATATTAAAATCAATAGAACTGGCTCGTCCATATATTAAAATCAAAAGAACTGGCTCGTCCATATATTAGAATCAAAAGATCTGGCTCGTCTCATCCAAGTTTATTAAGAAGCTAGCCTAAGAGGCATTTTGATTTCCACTGACTCAGTAAGATCTGACTGAGTCAGAAGCTGACTCAGTTATAAATTCTGAAAGAGTCTGCATCTGACTGAAACTTGACTGTTTGATTCAGCAGGGCTGACGGAGACTTTTCCATTAATTTTCTCAAAACATCCGCTGTATATTGTTTATATATGATGGTCAAAGCAAACTAATAAGATAGTCAAAATTAAGTTCGAAGTTTCTCAATACTTCCATGAACAATAGCAATTGTATCGGTCAAAATAAAGTGCAAGAGAGTCAAAATTGAACTCTCAACTTTTCAAAACTCCCCGAACGATGCTCTCTGTCTTTCTCTCCGGTGAACCGCCGGTACCAGTTGCCAACGGAAATCGATGGTGATGGTTGGTGCTTCTCAAGTACAAATCAAAGACTCAAAGTCCTCTGTGATCAAGAAGCCGTTAACCAAGCCCTACGCACTAGAGTTCAGGGCCAGACGGTGGTGTTCTAGGTGTTATGGTGAATCGATGTTGATGATGTGGTGTCGGTCGGAATTTCAATGTTGAGGTTGTTGTGCGGCTGAGTTGTCAGCGAAGGGGGGGGGGGGGGGGGGGTTCTCGGTGGTGGTTATTTGCGATGATTGAAGAGGGAGCCGGTGAAGAGGTGGAAGTCTCGGTCAATGATGTTCATTTTTCGGTCTCGGTCATCCAATCCGACCGGGTCAATGGCTAACCGGCTGAATATCAAATGCGTTGACCGGTGACCGAGTCAGCCAGTCAGCGATTAGCATCGGGATCAGTGCAATCAAACAGCCTCTAAGTATGGCAAAATATAAAACACAAAATTCAAACTTGCATTAATATCATTAAACATCACTACAAACTATATACCAAAGAACGGACTAATAAGAGGTGTCAATAACGTCAGGATGGTTGGTTGACAAGTTAATAGATTTGAGGGTTGAATCCTTCAAACCGAACACGACCCATATTTATATTCGCGTTAAAGAACATTAAAACCCTAACAAGCAAACATTTTAAACCGTGTAACTCAAACACTCCTCGTTTAACCCGTTATCTACACGTGTCAAACGTGTAGGTGGGCTGACAGATAATAATCAAGTTAAAAATATGTTAATCAAATGTGTTACTTAGTAAAAGACGGTAAAGAAGTCATTAGTAAGTCGACCTGTTTCATTAAATAGGTTGATTGATCAGCATATTTAGCTAAACAAATTAAACAAACCGTTTCATATTACTTATTTAATCAAATATATCAATCTAAACATATCAATCTAAACATATCCGTTTCATAAACAAATTACACACACCAACCCAAAACCTATTTTTCATACCTAGGTCAGAAATTACCACCCGAAACTAACATGAATAAGTCCGATCATCATACGCATCTGCTAAAAAAAAATAAAAAAAAAATCAAAGGTTTATCAGTTACGAAAAGCGTTAAAAACATGAATATAAAGTGGGACCAAATGTCATGAAACACACAAGATCCACTCTTTTAACACCACCTATTTCTCTATTAGTCAATTATTATTAGTCTATTACTCAACCCCCGCCATTAAATCTTCAAAATTCCCCATTTCTTTCTTTCTTTCTTTCTTCTTTGCCCTAATCTCTAAAAACAACATACTTCTACCACCTTCAACAATCACCATCACCAATTCATCATCATCTTCATCATCATCATCAATCACGTTCTACAATGATCTCCCACTCATACGCCACCGATGCTCAGACCAAATCCGCCGAACTCGCCTCCACCATCGCCGCCGCCTCCTCGCCGGAGCAAATCGCCACCGCCTGCGCCGCCGTCGACTCCTTCCTCCACAAACACTCCCCCGACCAGTCGCGCTGGTTCTTCTCCCTCACCTTCCCAACCCTAATCTGTAAATTCTTCGGTTTCGACGAACACAAGCCCCTAAACCCTAGCGCCAACGGCTGGATCCACCTTCTATCGTCCGTTGCTGACGCCGAGGTCAATCATAAGGTTTTTAATCTTCTCTCTCCCACTGGTGTCTTAATCAGTTCTCTAACCGCTGTTGATCGTTTGTCTCTTGTCAAATATGTTTTTCCCATGGAACGCTTGCCTGAATGGGTTAGATTGACGCTGCAAAACGGTAGGGACTGTGGTCTGTTGGCTGACTTGTGCCCTTTGTTCAAAGGGAGGCTGAAAGATGGAGCTTCGGTTCAGCTTCAGTTGAATATTTTGGAGTATTACTTGTTTTGGTTTGTTTATTACCCTGTTTGCAAAGGAAGTTGTGATAGTCATACCGCGGTTAGCTCTAGGGTGAGTAGGAGGTTTAGGTTGGAGAATTGGGCTTATAAATCGATTCCGGTGTTTGGTAATGCTGGTAAAACTCGTGGGAATGAGACGAAGAATAGGGACGGTGGTGGTAGTTTGTACGTTCGGCTTTTGCATGCTTATCTTCGTTTCTTTGTGCCTTTGAGTGATTTGAATGCTCAGTCGCCTTACCGGAGTTCTTTGTTGCATTACTCGTCAAGCTACAATAGTTCGGTGCTTGAAAATGCGGAGTTTTTTGTTCACACGCTTATACATTTCTGGTTGGTGGATAATGATTTCTCGCCATTGTCAGTTAAGCAGTGCAAGTCGTTTGGTGTTGTACTTCCTCTTCGGTCGGTTTTAGCTGAACTGCCTCCCACAGCTGGTTTGGGTGAGGTTGTTAATGTGTTTGTGAAGTATCTGAATTCAAGTTTACTTCCAAATAGTGTTGAGGGGTGTGATCAGGTGGAACTTAGTAAAGCCGCTAGTTGGAGGGGGTCTGGTTCTGTTGATGTGAAGTATAGGGATATGGCTTCTGGTATTGGATCTATCGGTTATTGGAACTCTTGTATCCAGAGGCCGCTCTACAGATACATTTTGAGAAACTTCTTGTTTTGTCCAGTGGAAAGTTCAGTGAAGAATGTCTCTCAGGTGTTTTCTCTTTGGGTTAGCTATATGGAACCGTGGGCACTTAGCTCGGATGAATTTTCAGAGACCTCTGAAAATGCTGATAGTTTGAAGAGAGATTCTACGAAGGACATTAATACATCTCATCCTTGTGAATATTCATCAGCGTGGCAAGGCTTTGTGTTATCAAACTACCTTTTCTACAGCTCATTGGTTATGCACTTCATTGGGTTCGCTCATAAGTTCATTCACACAGATCCACAACTTATAGTGCAGATGGTATCCAAGGTTTGTTTGACTCCCATAATCTTGTCATGATAACTCTTTTGATGGTGTTTTGTGCAATTGCTGAATCTTGAGAAAATATTCTTGTTTGATAAAGTAAGTTTAGCTGTTTGGTATCTCTTTTGAACTGTGTTATTTTATTTTTGGAATGGGATATATTTGAAGATTCATGATTGTTTTTGAATGGCAAACTCACACTGTCACAAACACACCCTTGTTCTAGTTGAGCACTGGAGCTTGTACCCCAACTACTTGATTGATAGGCACCTTAATATGCTTGGATATCACTAGGCCAAAATGCCAATTGCCTGTTGTTGTGATTCTTGACACCTTATAATCTATTGTTGAATACTTAGAGTTTTTTTTGTGATAAAATATATGCTCAGTAAATCAGTGGTAATTTATTGCTTTTGATCTGGGAAGTATGACTTTTTGAGCACCTGTGGAAACAAAATAACTACAAATATATGCATTTTCATTTGACAAAGTTTTGTGTTGGCTTTTTTCTGCAGGTTGTAAACATATTAACATCGTCTAGGGAACTCATGGACCTCATAAAAAATGTAGACATGGTTTTTCATTCCAATCCAGCAGGATTATCCAAATCGCTTAACTCATTATACAGATTCGTTCCTTCAATCCGTGAACAGTTGCAGGTAAATTTGTATTGCAAGTCAACTCGATTGTTCAGTAGACATATTGAATGAAAACAAACTTAATGCAACTCTTATGCATGTCCTAGTGATTCATTTTGGCAACTAGTTGGATATCTTATGCTCTTATTACTTGATGTAGCTTAATTTATATACATTTGAATGTTGATGTACTAGGATTGGGAGGATGGCCTATCTGAAACTGATGCTGATGGATCGTTCTTGCATGAAAACTGGAATAAAGATCTGAAGCTATTTAGCACAAGTGAAGATGGCGGGCAGCAACTTTTTCAGGTCTTGTATTTGCACCTGCTCTGTTTTTATTATTATTATTATTTTATTATTATTATTATTATTTTTGTTGTTATTCTTTTCTTCTAAAATAAAATGGAAGCAGAAAAACAATTTTTAATTTTGTTTTTTGATCTTGTATTTTTATTTTTAGTCATTATAGTTACTACTCTGTGTATATCACTGACAATGGTAGGATTCCGGTTTTGAACTCTTTATTGATGAATAGGTCAAACAGGTAAATGAAATAGATAGCTTAAAAAGAAACAGGTTGCAAAAGTCGAAAGACACCTGAATTGTTTTTTTTATGATGGATAAACCCTACAAAAGCATTTTATAACATAGAATAAAATCTTTTTATTAAAATGTAGTTTCTGTAATAATCTTTTTGATCTGCTAACCATCAAGTGTCTAGAAAAGATTTACTATTGGAATTACAAGTGCTATAGGATCAAACCAACCCACTTTTGTTCATAACAATGGTTACTTGCTTTAACTCGTTTACCTTTCCCGCCCATTTTGTCACTCATATGTAACAATTATTCTAACGATTATTCATAAAATATGTGCTCTTTTTGCAGCTCCTTGCTCTCCGTGCCGAGTCTGAGCTTCAAGTTATCTCAAATGAAAACCTTGCTAACAACCTACAGCTTCTAAGTTCCTTAAAGGCCCGAATGGGTTGCTTATTTGGCGGCAATATCATTACATCTCCTGTCACCCCAGAAAGCAGGAAACAATCCGAAAAATCACATCATGAAATATTCCGCCCTAGGACTGCTGGAAACCGCCCGACAACCGACATAAGGTACAAGGGTGACTGGATGAAGAGACCAATCTCTAAAGATGAGGTGGCATGGCTGGCCAATCTACTTGTGAAATTGTCTTGGTGGCTAAACGATATTCTAGGACTTAACCCTCAGGGAAACAATCATGTGGGTCCCTCCAGATGGTCGTACGTAGAAGTTTCGGGTGCAAATGTTTATGGACCCAGGGATGCATTGAGATTGCTTTGTTGTTGGGTGATGATGTTATGTAGGGAGGCTGTGAAGTTGATGAGAGAACATGGTGTGAGAGTGAATTTGAGAATTTTGGCTTCAAAGAAGATAGTGACAGTGGTGGTTATTGCTGTTGCATTTAGTGCAGTCAAGAGAATGTTTTCCAAGTTTCATGTGGAGTGAGTTAGTTTGGTTACGTCAGCAGTGGTTCTGAAATCACCTTGAGTGTGTAAAGTGAGGAGAAAAATGCACTAAAACCCGCTACGTTTGATGTAGTATGAAAGTAGGTGACAAATTTTGATGTAAACACATTGCTGTTCTACGGTTACTATAAAACTAAACTCTTTTGATATATTTTTTTGATATTTTTAAACGAATATTCTAACTTCTAAATGTTTGCTTAAACTCATATACTGCTTTCTAAGGTTTGCATAGTTTTTCGAGATTTTTAGGATCTTCAAAGCTTTAGTGTCTATGTTGAATCCTCATTTGTCCAGATTGGTGGGTTCTAATGTGTATTAATATGATCAGAATTACTCTTGTATTAATTTACAGTCACTAGCAACCATAATAAAATAATAATAAGAATGTTTGTTTATTGAATTATATAATAATATAATAAGTAAATATTAATAATATTTGTTTATTAACTTATATTTGTTTTATTAAATTATATTTGTTTTTTCGATTCAAATATGCCTCGTCAACTTTGACACGTCACTTTGATCTTTTAAATTTGTAAAGTTTCGAGTTTACCCCAGTACAATTTTAATTTAAAAAAGATTAATTTTTAACGTTTGTATTTTTAGGTATGTGTCGGTTCATGTCAAGTCAGGTATAAAATGTTTTTATGCATAATTTTTTTTGGAAAAAAAGCGGGTGAAGTGTAATATGTTTTGTTCAATAGTATAAATTCGAGTTACTTTATGAGCCGACGTGAATTTAATCCGGAGACAAGTCTGGTCGATTGTTAGCTTATATTATTTATTACGCCGCGTGCGCCGCCGCCATAACACGCAACTGATAAAAAACTAGTTAAATGAAGTTGTGGAATTAAACATCAAACCCATATAATGTTAAAATTTTGTCAATATTTATGACTCTTTACTATACATATAATAGCATGTTGTATCGTTGTATACTTATCTATTCCTAATAATCCTGACCTCAAATGGTTGATCTGAGGTACTCAATAAAGGAGTTCAAGTCTTACCTATAATAAAAAAAAATACAGGTTGGATTAGGGGTTTTCTCATTTAAAATGAGCCCCTTTTAATGGTGGTTTTATGTTCGGGACTGATATAAACAAACTGATGTATGAGTTTTTTAATACTTTTCATCTAGTGATGTGGTAGCATAGAGTCCTAAGGTTTCGTAATTAAATAATGAAGTTGATCAAGTTGGCCAATGGTCCGTTAGTGATCCAATAACTTGTTTAAAAAACTTTCTATCTTATTACATTGTCATTAATGTATGAGCCTATACATAAAGATATTTGTAATGCATATTAATCTTAATAAAAAAAACATTCTCCCTTTCTTTCATTCTTTCATTCTTTCATGTTGGTATTAAACCTTAAATTTACGTACCGTATCCCATTCTCCCAACCCCATTCTCCCAACCACCATTCCTTTGCTGATTTTGTCATTGTCTCCCTCCATGCTTAGGTGTATTGATAATGTAATAAAAATTAATATAATATAATATTTTATTATAAACGAAACCTATAACTAAATACCTTACACACGCACGCACGCATACACACACATTCATTTCCTGTCACAGTTAACCACCCACCACCGCCACAACCTATTTGCACCACCCAACCCATCACCGCTACCACCCATTTTTACCAAACTAAAAAACTTAACTCTCATTGTCAAGGACTACTGGTGTTACGAAAACAAAAATAGTTGGGACCATGTCTATATGTATTAAAGTTTTAGGTCATACCGGCAATATGAACAAATTATAAGATCATTCATGTTATTAACTCTATAGTAAAATTATAAGTTAAGGGCCCTCCAATATATGGGGAATTTGTTTTAAAATGGTATCTTTTTTTTAAAAAAAAAGTGGAAAACGGTAAGGAATTTGAGAAAAAATGGAAAGTGGTCGTACCGTCGTCGGTAATGGCGGTTCCTTCACAAAAAATTTCTCCCCAATCATTATTTGTCAGACACCGCCATTGTCAGGCACGGTTCTATTTTCTCCGGCCAAACTCCGGCAAAACTCCTCCGGCCAAGTTACTCGTTCATTAACGGTGTTAAAAAAAGATGTTAAAGAAATGGGTAAAGAAGGAACCGCCGGTGTCAGTGGCGGTTCCTACTTTATGTCAACTTTATGTCAAATAGTATGTCCAAAGATATTTGTCTTGTAATGGAATGTGAAGGAACCGCCGGTGTTAGTGGCGGTTCCTACTTTAACTCAACTTTATGTCAAACATATTTGTCTTGTAATGTAATATGAAGGAATCGCCTCTGACAATGGCGGTTCCTCTTTTAACCCTATACTCCGTGACTTTGCTGACATGACTACTCCCTGCATGACTGCTGCAAGACATGACTACTCCCTAACATGACTGCTCCCTACGCATGACTGCTCCCTACGCATGACTGCTCCCTACGCATGACTGCTCCCTGCTCACGTAACATGCTCGCTACTATTGACCTAACGAGTATTTAGGTTTAATAAAATACACAACATTTTAATAAAATACACAACATTATAATAAAATACGCAACATTATAATAAAATACACAATATTTTAATAAAATACACAGCTAACGTAGGGAACCGACATAGTGAGGAGTGGTTCCTCTTTTGATAAGTAAAAATACAACTATTTTAATAAAATACACAACTAATAATGATGTTACGTTCCACACGGAGGTCTTCTTTTATCTCTTGGTGGTTGTCGACGTCTCTGTGCTGGTTGGTTCGGGGGAACTGTATCCTCTTCCGTTTCCTCGAGTTGAGAATCAGGTGCGTATTGACTCATGTTCTGACTCACCTGAAGGCACAAGTGTAAGTGAACCGGTGACAAATTATGGTATTGTGGTCGCACTTGTTCGGGAACCGTGGTATATTCATAATTGTTGAACAGTTGATTTGATTTGAGGATATCCCACCAATCATGTTCCCTGGGGGCATGTACTCAAAAAGTGTTTGTAAATCCGTAAATGAATTAACAGGTAAGTGGTTATCACTTTGGAACGGACCCCCCCGTCAAAATTTTCAAATATGGGCATGTACGTCGGGGTTGGGATAGACCCTGCCCAAAATTTGAAGTACCCCCTGGAAGTTTGAGGTCCCTTCTTCAAAATTATAACCTCCCATATCAAAATTAGATCTACCCCACGTTGTTGTTGTTGATGGTGGTGGTGGGTTCCCCTTTGACCACGTCTACTCTCCCTTCGCAGTGCACGTTGTGGCATCGTGTTATCAGTTTCGAAGTTGATCGTACCATGTTGTAGATATGACGGATAATGTAGGCCAATGTTTTCATTAACCATTCCCATTAGATGTATGGCCGTGTTTTCGACCGACTCTAGATTTTGGTATAATTTTCAGTTCCCATACCCCCAAATCTTGTTGTTTCTTGACTGATGTGGCTTAAGCCATCCACCTACAAAATCGAACAAGTTTAAGTTATTTTTATAGATAATACATATATTATCTATATATTTTTGTGGTGTAGTTGTACAAACCAAGAGTTGAGTTCTTCTCCCATAATCCTAAAATCCAGCAGGCATGACATTTTAAGAGTGTCTCAGATTCTCACGTATCGAACAGTATGCCTATTGAACCATTCAGTGTATCAGCGGTCAACCGTAGGCGTGTCGATGCATTATTCATTCAAAACATATTCCTCTATGTTGTTCCAAAGTTTAATATAGTTTTGATGGTAATCAAGCCAGTTGGTCTGCATACGACCAGAACAAGAATATCACGTAGATAAATCTATTAAATTAGTTATAAGATGCAAAGAAACATGTGTGTTATTTTTATCAGCAAATATTGAGGTTCCTAACATTATGAGAATAAAACAACGTGCACGTTTTATACAATCCATTTCATCCGCATTATCATCTAAAGGGTTATTTTTAATAGGTTCTAAAATAATACTTACCTTAATCCCATACCCTTTAAAATGATTATCATTTGCTACAAAATCTAAATAATTATAACAAATATCAACACGATCTCGCATTGAGTAATAATTATCGACGCCCATTACCGCAACACCCTCAATGGGTAAGCCCATAGAATGTTGACGTCTTGCAACGTGACCGTTGCCTCACCAAAAGGCAGGTGAAAGGTGTTTGTCTCTGGACGCCACCTCTCGACTAGGGCCTCGATCAAGGCAAGATCAATTTTGTGATACCCGCAAGATAAGAACCCCCAAACCCTGCAAGGCTAATGTATTGTAGAACATTTGTGGTTAGGTGGAGTCTCCCCTCATAAGGATAGTCCAAAAGGTGCCATCACCGTGTTTAATTGTAAGGTTGGCCTTGAGCCCCGTTGGATCTAGAAATAATTTTCTAGAATGATGTATATCTTCAAGATATAAAACGGAGTCATTGATTGGACCCGAGTTGAAGTTCAAATTCATTTTTGAAGAAGACGAAGAAGGTTGAAATTGAAATTGGTGTGTTTGAGAAGTAAGGAAGATGAAGTTGTGAAGTGAAGTGGTGAAATGAGATTGTGAAGATGATTAAATAGATGATTTAAAATTATATTTGAATAAAAATAGTAATGAATAAAAAAACAAAAAAAAGTTGTCAGCATTGCATGAAACATTGATGGTAAGTTATCTGCATTGCATGAAAAATTGATGGTAAGTTGTTTGCATTGCATCAATTATTGGTGGTTGCATCAAATATTGGTGGTTGGATTCAGGGACAAAATATTAATACGAAATATTAATATCAAATATTGTGAGATGCATCAATTATGGTATATTTTTATTAAACAATATATATTTTACTTTAACCGTCACTCTATATATACATAAATCTAAATGGCTTCATCATCCTCCCTCATCAATATTTCTATCCATTACTTCTACCACCATTCACCGTCTAAATGGCTTCATCATCCTCATTTGTTCCTTTCATAGTAAAATTATATTATGGCGGTGAAGTATCATATGACAAAGGCGTTCTTACATGTGATGAATCAACTCAAACATGTTCATTTTTCGTTCAGTATCCAATGACTTATACAACTTTTGTTGAACAAATATGTAATTATGCTCAAGTTGACAAGTAATTTTATAATGTCGAGCTCACACTATATTTTGAATATAGTGGTTCTTCACATAATGCATTTGTTAGAAGTGAGAGTGATATGAACTTGATATATCACTTAGCTTTAACTCTTAGCAATTTTATATGTCAAATCCATATAAAATGATAGCCAATATTCCAACATGGTGGTTGCATGGATATGTTGTGTGGTTTTTCATTAACTTAAGAAACCACATTCCAAGTTAATCAACCGAATCCCCAAAATGAACAACCCAACTAAACAATGAAGATAATGCTCAGGTGACGATATAGGTAAGTATCATATGTTTTTAAGTACCTTTTTATGTTAATGATTTTATCCAATATTAAATTAATCTTAATTTTAATACTAAATCAAGGTGATTATCATAAAGAAACTGAAGAAAGTGAGAATTCCCCTTCAAACTATGACTCAGAAGAAGATGCAACAATCCCCCTATTACTTGAATAACAAAGTCAGGGACTTACCAGATTCCTAGATTTGAATGTTAAAACTAATGAAATGGATGGGGATTACATGCCTCTTGACAATTTTGATGATGGTGAGATGCGGTTCTGGAACATGAATGAAAATGAAATATGTTTAAATATGTATTTCACAGACAAAACACAAGCTGACTACGTTGTTCGATTATGGAACGTGGAACAAAACAGGGAGATTTATATGTCAAATACCAGACCACATGTTCTGAAAGCCAAAGGTTTTACGGCTAAGCATCGAAACAATGACACACCCTTGTGTGTTAGACTATGTCAGCAAGAAAGTGTAAGGATTTTAACTTGTTTAGAGTCACGCAATGGACTCCTTCACATAGTTGCTTCACTACTGTTTCACGCAATAACAACTGATCACTTAGATCTAAAGTTGTTGTGTCAATATCTACCAACAAGTTGTTGCAGATGTGTCATTTCCAGTTAAACATATTCAAGCTCTAATAAAAGAAAAGTTGCATGTTGACATATCGTATGGCAACGCATGGGCCTCCAGAAGGAAGGTCATCGAGAATATATACGGTAGCTGGGAAGATAACTTCAATGCTTTACCAAGCTACCTTTTGGCGCTACAACAGTTTAACCCGGGCACTGTTGTACAGTGGTTCCATCACCCCAACAGGCCAGCGGATTGTGAAGTATTCAAGTATGTCTTTTGAACCTTCCTCCCAAGTATTGAGGCATTCAAGTATTGCATTCCTGTAATCTTTATAGATGTAACTCATCTAAAGGGGCCCTACAGGGGTAAAATATTGATTGCTGTTTCAAAAAACGCAAACAACATGATATTACCGGTGGCATATACCTTGGTGGACGAAGAGACCAATGAAAGCTGGAAGTGGTTCCTTCAACAATTTCAGGAGAATATACAAGATCCCATAGAGCACAGATTGTGTGTTATATCCGATCGACATGGGGGGATCCTACATGCCATGGAGAATGTCTATTCCTGGAAGAAGCCACACACCTATCATCGATTTTGTCTACGACATATTAGAAGCAACTTCACACAAAAATTTAAAAATCCGAGTATGAAGAAGCAGTGTTGGGACATTGGAAGCACAACGCAAGAGAGGAAGTACGAACGGTGTATGGCTAAGTTGAAAGCAGCGAATGTCGAAGCATGGAGGTACCTAAAGGCCATTCCAAAAAACAAGTGGACATTGCTTTATGATAGGGGTAATCGCAGATGGGGTAACCTAACCAAAAACATATCCGAAAGTATGAACAACGTGTTACGTGGTGCAAGGATGCTTCCAATTAAGGCTCTAGTTGAATATACTTTGCAAGTGAGATGTAGAAAAAACTACCAAAACGCGTATAATTGCTCTACGGATTTAACCGATCGGATGTGGAGATTGTTCAACCAGCGTGAACAGAAAGCCCAGGCACACAGGATCTACACATATGATGTACAAGAACAAAGGTATATAGTGGAAATGATGTTTCAAATAGACGAATCTGGTGGTGACCCTTACACCGTAGAATTCCAGAAGCACACGTGTTCATGTGGTAAATGGCAAATATTCTTTTCCCTTATAGCCATGCCATTGCGGTTTGCTATTGGATCCATGAAGATCCTACAAATTTGTTAATCCTAGATTCCATTCTGATACGTATCGTGCGCAGTACAACAACCACTTTCGGCCCGTGCCTCATATCCACGAGTGGGAACATGCTGGTTGGATACTTGTTGGAGATCCGTCAAGGATTACTGTCGTAAGAGGACGGCGACGTGCAAGAAGAATACGTAACGAGATGGATGTCAATTATCCTAAAGAAAGAATGACCCGTAGGTGTTCTGGATGTAAGGAACCAGGTCACATGGTTAATAGGTGTCCCCACCTACAACGTTAGTCAGTCTAAATTTTTCTTGTAGTGTACTTTGTTTTCACCTATCACTTTGTGTTATGTAATAATATTTTATATCTAATAAAGTATCTTTCAATCTTACTCAGTATAATAATTTAAATTATATCTCTCCATCTTCACACTATAAATACATAAGTTTATTTTTAATGTTCATATACTTATCACTCTTCTCTTCAATAGTTCTCTCTCTTTGCTACAATGGAAAACCACAATGAAAACACAAACGATGGTGAACAACCATACAACTCTCAACCAGTTCAAAGAACATCAAATTGGATGTCATAACCTTGGAGACGTCTTCGCCTATCAAAGAAACACCCAAACAAAACGGGGATTCCTCTTCATCCGTCCAAGAAAAACAACCGGATAACACAGAGACTACCTTTCCAAAAGACCTAGATGGGTGTCTTCATGTGAGGAGTCAGAAAACTGGTCTGAAAATGTTATCCAGTTTTATAAAAACGGAGATGCTGAAGTTTGTTATTTAAGTTTATTTGACTATCTTGTTCCTCTTGATAAACAATTCTGGGGTACTCTTCTATGGTGCCATAATAACGGTTCTTTATCACCATTGGTGATTTAGTATTTATTTATTTTTAAAATTTTATATTTTAGAGTATACAAAATATCGTGTGTTTACATGCAGCATATCGAAGGTTGGACTCGTAGAATAATGCTTTGGAGGCGTAAACAACTTCTCCAAACAACCCTTTAAATATGCGTTGGACTATATTAATACCCCAGTTTTACAATCAACTTTTAATGCAGCCAACAGATACGTTTGCATACGAAATTGCAAGTGGGAAAAACAAGAATTTCCCCCCGTTATGGTAGGTTGATTATGTTTATCTGTCTTTATTACTAACTTCAATTAAATGTTACTTATCGGACTTGATCTAAACACTATGTGGTTAAACCAATACTGCTATCTAGAATGGAGCAGTGAGGAATATCGCAACATTATTTTTCCTGCTTTAACAAAATTTAGTGTGTATTTCTATGCGTTATTGGTGAACACCGACTACTGAGAGAAGTCTGGGAGGGAGGAAAACTAATCAACTTTGACTTCATAGAAGACTATAAAACTCGATACACAGGTTTTGTACATCATAATCCAGGGTGCACGCTTGTATGGTAATGGAGCACTTAGTTATGGGTAAAGACCTAAAGATACCCTTGGATTTTTAGGAGACAGCTTTGAAGTATCGACGGTAACATCCTGTATTTTTGCTTATTTTATTTATGCATTTTATAACATCCTTAGTAATTTTTTTATATATATAAAATACTAACAATAATAATAATAATATAATAATAAATAATATAATAATAATAATAATAATGAAAGTAATAATAATAATAACAATAAAATATAATAATAATAATAATAATATAATAATATATAATAATAATAATAATAATAATAATAATAACTAACAGAATTAAAATGCAGGGGGCTATTGTGTCATTTAAAAACTTTGAATAAAGATTAAACACATAAAATAATAAAACTTGAAAGCACAGGGGCCATTTGTGTAAAATCTGAAAACCAAACCCCCCCCCCCCCTTTTACCTCGCGCTTTTCCGGACAATCGGCCGAGCTCCGGCCGAGCTCCGGCAAGCCTCAAAACCACATTTTCAAATCGATTTGACCAAATTAAACCCCCACCCGCTCGACCCCATGTTTCGAACTCGATACTCAATCCAATTTGAAAATCCCGCTCGTTCACCTTTCCAAATCGAAACCGAGACTAACATTACCAAAATCCGAATCACTTGACAAATTTCACAAATCGAATCAATCAATCACACCTAAACTAAAACGCGGCTTAATCAATCAATTATTCAATCACCATTGCAAATTAACAGCTTCAAATCTCCTAATTTGGTAAACTTCGAACGCGTTTTTAAATCGAGAGAGAAGGCTCGGATCCATGAAATCAAGCCTATAATTATGGGCTTTCGGTTCATTGTGAAGTTCCTAAACTCCCCAACTCTCAATTGCACAATAAAACTCTCGATCACAAAACCCCAATCTCAAGAACAACCGAATCGAACTCGAACTCGAAACCCTATCTACACCCCATCAATCAGGTAATTGAAACCTGTTTTCTACTTAATTTCATTCAAAGATCAAAAGCCCCATGATGATTTAGGTGATTAACACCGAATCGAGGGCCGATTTTGATCCCTTTGAACCTAGGGTTCATTCGATTTGGGGAACCAGGGAACAGAGCTTAAAATCAAAGAAAACCAAAGTGAAACCAAGGCATTGGCCCTGGTACACTGGTCTCCGTGTCCCCTGTCCACAAGGGAGCCCCGGGTTCGACCCCGGCAGCCCTTTTCCCCTTTTCTTTTTATTTTCTTTTCTGATTTTTTTTCTTCTTCTTTTTCTTTTTAATTATTAAACCTTTTTAAATTCTGAAAATTTCTAAAATTAATTTTATAAAATGCAGATTTTTTTTTTTCTTGTTTAATTAATTTGGGACTAATTAATTTTGTTATAAAATACTTTTGTATTTATAAATACATTATTTGAGTTTTAAAAATACAAAAGAAATGAGTAAACATAATACTTGTATATGTATATATATATTTTTAAATAATTAAATTGTTTAGTTATTTATACCTATATATATATTTATATATTGTTCTTTTAGTAATTAAATCACTTATTATGATTATACAATGTTATAATTGTTTAGTGTATATATTTATATATATATGTTCAAACAACTTAATTGTTTAGTTACTTATATATATATATATATATATATATTTATACATAGTTCTTTTAATAGCTAAATCATTTATATTGATTATTATACACAATATTATAATTGGTTTAGTATATATATTTATATGTATATTCAAACAATTAAATTGTTAATTACTTATACCATAAATATATATATATTTATATAGTTCCTTATAATAGCTAAATCACTATTATATACAATCCTTATAAACCGGTTCAACGTACAATTTAATCAAGTTTTATTTATTATTTCTCTTACGCGCTAACAATTGATTATACCAAGTATAATCCATTCGTTCCATTTAACCGATCACGTTATTAACATGTAATAAATACGGATAATTATTAGACCTACAATTAATCATCAAACAATTATAACGCGCTACTTTATTTCGTTTAGGTACGTTGTGACGTTTGTGTTGGAAATCTTATTCGTGGTTATTCTTATTACATCTACAAGTCTCCTTTATTAAACATGTGAGTTCTTATGCCCCGTTTTACGATTATTTCACATCTTTCGGGGTGAAACATGTTGCGTATACAAACTTACACATACACGCTTTGATACTTATTACACACGTGCAATTCTTTACATAGTCGTGGTTGTTTGGATATGTTAAGTATTATATGAGATGTGACATACGTGTGCAATCATTAACTATTGCTAGCCTAGCGAAGTCTTAGATCTTTGGGCCTGACAAGCCTATTTGGTGCTAAAGTCGATGTATTGCCGACTCCTAGGAGCCGTATGCTTGTGCACTAGGGAACCAAATACACTTAGCTAATCATGCTTATTCATATTATTCAGTCGAGGCTTGATTGTAACTATGCATGTTCTATATACTTGCTATCTTGTGACCATTGACTAGAATTGCCACATTTTGTATACTTATTGTATTTAAAACCATGAGAATTCACCAACTAGTTAGTTGACTTTATTTTCAACATGTTTCAGGTAATGTGCAAGCTTAACGATGATTGAAGGAATGCCTAAACCTAGAACATGGACCTAGGCATAATAAAGACAACTGGATTCTTGTTTCATTTGATTTATTTTGAGACATTGATGTATGTGGTGTTTGAAACAATTGATTAATGGCATTTTATACTTTAACATAGCGTTATGTGGCTGTGAACAATCTTAACCCTCACACCTCGACGTTTCCGCCGTCAAGGTTGGGGTGTGACAGATTGGTATCAGAGCCCATAACTATAGGGATTTAGGTTATTAGAAATGGTGACCTAGGCTATAGTTTATGCATGATCCTTATAGAATAGTATTCTTATGAATACATACTTATTGTTTGCATGCTGCCTAACGCTATGCCTTATTATGTGCAATGTGATGCCTTAGCATAGGTGCCTTTCTACAT
Organism: Flaveria linearis; assembly: GCA_024085815.1. Classification (NCBI taxonomy): domain Eukaryota; kingdom Viridiplantae; phylum Streptophyta; class Magnoliopsida; order Asterales; family Asteraceae; genus Flaveria; species Flaveria linearis. Next base: position 56,346 of record JABSNV010000737.1, on the reverse strand, counting down.
GATTACATATTGTTACCCGTCTCCCCTAGACTTATCTTAACGTTGATTCTCCCCGACAGTTACTATTTCTTAAACTTATTCTCGTCTCCGAGTAGAATCTATTGATAGGAATTCTTTAGACTTTATGTCTAATCTTGTATCCCCATCAAGATTTTTGATTTCATAAACCAAAGAACTAGTGTGGTACATAGACACCTGTATTCTGGATTTTCTGGCAAAAGGCCCTCGGGCTAAGGTAAGCATTTCGCATAAATCCTACGGGACCAGTCATGCTTACCTGGGATTTCCGGGATGAGTGATAAACTATGACCAAATACACAAGTTTCTGAGGCGAATGGGTCAATTCATCTTGACGTGTCAACGTTTCCAAATGGTGATGCGTCACCAAATGGAATCATTCCGTATAATTCATGATTCTTACCTTAATTACTCATCCTTATTATCCTTTTAACCGATCCTAACCCAATTTGTATTTTTCCAGCATGTCTCGTTACCACGAAACCGAGGAAGATCCGGCCGTAAGCTTGCTGCCATGATTGCCCGGCAAATGGCTGCGGTCATCCCGACCATGGTGGCTGAACTCAGCCAGCACTATGATCGCAAACGTCACGAACAATAGCAACGGTCAAGGGGAAAATAGTGCAAACCAACGGCGTAACCAACCAGTCTTGCACCTTCAAGCATTTTAGTTCATGCAAGCCTCCCAGTTATAGTGGCAAGGAAGGTGCCACCGGTCTCTTAGAGTGGTTTGAAGGGATGGAGAACACCTTCGTCAACTGTGAGTGCCCCGAAAGCACTCAAAGTAAGGTATGCCACCAGTATGCTACAGCAACGGGCCTTAACATGGTGGAACAGTGAAAAGAGGAACCGAGGCCCCGATGCAATCTTGGCTTTAACTTGGGAGGAATTCAAAAACATAGCCATAGCCAAGTTTTGCCCGAGGAGTGAAATCCAGAAACTGGAGGAGGAATTCTGGAATTTGAAACAGGATGGCGGGAACCATCTGGCATATTCTACCCGTCATCATGAACTGAGCATACTGCTGCCACACATGGTGGATACTGTTTCCCGAAACGTGGAAAATTTATTAAGGGTGTGCCGCCTCAAATTCAGGATGCCGTTGTGGGTAGCCGACCCGCAACTCTGGAAGAAGCCATCACTATCACTGCACAGCTGACGGAGAACCACATCCGAGCAGGCACTATGTCTGCAAAGGGTGCCAAGAAGACTGAGAAGACGACCCCCGAGGAGGTCAAGGAGGTCAAGCCTGATAGCAGAAACGGAAGTTTGTACCGGCACGGAACTACGCCGTGGCTGCTCCTAAACCGCCCCAAAGACAGTGTACTACCGGGGCTACACCGGCCGCACAAGTGCCGTGGCAAGGGCTTATGCAGGCCCTCTACCTATGTGCAACACGTGTAGGTACACCATCATCCGGGAAACCTTCCGTGTCGCATCTGCACACTATGTGGCAAGTACGGGCACCTTGTGGCAACGTGTCGCCGAGCATTGGGAAACGCAGTGACGGAACCAAATCGGGTCTGCTACAACTGTGGAGAACCAGGTCACTACTCGACCCCAATGCCCTCGTCTTGTGGGCAATGTTCCACAAGCTCGTGGACGTGCTTTCAACATCAACGCGAACCAAGCTCAAGCGAACAACGAGGTGGTGAACGGTACGTAAAAAAATTGCAACCCTATCTCCATAGAATTTCTCTTAAAATTCCTTACTTGTGTCCTTAAGTGCCTTTAAAACCTATACAGGTATGTTTCTTATTAATGACACCTATGCATACGTATTATTTGATTCGGGCGCCGAGAGAGTTTCGTTTCCTTAGAGTTCGAGCCGACACTTTCTAAACCTCGCTCAAATCTAGAGAGACCTCTCACCGTCGAAGTTGCTGATGGAGAACCCATCACCGTCGACGTGGTTATCCGCGATTGTCTATTGTGCCTCGACAACCATAAATTTCTTATCGACCTCATTCCATGAAGCTTGGAAGCTTCGACGTTATCATTGGCATGGATTGGTTATCCAAGAACCATGCCGAGATCATCTGCTTCGAGAAGTGTATTCGCATGCCCTTACCCTCCGGCGACACGATGAAGGTGTTCGGTGAACGGTCCTCCAAAGGTCTCAAGCTTATGTCATGTACTAAGGCTCAGAAATGCCTAAGTAAGAGTTATCCGACATTCTTGGCCTATGTAGTCAACACCAAAGCCATGGAGAAGGAACTCAAAGATGTTCCAGTTGTACGAGAATTCCCTGAGGTCTTTCCCGATGATCTTAGCGGGTTACCTCCCATACGCGAAGTAGAATTTAAAATCGACTTGATTCCGGGAGCAAGCCCCGCGGCTAAATCACCTTACCGACTCGCACCATCGGAAATGCAAGAACTCTCTAGCCAACTCCAGGAATTATCCGAGAAGGGGTTTATCCGCCCTAGTTCTTCTCCTTGGGGTGCACCTGTCTTATTTGTGAAGAAGAAAGATGGGTCTTTCCGCATGTGTATCGATTACCGGGAGCTCAACAAGTTGACCATCAAGAACCGGTATCCTCTTCCTCGTATCGACGATCTTTTCGACCAACTTCAAGGAGCTGCAATCTTTTCAAAAATCGACTTGCGTTCGGGTTATCATCAACTGCGAGTCCACGACGACGATATCCCAAAGACTGCATTCCGCACTCGGTATGGGCATTACGAGTTCATGGTTATGCCTTTCGGCTTAACCAATGCTCCAGCGGTCTTCATGGATCTTATGAATCGGTGTGCAAGCCATACCTAGACAAGTTCGTCATCGTTTTCATTGATGACATTCTTATTTATTCCAAGTCTCGCTCCGATCATGAACTTCATCTCCGTCAAATCCTCGAACTGTTGAAGAAGGAACAACTGTACGTGAAATTCTCGAAATGTGAGTTTTGGCTTGAAGAGTACAGTTCTTAGGGCACGTTGTGAATAGTCAAGGAATTCACGTCGACCCTGCGAAGGTTGAAGCCGTAAAGAATTGGAGTGCTCCCACAACTCCGACGGAAGTTCGATCATTTCTTGGTCTAGCCGGGTATTACCGGCGATTTATTGCCAACTTCTCAAAAATCGCAAAGCCACTCACGTCCTTGACTCAGAAGAACAAGCCTTTCGAGTGGAAAGCCGAGCAAGAAGAGGCGTTTGAGACATTGAAGCACAAGTTGTGCAATGCTCCTATTCTGACGCTACCGGATGGGAATGACGACTTCACGGTATACTGCGACGCGTCGAAACAAGGCCTTGGTTGTGTTCTCATGCAACGGGAAAAGTCATCGCATATGCCTCGAGACAATTGAAGGTTCACGAGGTAAATTATACGACGCACGATCTCGAGCTCGGAGCGGTGGTCTTTGCTTTAAAAATCTGGAGACACTATCTATACGGCACGCAATGTATAGTCTACACGGACCACAAGAGCCTCCAACACGTTTTCAATCAGAAGGACCTCAATATGAGGCAACGTCGTTGGGTGGAACTAATTAGCGACTACGATTGCGATATCCGCTACCATCCCGGCAAGGCAAATGTCGTAGCCGATGCATTGAGTCGAAAGACGCATCAAAAGATGGTTTCCGTTCAAGAGATTCGCGACCGACGCCAATGGTTCGATACATTGGGAGAGTTTGATACTGAAGTCCGACTCGATGTCAACAATGCTACGGTGTTATTGCAGAACTTAAGGATCGATTGTGACATCGAGGCGAGTATTCGAGAAGCACAGCAAGCGGTGCAAATCGAAGGGAGTATGAAGGAAGAGCTCGAGCCAAATCTCTCAGCCCAATTGGAAACAAGAGCCAATGGGTTAATGTATTTCGCAAACCAAATCTGGATTCCCAAACGCAATAACCTTCGGGCTTCTATCATGAACGAAGCACATCGGACTCGTTATTCTATTCACCCGGGCTCCGATAAGATGTACATGGACTTACGGAGTCAATATTGGTGGCCCGGGATGAAACGAGACATAGCAACCTATGTTGCTAAATGCCTTACATGCACGAAGGTTAAAGCGGAGCATCAACGTCCAAGTGGATTACTCGAACAACCCGAAATTCCCATGTGGAAGTGGGAACATATATCCATGGATTTCATAACCAAGCTACCTCGGACATCTCGCGGGCACGATAGCATATGGGTAATCGTCGACCGATTGACCAAGTCGGCACATTTTATACCCATACGCGACACATATAAGACATCAAGGTTAGCCCGGATTTACATCGACGAGATCGTAAGCCGTCATGGTGTGCCTCTTCATATTATATCCGACCGAGACGCTCGATTCACTTCTCACTTCTGGTCTACTATGCAAGAACTTCTGGGTACGCAATTGGATTTAAGCACGGCTTACCATCCCCAAACCGATGGCCAAACCGAGCGGACGATCCAGACCCTGGAAGACCTGTTACGTCTCTGTGTCCTTGATTTTGGGGGCGACTGGGATACACACCTGCCGCTCACAGAATTCTCCTACAACAACAGTTACCACTCAAGCATCCAAATGGCACCGTTCGAAGCACTTTACGGTCGTAAGTGTCGTTCACCAATCTGCTGGACCGACATTGGCGAGAATCTTATTACCGGTCCCGAGCTCATACAAGAGACGACCGATAAAGTCGCTATCATTCGCAAGAACCTGGAAGTGGCAAGGAGTCGACAGAAAAGCTACGCTGATAAACGTCGCAAGCCACTGGAATTCCAAGTTGGGGAGATGGTCCTTCTCAAGGTCTCACCGTGGAAGGGTGTGGTTCGCTTTGGAAGGAAAGGCAAGTTAGCTCCGAGGTTTGTAGGGCCTTTCAAGGTTCTGAAAAGAATCGGGAAAGTGGCCTACAAACTAGAACTACCCTCCGACCTTAGTGGAATTCACCCTGTCTTCCACGTCTCGAATCTGAGGAAGTGTCTCGCCGACGATAATTTGCATGTGCCATTGGAAGACATTCAGATCGACAAGTCACCACACTTCGTTGAGAAACCCGTCGAAATCATGGATCGCATTATGAAGAAGACTAGGACCTCTACGACCCCAATTGTAAAGGTTCGATGGGAGAACAACGAGGAGCGGAATTCACTTGGGAGCGTGAAGAACATATGAAGAAGACTTACCCTTCCTTATTCTTGTAACCCTTTTTGATTCTTAATTTCGGGACGAAATTCTTTTAAGTTGGGGAGACTGTAACATCCTGTATTTTTGCTTATTTATTATGCAATTATATAACATCCTTAGTAATTTTTTTTATATATATAATAATACTAACAATAATAATAATAGATAATAATAATAATAATAATAGTAATAATAATAATAATAATGAAAGTAATAATAATAATAACAATAATAATAATAATAATAATAACAATAATAATAATAATAATAATAATAATAATAATAATAATAATAATAATAATAATAATATAATAATAATAACAAGAATTAAAATGCAGGGGGCTATTGTGTCATTTTAAAAACTTGAATAAAGATTAAACACATAAAATAATAAAACTTGAAAGCACAGGGGCCATTTGTGTAAAATCTGAAAACCCAAACCCCCCCTTTTTTACCTCGCGCTTTTCCGGTGACAATCGGCCGGAGCTCCGGCCGAGCTCCGGCAAGCCTCAAAAACCACATTTTCAAACCGATTTGACCCAAATTAAACCCCCAACCCGCTCGACCCCATGTTTCGAACTCGATACTCAATCCAATTTGAAAATCCCGCTCGTTCACCTTTCCAAATCGAAACCGAGACTAACATTACCAAAATCCGAATCAATCTTGACAAATTTCACAAATCGAATCAAATCAATCACACCTAAACTAAAAACGCGGCTTAATCAATCAATTATTCAATCACCATTGCAAATTAACAGCTTCAAATCTCCTAATTTGGTAAACTTCGAACGCGTTTTTAAATCGAGAGAGAAAGGCTCGGATCCATGAAATCAAGCCTACAAATTATGGGCTTTCGGTTCATTGTGAAGTTCCTAAACTCCCCAAACTCTCAATTGCACAATAAAACCTCTCGATCACAAAACCCCAATCTCAAGAACAACCGAATCGAACTCGAACTCGAAACCCTATCTACACCCCATCAATCAGGTAATTGAAACCTGTTTTCTACTCGATTTCATTCAAAGATCAAAAGCCCCATGATGATTTAGGTGATTAACACCGAATCGAGGGCCGATTTTGATCCCTTTGAACCTAGGGTTCATTCGATTTGGGGAAACCAGGGAACAGAGCTTAAAATCAAAGAAAACCAAAGTGAAACCAAGGCATTGGCCCTGGTACACTGGTCTCCGTGTCCCCTGTCCACAAGGGAGCCCCGGGTTCGACCCCGGGCAGCCCTTTTCCCCTTTTTCTTTTTATTTTCTGATTTTTTTTCTTCTTTTCTTTATTTCTTTTTAATTATTAAACCTTTTTAAATTCTGAAAATTTCTAAAATTAATTTTATAAAATGCAGATTATTTTTTTTCTTTTGTTTAATTAATTTGGGACTAAATTAATTTTGTTTATAAAATACTTTTGTATTTATAAATACATTATTTGAGTTTTAAAAATACAAAAGAAATGAGTAAACATAATACTTGTATATGTATATATATTTTTAAAAATAAATTGTTTAGTATTTATACCTATATATATATATATTTATATATTGTTCTTTAGTAATTAAATCACTTATTATGATTATACAATGTTATAATTGTTTAGTATATATATTTATATATATATGTTCAAACAACTTAATTGTTTAGTTACTTATATATATATATATATATATATTTATACATAGTTCTTTTAATAGCTAAATCATTTATATTGATTATTATACACAATATTATAATTGTTTAGTATATATATTTATATGTATATTCAAACAATTAAATTGTTTAATTACTTATACCTATAAATATATATATTTATATAGTTCCTTATAATAGCTAAATCACTATTATATACAATCCTTATAAACCGGTTCAACGTACAATTTAATCAAGTTTTATTTATTATTTCTCTTACGCGCTAACAATTGATTATACCAAGTATAATCCATTCGTTCCATTTAACCGATCACGTTATTAACATGTAATAAATACGGATAATTATTAGACCTACAATTAATCATCAAACAAATTATAACGCGCTACTTTATTTCGTTTAGGTGCGTTGTGACGTTTGTGTTGGAAATCTTATTCGTGGTTATTCTTATTACATCTACAAGTCTCCTTTATTAAACATGTGAGTTCTTATGCCCCGTTTTACGATTATTTCACATCTTTCGGGGTGAAACATGTTGCGTATACAAACTTACACATACACGCTTTGATACTTATTACACACGTGCAATTCTTTACATAGTCGTGGTTGTTTGGATATGTTAAGTATTATATGAGATGTGACATACGTGTGCAATCATTAACTATTGCTAGCCTAGCGAAGTCTTAGATCTTTGGGCCTGACAAGCCTATTTGGTGCTACAGTCGATGTATTGCCGACTCCTAGGAGCCGTATGCTTGTGCACTAGGGAACCAAATACACTTAGCTAATCATGCTTATTCATATTATTCAGTCGAGGCTTAATTGTAACTATGCATGTTCTATATACTTGCTATCTTGTGACCATTGACTAGAATTGCCACATTTTGTATACTTATTGTACTTAAAACCATGAGAATTCACCAACTAGTTAGTTGACTTTATTTTCAACATGTTTCAGGTAATGTGCAAGCTTAGCGATGATTGAAGGAATGCCTAAACCTAGAACATGGACCTAGGCATAAATAAAGACAATTGGATTCTTGTTTCATTTGATTTATTTTGAGACATTGATGTATGTGGTGTTTGAGACAATTGATTAATGGCATTTTATACTTTAACATAGCGTTATGTGGCTGTGAACAATCTTAACCCTCACACCTCGACGTTTACCCCGTCAAGGTTGGGGTTAGATGATTCTAAAATTGATTAGAATTAATGTAGTGCCGACACGTGGCATTAGATGATTCTAAAAAGTGACATGTGGCAACCATAGTTACCATTTTATTAGAGTAGTGAGATTAATGGAGAAACTTGAGAAATCTTGTAATTTTACTCATATATTAGGTGCCCCACATCCTCATCTTCATTTCTATATTCTAAGGGAAACTTTAATAATCCTTCCATATATGGGGTCATTATAATCCCTATAATTCATTTTTTAATTTTTTTTATGAATGGTTGCAATTGAAAAAAATAATAATATTATAAACATATAAAGAATTACTATTTAATTGAAATAAAATAGATATGAGTGATATGTAAGAAGTTTTAGAAAAAGAGATAACTAAGAAATGATAACTAATTGCAATGTGAAAGGTGTGTGTACGTATATAGGAGAAGGATCATAGACAAATAATTTTTTTATAAAAACCATAAGAATCAACATATTTATGCCATGCGAACATTTTACAGTAAGCATCAAGGGTATTTTTGCCATACCCATCATGTTTGTTATCAATTCCTATTTTCATGCTAATGATAAATATAATTTTCTTTATTTTATATATGGAAATGATATGCATTTTTTTGTACTATTATCAACATCATCATTGACCGCATTTTTATTTGAATATTTTCATGCAATATTTCAGCAATATTTTATGTCTTCATGCAAAATATGTGGAAATAATGGACACTTTTGAACAATATTTTCATTCATTTTTGTTCTTCTATTCAAACGCATATTTCATCTTTTATTTAAATATTATCATTTCATAACCCAAGTATGTATATTAAACATGCTTATATGGTTGAAGTCGAAGATAAATTGCTTGCTATCATGGATTAACGTTTATGAACAGAAGTGTTCGAGGTTCAGACACAAACGTATAATCAACGAGTTTTATAATATGTCACATAATCAAGAGGCGTGTTCAAGGTTCAAAATTGGTCACATAATCAAGAGCGGTGTTCGAGTATTAAAAAACATTATGTAAAATAGGATTGTTATATTTTAGATTTATATGCTATTATTCAAAACAAGAAGAAAGAATCACACGAATAAGCGATCGGAAGATGAATGGTACTTTTTTGAAATTAAAAAATAGCACTTTTAGGTTTATATATTGTTATTATTTAGAGCAATGTTGTTAAAACTTTATTTTTTTCGTATTTTTAGTTTGTGTTATTTTTTAGGTATGATAGTTCTTTTATTGTTAAAAATGTTATAAACTGTTGTGTTTATATTATGCAGTGCTATGTTTATTAAGTGTTGTTTTAGTTTTATGTGTTGTTTAGGTGTATCTGCTACTTTTAGGTAAAATTGGATGTTTTTAATTGTTAAGATGGTGATTTGTTTTAATACATTTATTCAAGTGCTACTTTTATTTATTAAGTGGTTATTTATGTTATAGTGTTAATTTAAAACTATGAATTGTTATATCCATTAAGTACTATTTTACGAAAGTAGCACCATGTATATTTATTATGTTTTAATAAAAATATAGCAATATTATACATATATTAAAGATGAAGAATTCTTGATTTTATGATATATTTTTAAAAAAATAGTAAAGTATATAAAAGATATGTTAGTTTTAAAAACATGGTAGAAGTAGCTATTATTTTTAAAAAAAGTCAACACATGAAAAATTTAGATTTTGTTATGGGCGTTGATTTTTTTTTCCAGTTAGCACTAATTACTAATTTGCCCTTATTCTTGGTAATTGTTAGACTAAAAGATTGGTGACTTGTCAATAATGTTAACCATTAATATATTTAATCAACGCACCAGATATGTTTTCATGATTTTTAGGTAGCATAGAATTTGTACCGGAACCATCCTCTATATATATTTATATATATATTGATAATGAATATTCGCACAGATTCGATTTTAATTAGTTATTATTTATACTAACTACAGACACAAAGGCAAGTGTACCGGTCGTGTGGTAATATAATGTTGGTAAGAACCGAGTATAAATCCATAAACACACTGAACATACTTAACAACCTTTATAAATAACTATTAGAATGAGTTTTATTTTGAGAAAAATAACAAGTTGCACTGATGTAACCAAATTTTTAGGGTCTTTTATTTTGTAAAGCTATAATTAAAAATAAAAATAAAAGCAAAATTGAAACTTTTGGGTTTAAAACTTGGAGATAAGACTATTATTCTAATTAGATTACACTTAAACAAACAAACAAACAAACAAACAAACAAACCCAGTATATCCCACTCGAGAGCAGGGTCTGGGAGGGGTAGGTGGTGGCAAGTCTTTCCTCTATCCAGATAGGTATCTAATTAGATTACACTTATGTAAATATAATGAATGTCATGGTGTGATTACGGATATAAGTTAAAGTAGTTATGTTAATGTTTATAAACATGAGCCAACGTGGATTTCTCGTCTGGCAGCTCCATAGAGACAAGGAAAGTTGTACCGAGTCTCTTACAACGCTAACCTCCAAGCCACTAGTAATGTAGGTAATACTTGTGTACCCTTTTAACATACGATTTCTAAAAACATTACTTAATGTTAGAAGATCGGTTTCTAATAACCATGTATAGTTCATTAGCTATGGATTTCTCAAACCGATAAAAGGAACCCCCAAATGATCAGAATGTTAAGGTGATATGATTTCTAATAACCATGTATAGTTCATTAGCTATGGATTTATTATGAAGATCGGTTTCGCTAATAAAAGCTAGTTCATATGTTTTTCAACCTTGTATGTCATTCACCATTACAAATCATAAGTTTATAACTTTCATTAAATGTAGATGCTTCCATAACATTACCATAACATAAATCGCACTATTAGTTCGTCATAAATTATATAAGTTTCATCCAATTAGGATGTTAATAAGAGTTTAGCTCATAATGAGCTTGAACATAACAACAAACAAAATAGAAGATAGATATGAAATCATCAGTAAAATGGAACAATCAAACTGGGGATCCATAATAGATGATGTTTAGACAATCCCACCAGCTTCTTTTAAGTGTTGTATGCACCTCTCAAGACTCCCAAGGGTCTTCAAATCGTGATTACCGAGAGAATTCAGCAGAGTAAACCTTCACCGAAAGCTCTCTTAAAATGATAGAATTGAGCCTTTATTTATAGGCTTTCTGAAGTATTTAAGCATGACCTCATGCCTAAAAGGCACGACCCATGTGTGACATCCGGTGATTTTCCGTTAACAAACTCCGTTAGTTCCGTTAAGTTTTACATACACGCGTCGTAAGCACACACTAGTTGTCGTTTGACGTTGGTGACTTAATAATAATTAATAATGTTAATTTAATAATAATCTAGTTGGTAAGATGATTACTATTTTATGTTTATGTTTTTACGCGATTTAAAGACTATTCGGGAATTTTATCGCGTAACGCGGAAACGCGCGTGTTATTTCGTATGTCTTGTGTTTTTACAAAATAAAATATCTAAGGGTTACCATTAGTTTATATGTTAATATTATTAAGTTAAAACACATTACAAATAGTTAAAAACTTAATTTTTATAAAAATAACAAAATGCAAGTTTTAGAGGGGGTATTCTTGTAAATTAGCTAAAATAAAACACCCCAAACCCCACCCTTTCCCCCATATCACGACCTGCAGCCCTCTCCCTCTCTTCTCTGCGAATTTCAGCCAAGAACACCCAATTCTTCATGGTTTTGATCGATTCCAAGCACTAGAACGCGATTTGGACCTTCCTTGACAAGTATATACGTGAATTGAAGGTTAGGTTTGATGTTTTTGTGGATTTTTCATTAGAGCCGAACCCTACTGCGAAATTAGTGTTCATGTGGCTGAAATCTTGATGTTTTGTTGATGTTAACATGTTAGTTAGGTTGTATGTATGTTGATTAAGGTTGATTATGCAAGAAAACTACACTTTTGGTTGATTGATCATGAACCTTGATGAATATGAACCCTAATTCGAAAATTTTGGGGCTTTTATGGAATTTATTGTTGTTTGATGTTGTTAGGATGTTAATTAGTTAGTATGAATGCTAGGAAACATGAAACATGCGTATGTATATGCTTTCATGTGAAATGTGTACACGTTCTGATTTCTGGCAGATTGCATACCCTGTTTTCATCATGATAAAACCAAATGAATACGAATCCAAAAACTGGTTTTCTTGAGTCTAACATGTTCCTCATGGAGTCTAGTTTTCAAAACCTCCAACCTTGTCCAATTTGGATGTGTAAAACGTGAGTTATGATCATTTTAGTGAAGGGTGGTCAGAAACAAACTTTCTGACAGATTCTGAGTCTCATTTTGTATGTACCACAAACAGGTCATAACAGGTCCAAATGATGTGTTTCTAGTGCCCAAATTGTTTGTTACTGAGTCTAGTTTCCAGAAAGTGTAACCACACTCCAATTGGAGGTGGTTAAATTGGTGTTTTACCTGTTTTGACTAGAAGGGTCAATTCTGTCCTCTTGGACAGAATGTATGTGTTGACTTGTTTGATATGCCATTTTCATTTCATAAAACCTGAGACCAAACCCTATAGTCAAACATTTGTCCTTGGAATCCTCTGAACTCCAGAAAAAGAATTAACCCAATAGCTATTTTCAAATGGGAGTTATGCACAATTTGGCAAGCTAACTCCAGCAGCCCTCCGGTTGAGAGCTGCTGTAACATTTTGAGTTTTTCTAGTAACTCCACCCTTAAAACCTAAAACAACTTTTCACTTACTTAATTGACTCATAGGAGAGCCTACTGGAGTTTGGCCTTGGCCTAAATCCTTGGTTGGTTATGTGTTTGACCGTATCGTCTGAACACCTAGAATCTGCCAGAAAACGCAGATTCTGGAAAACGAATACCTACAACCTGTAACATATTTACTTGGCTTTTGCGTGTAATGTTAGTACTACTAGAACTTATTTTAATGGTATAAGTTGTGAATTGGACATATTGAATGTGTTGTGATTAGTATGGATGATTATTTGGTAGATTATCTGTTTTGACCCATATGTGCTAACTCATGGTAATAGGTCATATAAGTAGGTTATGCATGATCTAACCTGTTATATGACACACTAGTTGTATTATGAACACACTGAGTATGCTAGATACTAAGAACTTACATGACTTGTATGATATATGCTCATGTCTGTTTAAATGGTCTACAACACATAATGTCACAACTGGTCAAACGGGTCAACTGGGTCAAACATGTCTATTCTTCTAAAACCTTGAGTCCTTGGTTATGGTGCACTTAGGGTTTCTCATATTCACTGTTTACACAAACTCATGTACTTACATCATCTAGGTAACCTCTGAGGGTTGACTGTTCACTTTGACTTTCAAGTAAACTCTAGTACACAATACGCGTATCAGGTGAGTTCATGCCCCACTGTTTTACTAAATCTCTTTTGGGGGAGATAGCATACTGGTAATGTTACAAACGCTTTTATATATTTAAGATGTGTATGGATATTAATATAGTGATGTTTATCATGATAAAAGTCCTCACACTTTCGAATTGTTAATATTGGATAGCGGGGAAAGTTGGGTAGTACTACTGGGTGTGACGAGCCCCACCTGTGTGACTCGAGGTCAACCGGGTGCAATTTGTCCTATGAATATTTGTCACGATATGGAGACGTCGTGACAGGAGGCAAACATAACACAGTCAGCTTCAATGTCGAAATCACTATGTATTAATATCAATTTGTGAATGGACTAGCTAGCCATTACAATGCACATGCTTATATATACGCTATTGATAAACTGTTATGTTTATACGCAAACCCTGGAACTCACCAACCATTGGGTTGATATACACTATTGTTAAACTATTATGTTTAAACGCAAACTCTTGAACTCACCAACCATGTGTTGACTTTTAGTATGCTATTCTCAGGTTGTTAATCCGGACTGTTGATAAGGAGCACTGCACGAGTCAGCATGCATTTTAGAGATTTAAACTTCAAACATATTCACTCGTCTTTTATTTATGGTTTAAAATACTTGGTTGGCACTTGTTTTGCCATATGGTACTTTCACATGTTTTGGGTTGTTTTATTTACTTTACGCTTCCGCATGAATTTCAAAAGTTTGAACTCTGGTTGGTTTGTTATGTTAAACGTAGCATATAGAGTCGTTCCGAGTAACTATTGACTGTGATCCTGGTTTGTTCACACGCCTCGCGGTAAAACTCCACACGTGGATTTTGAGGGTGTGACAGATTGGTATCAGAGCCATTGGTTATAGAGAACTAGGATTGCATTGCATCTAGACTATAGCCTTAGACACAACACTAGTATCGCACAGACACTTTTACACGATTGCAACTGTTGTACGAACATATTCTTGGTATACTAACATTTCGTTGTTGAACGAACCCACCATATCGGTATGATATGTGTATCATTACCACTGACAGAGGGGCGGAGAATCCCGCTCGCTCACATCCAACATTTACACATGATTTTTCACTCTCGGAGTGGAAGCAACGATGAATTGAACCAAACATTACCACGTTGGAACACGAAACTCTTCCCTAACACACCCGACAAGCTTAACGATGACAAACAAAGAGAACAACACCTCACTCTTCCAACACTTTTACACTTGTTACCATTCCCGACATATCCTACATACTGCACTGGTCTGAGCAGTAAACGAGGGATAACTAAAAGATACAAAGTCTATCAGAGGATAGGACTTAAACATTTAAACGCCTAGAACTTCAAAGGGAAAAAGGCCAAATCGTCTTGATTCCCCGTTGATATCTTAACAGAATCCTTTGTACGACCTTAGTACAACCATAGTTGTTTGACTCTTGGTATAACAAATATATCTTTGATACCTCTATCATTGATAACACTCGGTACTCGACAAGGTAGGTTATCGCAAATAGGAGAGACCCAGGGTGACCATGCAAAGCAAATTAGAATCACGGGTGCACATGTAATTGTGATTTGTTGTGCATGAGAATTCTGGCAACTCTATCGGGTGATAACGGCCATAATCAGTACAAATTTTCAATTTCTATACTTGGAGACATGAGGTCTCGGTTCTCATAAAACCTCCCAGTTGATATGGTAACAAATCCTTCATTCCTACTCGTATGAAAGTTCTCATCCACCTCGAGCCTTAATGAGATTCGTATTATGGCATTAGCCCTAGTCTCTATGAGACGTTACCCTTTCTGTCATTTCAGTGATCATGCATAACTATCTATCAACAACGTACCAGATCTTCAAATTTTGTAATAGAGTGGTGATACTCTCTGCCGTATGTAGTCCTTGTTCATTGAATTGATCATAAGACTTAGAATCTTGGTAATTTGAGCGTTCCAACATTCATTTCATTTGATATTTATCATGTTTAAGCGTACATTATATTTGCTTGTTCCCTAGTGGTGGGACGCAATCGGATTTTTTCCGGCTAACTACGTTTGGCGTAGGACCAAATAACAAGATATTATGACGACCTCGTTCATTTCATCTCTGCCTTTCCATTATAAACAACAAGTACAATTATAACCGCCACCCGTGTGCTTGGCAGTTGTGATCTAGGTGTGACTAGACATTCGTTCGATATAAGTCTGATTTCTATTACCCATGGTTACTACGATGTCGTTGGCATGGACTGGTTATCGAAAAACCAAGCTGAAATTTTCTGTCACGAGAAAATCGTTCGGGTACCACTCCCTAGTGGTGAAGTCTTATCCGTTCAGGGTGAGAAAAGTGGTGTCGTTTCTAGCATCATTTCATATATGAAAGCTCAGAAGTGCTTACGCAAAGGCCATACTGCTATCTTAGCTATGATCACTGAGAAGACCACTGAAGAAAAGAAGATCGAAGATATTCCTATCGTTCGTGACTTTCCTGAAGTGTTCCCTGAAGACTTACCTGGTCTTCCACCGCATCGTCAAGTCGAGTTTCAGATTGACGCCTGGAGCCGCACCGATAGCTAGAGCACCATATCGACTAGCACCAAAGGAACTGCAAGAACTGGCTACGCAACTGCAAGAGCTCTTGGATAAAGGATTCATCAGACCTAGCTCATCACCGTGGGGAGCTCCAGTCCTGTTTGTCAAGAAAAAGGATGGAACTTTTCGCATGTGTATTGATTACCGTGAACTGAACAAAGTGACGGTTAAGAACCATTATCCCCTACCTCGCATTGACGATCTGTTTGATCAACTTCAAGGGTCAAGCTTCTATTCGAAGATAGATTTAAGATCAGGATATCATCAACTAAAAGTCCGAGAGGAGGACATATCAAAGGCGGCATTCAGAACTCGATACGGTCACTATGAGTTTCTGGTAATGCCATTTGGTCTGACTAATGCACCAGCGGTTTTCATGGACCTCATGAACCGAGTGTGCAAACCTTATTTGGACAAGTTCGTCATTGTCTTCATCGATGACATCCTTATTTACTCAAAGAATAAGGAAGAACATGAGGAACACCTTAGGTTGATTCTGGAGCTGCTGAAACGAGAACAATTGTACGCTAAATTTTCAAAGTGTGACTTCTGGATACGAGAGGTCCATTTCTTGGGTCATGTGGTCAATGAGAATGGGATACACGTTGACCCGGCAAAAATAGAATCCATCAAGAACTGGGCTACGCCTAAGACTCCGACTGAGGTACGACAGTTTCTTGGGTTGGCTGGCTATTATCGACGGTTCATTGAAGGGTTTTCAAAGATTGCTCAACCACTCACCGCATTAACTCATAAAGGCACTACGTACAATTGGGGTGACAAACAAGAATCCGCATTTCAGGTTCTGAAGCAGAAACTTTGTACGGCACTGATTCTATCCCTGCCTGAGGGAACGACGATTTCGTAGTTTACTGTGACGCTTCTATTCAAGGCCTCGGTTGCGTGCTAATGCAACGCAATAAGGTGATTGCTTACGCATCCCGACAATTGAAAGTCCACGAGAAAAAAAAACTACACGACACATGACCTAGGGTTGGGAGCAGTCGTGTTTGTACTCAAGATATGGAGACACTACTTGTACGGTACCAAATGCACCATTTACACCGATCACAAGAGTCTCCAGCACATCTTTGAGCAAAAAGAGTTGAATATGAGGCAACGACGTTGGGTGAACTTCTGAATGATTATGATTGCGCTATCAAGTACCATCCTGGAAAGGCGAACGTAGTTGCCGATGCCTTAAGCCGAAAAGAAACAGCTAAACCCAGGCGTGTGCGAGCCTTACAACTTACAATTAGTACTCAACTACCCGAACAAGTTAAGGAAGCACAGATAGAAGCCTTGAAAGAGGAAAATATTGGTTCTGAATCATTACGGGGAATGGATAAGCAATTGGTAGTGAAGGAGAATGGAATTCGGTACTTCATGGATAGACTTTGGGTGCCTGTCTATGGAAACCTGAGAGATTTGGTTATGAGTGAGGCACACAAGTCTAAATACTCCATACATCCTGGATCTGACAAGATGTATCACGATCTAAAGGCGCACTATTGGTGGCCTAATATGAAGGCGGATGTAGCTACGTATGTGAGCAAGTGTTTGACCTGTTCGAAGGTGAAGGTGGAATACCAAAAACCATCTGGACTGTTACAACAACCCGAGACACCAATGTGGAAATGGGAGCAAATTTCTATGGATTTCATCACGAAATTACCCCGGACTAATACTGGTTGTGACACAATCTGGGTCATTGTGGATCGGTTGACTAAGTCCGCTCACTTCCTTGCAATTAAGGAAACGAATAAGATGGAGAAGCTAACCTGATTGTATCTTAAGGAAATCGTGTCGAGACACGGCGTACCCATCTCAATTATCTCTGATCGCGATGCTCGCTTCACGTCACACTTCTGGCAGTCACTGCAGAAATCTCTGGGTACACGCTTGGATATAAGTACTGCTTATCATCCACAGACGGACGGTCAGAGTGAGCGTACCATACAGACTTTGGAGGATATGCTGCGTGC
Organism: Flaveria linearis; assembly: GCA_024085815.1. Taxonomy (NCBI): domain Eukaryota; kingdom Viridiplantae; phylum Streptophyta; class Magnoliopsida; order Asterales; family Asteraceae; genus Flaveria; species Flaveria linearis. Next base: position 38,388 of record JABSNV010000737.1, on the reverse strand, counting down.
TTGTGTGATTGACTTCGGGAACAACTGGGAAGTTCACCTGCCTTTAGTGGAATTTTTCTATAATAATAGCTATCCACTAGCATACAGGCAGCACCTTTCGAGGCTTTGTATGGAAGAAAGTGTCGATCACCAGTTTGCTGGGCTGAAATTGGTGATAGTCAACTAACGGGTCCCGAACTAATACATGAAACAACTGAGAAGATTGTACAGATACGAAATCGTATGGCTGCAGCGCGAGATAGACAGAAAAGTTATGCTGACAAGAGACGGAAACCTCTAGAGTTTCAAATTGGCGACAAGGTCCTATTGAAAGTCTCACCGTGGAAAGGCGTAGTTCGGTTTGGCAAGCGAGGAAAGCTAAATCCGAGGTATGTTGGACCATTTGAGATATTGGAAAGGATAGGTCCAGTGGCCTATCGGCTAGCCTTACCTGATTCACTGAGTGGAGTCCATGATGTGTTTCACATTTCAAATCTGAAGAAGTGTTTGTCTGATGAAACACTAATTGTACCACTAGAAGATGTTCAAGTGGATGAACAATTACGCTTTATCGAAGAACCAGTCGAGGTGATGGATCGTGAGGTGAAAACACTTAAGCAAAGCAAGATACCCATAGTCAAAGTTCGTTGGAACTCGCGACGTGGACCGGAATTCACGTGGGAACGTGAAGATCAAATGAAGCTTAAGTACCCTCAACTGTTCGAGACGATGCCTGCAGACAAAGGTATTGATTTAAATTTCGGGACGAAATTTCTTTCAACATGGGGATGATGTGACAACTCATCCAAAAACTCACTCGATTTCGATTTCTGTGTGCCAATGCAGTAGACCAGTGATGGAACACTCTCACCGTGTGATGGAACACTCTCACCATATAACGCAATTTCAACATGGGGATAATGTGACATCCGGTGATTTTCCGTTAACAAACTCCGTTAGTTCCGTTAAGTTTTACATACACGCGTCGTAAGCACACACTAGTTGTCGTTTGACGTTGGTGACTTAATAATAATTAATAATGTTAATTTAATAATAATCTAGTTGGTAAGATGATTACTATTTTATGTTTATGTTTTTACGCGATTTAAAGACTATTCGGGAATTTTATCGCGTAACGCGGAAACGCGCGTGTTATTTCGTATGTCTTGTGTTTTTACAAAATAAAATATCTAAGGGTTACCATTAGTTTATATGTTAATATTATTAAGTTAAAACACATTACAAATAGTTAAAAACTTAATTTTTATAAAAATAACAAAATGCAAGTTTTTGAGGGGGTATTCTTGTAAATTAGCTAAAATAAACACCCCAAACCCAAACCCCACCCTTTCCCCCATATCATGACCTGCAGCCCTCTCCCTCTCTTCTCTACGAATTTCAGCCAAGAACACCCAATTCTTCATGGTTTTGATCGATTCCAAGAACTAGAACGCGATTTGGACCTTCCTTGAAAGTATATACGTGAATTGAAGGTTAGTTTTGATGTTTTTGTGGATTTTTCATTAGAGCCGAACCCTACTGAAATTAGTGTTCATGGGGCTGAAATCTTGATGTTTTTTTGATGTTAACATGTTAGTTAGGTTGTATGTATGTTGATTAAGGTTGATTATGCAAGAAAACTACACTTTTGGTTGATTGATCATGAACCTTGATGAACATGAACCCTAATTCAAAAATTTTGGGGCTTTTATGGAATTTATTGTTGTTTGATGTTGTTAGGATGTTAATTAGTTAGTATGAATGCTAGGAAACATGAAACATGCGTATGTATATGCTTTCATGTGAAATGTGTACACGTTCTGATTTCTGGCAGATTGCATACCCTGTTTTCATCATGATAAAACCAAATGAATACGAATCCAAAAACTGGTTTTCTTGAGTCTAACATGTTCCTCATGGAGTCTAGTTTTCAAAACCTCCAACCTTGTCCAATTTGGATGTGTAAAACGTGAGTTATGATCATTTTAGTGAAGGGTGGTCAGAAACAAACTTTCTGACAGATTCTGAGTCTCATTTTGTATGTGCCACAAACAGGTCATAACAGGTCCAAATGATGTGTTTCTAGTGCCCAAATTGTTTGTTACTGAGTCTAGTTTCCAGAAAGTGTAACCACACTCCAATTGGAGGTGGTTAAATTGGTGTTTTACCTGTTTTGACTAGAAGGGTCAATTCTGTCCTCTTGGACAGAATGTATGTGTTGACTTGTTTGATATGCCATTTTCATTTCATAAAACCTGAGACCAAACCCTATAGTCAAACATTTTTCCTTGGAATCCTCTGAACTCCAGAAAAAGAATTAACCCAATAGCTATTTTCAAATGGGAGTTATGCACAATTTGGCAAGCTAACTCCAGCAGCCCTCCGGTTGAGAGCTGCTGTAACATTTTGAGTTTTTCTAGTAACTCCAGGCCCTTAAAACCTAAAACAACTTTTCACTTACTTAATTGACTCATAGGAGAGCCTACTGGAGTTTGGCCTTGGCCTAAATCCTTGGTTGGTTATGTGTTTGACCGTATCGTCTGAACACCTGAATCTGCCAGAAAACGCAGATTCTGGAAAACGAATACCTACAACCTGTAACATATTTACTTGGCTTTTGCGTGTAATGTTAGTACTACTAGAACTTATTTTGATGGTATAAGTTGTGAATTGGACATATTGAATGTGTTGTGATTAGTATGGATGATTATTTGGTAGATTATCTGTTTTGACCCATATGTGCTAACTCATGGTAATAGGCCATATAAGTAGGTTATGCATGATCTAACCTGTTATATGACACACTAGTTGTATTATGAACACACTGAGTATGCTAGATACTAAGAACTTACATGACTTGTATGATATATGCTCATGTCTGTTTAAATGGTCTACAACACATAATGTCACAAACTGGTCAAACGGGTCAACTGGGTCAAACATGTCTATTCTTCTAAAACCTTGAGTCCTTGGTTATGGTGCACTTAGGGTTTCTCATATTCACTGTTTACACAAACTCATGTACTTACGTGATCTCGGTAACCTCTGAGGGTTGACTGTTCACTTTGACTTTCAAGTAAACTCTAGTACACAATACGCGTATCAGGTGAGTTCATGCCCCACTGTTTTACTAAATCTCTTTTGGGGGAGATAGCATACTGGTAATGTTACAAACGCTTTTTATATATTTAAGATGTGTATGGATATTAATATAGTGTTGTTTATCATGATAAAAGTCCTCACACTTTCGAATTATTAATATTGGATAGCGGGGAAAGTTGGGTAGTACTACTGGGTGTGACAAGCCCCACCTGTGTGACTCGAGGTCAACCGGGTGCAATTTGTCCTATGAATATTTGTCACGATATGAAGACGTCGTGACAGGAGGCAAACATAACACAGTCAGCTTCAATGTCGAAATCACTATGTATTAATATCAATTTGTGAATGGACTAGCTAGCCATTACAATGCACATGCTTATATATACGCTATTGATAAACTGTTATGTTTATACGCAAACCCTGGAACTCACCAACCATTGGGTTGATATACACTATTGTTAAACTATTATGTTTAAACGCAAACTCTTGAACTCACCAACCATGTGTTGACTTTTAGTATGCTATTCTCAGGTTGTTAATCCGGACTGTTGATAAGGAGCACTGCACGAGTCAGCATGCATTTTAGAGATTTAAACTTCAAACATATGCACTCGTCTTTTATTTATGGTTTAAAATACTTGGTTGGCACTTGTTTTGCCATATGGTACTTTCACATGTTTTGGGTTGTTTTATTTACTTTACGCTTCCGCATGAATTTCAAAAGTTTGAACTCTGGTTTGGTTTGTTATGTTAAACGTAGCATATAGAGTCGTTCCGAGTAACTATTGACTGTGATCCTGGTTTGTTCACACGCCTCGCGGTAAAACTCCACACGTGGATTTTGAGGGTGTGACACCATGCTAGTACAATGCTTACGAAACTTGATTGGTTCTTATGTGTAGAGGTGGTCAGGCACAACCCGTGCTTGACGAGGCACGACCTCGTGTTTGGGGTGGGGCACGCCCCCGTGCTTGCTTTTGGGGGATAATACTTTTGTTATGTTAGATGTCCAAACAAGAGGGTGTGTTTTAGGCTAGGCATGAGGCATGTTGCTTGGACTTTAAAGCTCGGTTTTCTTCAAATTCTTGTTATGTATGATTCTTTTGTCCATCTTGGCTCTTTGAACTCATGAAAACACAATTTAACACTTTTAAGTTTATTTTTATCATTTAAGCAAGAAAGTAATGAATAATTGATGTGCTTTTGATATATTTTTGATGTATAATTTAGAGCACATAAATAACTTTTCGTTAAATTATAGAAATAAGAACATTCATAGTAGGTTTTCTATATTATTGTGAGTATGTTTTTATATTGTAGGGAATTATTGTGAATAGAGAAAAGAGAAAATATTACTGTTAATCTATATATTGATAATATATTATTCACCATTATGATTTTTTAATATTTTTTAAAAATGCTTGTGAGTGGAGGAGAAAAAAAATATAACGATAAAAGTATAAAATGTATTATTTAATTAAAATGATAGAGAAAAAAGTATCTTTTAGTGTAATTATAAAGATGATAATAATAAAAAAGCTGATGTGAATGCTCTGATGAATGAGTTACTGGTAACCTAGTGTGAATGCTCTTAGACCTAAGTATAAGTCAAGTCAACTTACATATGGGTCATTACTTTTTAATACTATATTATTTTTCACTATTAGATTTAAACTCTTAATAAGGAGAAACACTATTTTACACTCCTACATATTGTTATATGATATATGTAAGGATTACAATTAGAGGCAGATGCAATCAAAGGACGACTCAAAAAGCTTTCAGCATGCACATATGAAGTACTAGGAAAGTACTTCGGAAGGTTTGATATTACTCAGTGAATTATGATAAGTATCAAATCTTCTGAAGCCAAAATACAAATTCTTCCTAAGCTAAAAATGAAGTCTTCCAAAGCTTCAAATACAAAGTCTTCTGAAGCCAAACACTGATTTCTTCCAAAGACAGAGAAGGCGTGTCTTCTCTGACAAACTTTTGACAAAAGCTGAACCATCTTTCCGCTGCTATCTCTGAAGACTCACCAACTAGTATGAGTTGGTGAAAAGCTCATGCTTTTGTCAACTGTAGATTAAGGTGTTGAGTTTGTAACTTTCCAACTATGTACTTTTATCCTTTTTGTAATAGATAAGGATGTGAGCTATGACATCTCATAGTCACTAGTTAAAAGCAATCTGTCTTTTGACTCTACATTGATCTTCTTGTCTAGATTAGTATTTCTAGCTGGCCTTTAAAGTATGGCCGGTTGTAAGATCTAGTATAAAATATCACAAGTACTTGTATTCTTAGTGTAAGCTTTGTAACACTTGTAAGAACTTAAGAACAATATACATTATTCTTGAAAACCATATTTAAGTGTTCATGTTATTGTTCTTTTACTTATGTTTATTGTTTCATCCAAACTGGTACCCTATTTGATCTGCTAAGTGTTGTTCTAAGTCTCTCCTCATTGTCACACTGTCGCATTGACCCTTTTCACCGGTCCTACAATATACTAGGCCAAAACAAACACTCTTCTAGTCTGATTTGTATGGATTAATGAAATAGATAAAATAATGGAATGAATAATGAAATGAAATAATTAAAATAACAAACGAACCATTCCTATTCTATTGTGCCTTTATGTTACCTAGTGAGAATTGAATTAATCATTACTTTATATTATTTGTTATGCAAGAAAAGACAAAGAAATGGAACGGGTGGTGGTGGGTCGGGACATGTTTTTGAGTTATTATTGAGGTTATGAATTAAAATATCATATCATTCCTTAAAATAAGAAGAAGAAAACACCCCTTCTATATGAAATAATAATCCTGAGAAGATAATGAATTTATATAATACTAATTACCAACTTTGTTATGCTTAGTGTGTAGTATTATATGTTTAGTGGGTTGTATCCACCTTTGTCTTTTTCTTAAACTACTTTTTTAGTTTATTTTAATCTACTACTTTTACATCTTTTACAATCTAACCCTAATATTTTTTCTAAAAAAATTCATCTTTGATCCCCATACTTTTCATATTATACAATTGTTTGTTTTGCGTTTCCGTCTATTTGCAAGTAACACACCTCAACACATGTGTGTGATTCAACATTTTTATCCTTATTTATTTTCATTTTAACGACCACGTCGCAACGCGCTGGTTCTAGATTTACTTACTTATTGTTTTATATGTTTTGGCTTACGTGGTTCAAAGTTTTTACGCTTAGTTTTCATTTGATTTTATTCTCTTCGTTTTTAGTCCCCTTTTAATGCGAGTTTTCTCGGTGTTGGTGGTCACTTGCGGTTGTGTACCAATTGTGACACTTAATACGGTTTTACGCCCCTTGCTGCAACACAATGTATTAATACTAATTATATATCTTTATTATATAATGGTCAAATCCAATTGTAATTCATTAACAAATATGTTTTTTCTACAATTTAATGAAATGACTCATTCAATTCCATTTCAAATTCATACATATCAAACAGGTAGTCCAAAATATTGGTTAAACTTAAAAAAATAGAAAGGAAAGAAAGATGAGATGAATACGTTTATACAATAACCCTAATCCATTTAACTAAGGGGCTGTTTATTTTGGTCTGACCCGGCTGACCCGGCTGACCCGACTAACCCGGCTGACCCAACTAACCCGGCTGACTCGCTGACTCAGTCACCCGGTCAGCATGTTGGGGACCAAAGGGTAATTATGCAAAACATATATATATGTCGAGACCAGCCTCCCATTCACAAACCCTACAGCCGTCACCGCTACACCACCGTTCACCGCCGTTGCACCACTGCCGTCCGTCGTGAACCACCCGCTTGATGTCGTAGTCCCTCCGTCGTCGCGTTTCGAAGGTAACCGGTTGTCGTAGTTTTCGTTTCGTCTTGTTTCGTATCGTTACATTTCGAGTTCGTATTTTGTTCGGTGGAATCGGGCTGCGTTGTGGCCCTGCACACGGCCATTGTGCGCGTATGTATATGCGTATGTATGTACCTGTGTGTATATATGCTAGTATATATGTGTATGGCTGCAACAGTGTGTATGTATGTATATATTTCGTGTGCAATGTGTATATATGTCAAATGTGTGTGCAGCCGTGTATATATGTATGTTGTATGTGTGCAGCCGTGTTAGTATATATGCGTGTGTATGTATCTGTGTATATATATCTTCATATCATATGTGTATGTCGTTGTGTATATGTATATGTATGTGTGGCAGTGTGTATATGTATATATGTATTTGTGTATGTCGCGTGTATATATATGTATGTATGTGTGGATGTCGCCGTGTATATATATATGTATGTGTGGCAGCATGTGTATATATATATATATATATGAATGTGTATATGTGCGTGTATGTATATGCAGTGTTTGTGTATGTATATAACCATGTATGTGTATGCAGTGTGTGTGTGAGGGTGACTGTAGTATGTGTGTGTGCGTGAGTGTCGTGCTTGTTGTGTGTGTGTACGTGAGTGCAGTGCTTGTTGCGTGTGTGACTTCGTCGTTGGTGCCACGGTGGTTCCGCAATGGTGTTGTGAATGTACATATCATTGTCATGTGTTGTAAGTGTTTCGTGATATATATATATATATATATATATATATATATATATGCATATATATGCATATATATGTATGTATATATGGCATGTATATGTGTGTATTTGCCTTGTTAATATATATCATGTGTCATTGTATGTGTTATATATGATGGTGTGTGAGTGTGTGTGATAGTGTGTGTGTCGTGAGATTGAGTGTGGTGTGTGTGCTTGGTAATATAAAGCATGTAAAGCCATGCATGTATAATTGCGTATACGTGCATATTTATTTTGTTTAAGTATCATATGCATGATGTATATATGACTTCAAATGTGTGTTTTGTATACTATATATATATATATAATGTTGTGTATTGTGTGTAATGGTTCAAGCATATGTATGTATACGTATATAGTATGTGAGCATGAATATGTATGATTAAGTGTGAACATGTGACTATAAATATATAGATATGTAAATAATCATGGAATAATAATATTAGTTGTGCGTGTACATATATATATTCTCAAGTTTAATCATATGGGTAATTGGGATTAATTAGGTAAAAATAAGATAAAAATATATACACATATACTTATAGTGTGAGTCGCGCATCAAATCCGAACCGACCCGAATCAACCAAACACGTCTAACCAAGTTGAACACTTTTAAAGACTTAGTTGCAATCATTATAGGTACTTGATCGTCCGTTGCTTAATTCTTTGAAGTGTTCGTTCTATTTATTTCATCGCATTCAAGGTGAGTTTCGCGGCCCCGTTTTATTACAATTATTTAAAAACATCAAGGAGGAAAAGTATGCTCAACCCTTTTTATGATGTGAACTTATTCAATCTTTGGGACAGTTGTGTTTACTGTTTTGTAAGTATTTATCTGGTACATGCATGAGTTAGCTGTGTGGTTCTTTATTCATAACTATTTAACTCCGATGTTGGAGCCGACGGACAGATATTGATAGTACTATTGGGCTGACACCCCACCCTTGTTTGTTAGTATACTAGTTGGGACTGACAGTGGCCAGGTACGAGCCCTAGGGTGAATATGTTCCGACAAGTTCTGTGTGTACATCGTAGGTTTAGTTGTGATACTCATGTTTACATGTGATAGTACTTGTTTATAACTGTATGCACTCATGTCCTACCGAACTTTTACACAGCATCAAATTTTGTTCACTATTTAAACCTGCGAACTCACCAACAATATGTTGACCTTTTGAGCATATCTTTTCAGGTAATAATCATTGAGGATAGCTAGGGATGCTGCCTTAGCGATGACCTTAGATATGCATTATTTAAATTCATTGGACGACTTTAACAATTATACTGACTTTTATTTGTTCATGCACATTATGTACACTTGTTTCCCGTGTTGTGGGATTTATACTTAATTGTTTGTATGACTATGTTTGTCGTGGAATTGACTAACTACGACACAAGTCTCCATTTGTGTCGGGTAACGTCATGACACGTTGACTATTATCATTTAATGCATCTCTACTAATTTAACATCGTGTTATGACGATCCTGTCCGTTACATCCTCGTATTTCCGCTATAAGCGGGGGTGTGACAGATTGGTATCAGAACCGTTGGTTATAGAGAATTAAGTAAATCACTCGACCTAGACTATGACCTAAGAACCTTCATGTAGGATGCATACTAGGGTTTATATGCATTTGATATTACATACATGTTCCTCGTGATTCGATTGACTGCTTATTACTTTCATAATATATTACTTACCCACGTGTAGTATGCATAACATGATTATGTGTGCAACAATATACATGTGAATGTTTTAAGCACGTTATTTGTCATGCTTACATAGCGTGTCTTACAAGCTATCAATGTTATACTTATTTGAGAAGGTTGTGGGTATTATAGCATCTATTTATACCTTGAGAAGCACTTGATAATCGTATTCTATCATTATGTGATTGACTTATATTTGGTTTGGATTAATAAGGGATTTTATAAGAACTCTCTTAAGGACTTAGGTTTTTAGTTCAACTTTTATTCTATGCGTCTGTCGATGTCGCATTTTCTATATGCTCGAATATTTATAACTTGTGGGCTGAATCTTGGAAGAGAGACGCGCTGGCTAAGATGACGCTAATAGACAAAAGGCGCGACATACTCAAATTAGATGACTACTTCATCATAGTTTCGTATTAAAGTACATGGATTCTTTCGACTATTCCTTGCTCAAGTGAATGCTTACTCAATCGATTCCTTTGTATAACTTCGGTTAATTAACTTTTTGTTAGTAACCATATCCTTGATGCTCAAATCATAAAATAACACTCTGTACTTTACAAGATATGTTAACTTGGGTAGGTGGAGCTGGGGTGACCATGCAAAGCAAATTACCATTACGGGTGCACACGTAATTGCAACTTGCAGTGCATGTGAAGCCTGGAGAATCTTGCCATGAGATAACGATCATGATTAGTACAAATATTTCATTCTATACCTTGGGACACTAGAGTCATAATTCTAGTAAGACTTTGTTAATAACGATGAAACATTTACAACCTCTACTCTTACTTAAGTTCTATTCTACCTGGAGCCTTCATGGGATTCATATTATGATATTAGTCTTATTCCCTATGAGACATTGCTCTTTCTAGCATTTCAGTAACTATGAAACTGACTAATTGCTTAGAATGGAGGTGGACTTCAAAGAGTTGTAGAAGAGTGATGATACTCCTTACACATGCATTACAATGTTCATTGGGATGATATTATGTGACAACCTTAAAATTTATAATTATTATTATTTATACTTTTTGCATGTATATTAAATATATAATACACATATGCAATATATATATAGAAAATGAACAAGCAAGTTTGTGTACGAATAATTTTATGTATGATGTGTACATATATACATATACATCTTTGGACTCATAAAATGATATATATTATGGGTGTACGTATGCATGGTTGCATACATACATATATATGAAAATCTCACGTATGCATGTTTATCTATATACGTGTATATGGAAAATCTTCAATTGCAAACATAAATGTTTAATATATATATATAACTCGCCTATATATATATACTTACGGGTATATATATGTATATATGTGAACACATCAAAATATAAACTAAATCCTAAATCTAAACACTAAAACTCTAAAACTACCTTACACCACTCGAACCATCATCACTCGAAAACTAACCACCAAACCACCACCCTAATACCCTCGGCCACATCCAAAAACCACCCTCGGTTGTTTCTAGTCTCCACAAACCGCCACCATGTTACCATTACCCATACATTCATGCTACAAAGTCAACCTAGCTTTCCACCTCAACTCCCTAAACATTCCATTCACATTAGAAACCATCCCTTAGTTTGCCACCTTACCTTTACCTCTCGGAACCTCCTTGAAACCGCCACCTATGCAACAAATTTTCTTGCTTTCACACCTTATTACACAAACCTAAATAAAAACTAAAGAGGTGGCAGCCCCCTAGCCTTCCTCGGTTGCCTTGAGACACTCACACACACAACAAATTGCCACCTTGCATGACTAGTGAATAATTCATCCAAGCTAAGCCTAAACCACATACATCCTCGGCAATTCCTTGGACACCAAGAGTTATTCTCAAACCGCCACCTAAGCCTAGGAAGTCCACACCTCCAAGCTAGTAACATGATGACTCATCAAGGCTATGGGGTATAGATATAATAATGATGCTAGTAAGGGTGGTCGACCGAGGATATATACATCCATTTGAACATCACAACCACCAAAGCCTCACCTTTGTTTTCTTCTCTCTCGAATCCTCATACAAACACAACCATCACCTTCATTCAATCACCATACCTTCTACCTCCCTCTTTCCTCGGTTAGAAGCAATAAACATCATCACCATTTCTGTCCCATAACCTTTCCACCCTTCGACAACAACCCGACACCCACAACATCAACAACCACAAACCACACACCACCATCACCTACCATCATCATCCACCATTTTCACAGCTTTGTTCTCGGATTCTAGAAGCTAAAACATCATCAAATTTGTCATCAAATGTAATGAAAAGGATTGGTTGCATATATGTTACAAACATATATATATACCTACATATTGATATGTAGGTATATAAAGGGCTTAGCCACCCAAAACCAATTTTGGGAAACTTTAATCCATAAATCTTGAATAATAAGTTCCAAAACTCAGGAACTTATGATTTGAAAAGATATATTTAAATTTTACAAATATATATCATAAATATTAAGAAAAATCAAGTAAATATTTAATGAAAGCAATTGTGGAAATAAATATTGAAAAATACTTGTTTTATACTAAGATATTAAACTGGAAACTTTGATAAATTTTTGATAAGTAAAATATTTATATAAATTATTTATAATGGAAAATAGAAGAAAATATAAAAAATAGAAATAAAATCGGGAAAATTTTGATAAATTTACAGAATGATTCTTTTGAGGTATAAAGACATCTGGAATTATTTCAGAATTTTATCCTTTATTATGATTAAGATACGAATTTTATATGTTCTGCAGTAGATAAATTGTAATAAATAATTAAAGTACATAATAAATTCGGATAAATCATATATGAAATATTAAAGCAAATAATGAATAATATATTATTTTCATAAATTATGGAGTAGTGTGAATATTTTTACTAAATATGTCAATTATTTTGAAAATTACAGAAACTAATCTGTTATGAATTGGACTTTTAAATAATTATATGATGCTTGATTCTATTTAATAAGTCTTCTGTAAAATTTTAGTAATTTTTAGTGGACAGAAGGTATTTTTAACTATTTATAGGAATATTATGAAATTTACAGAAAATAATCTGTCAAGAATTGGATTGTATAAAAATTATGTGATGTTACAGACTTTCTGGACAAATTTCTTTGAAATTTTGAGGAATTATTGGACAGCATAAGGTATTATGATAAATTTTGGGAATATTGTGACTTTTATGTAAAATAATTTGTTAAGGATTTGAAGTTGGGAAATTTAGGAGAAACTAAAAAATGTTCAAACTAATGTTTTACCAAAATTGAAAATTTTTGGACTTCAATAGCTATTTTGTGTGATTTTTGAATAAATCACAAACTATTATGAGTTATTAATTTTGGAGGCTTGAAGATGTTTCTATTAACCTTTTACAGTCAATGAAAACCAGAAAAAAAATATTTGAAGTATTGTCTGACATTGTGAACTATCTTGTTAGGTTCAAGTGGGAAGACACGGTGAGTTCATAGCCCCATTTTCAACCATTTGGTATTCCGTAACGTTTTGGGGGAAAAGTATACTTCTGGGTTGATGTGTTATTTTGAAAATATTTTTGTTTGCTTACTGTCATTTGCGACACAACCATTAGTTCGAATGAGTAACCGGTCGATAATATTAGTAGCGTTACTTAGGAGGATATTTGTACCAACCGGATGAGGGTTGCTACTATTTTCCTGCATCTAACCGAATGGGGGTTAGGATGTAATATTATCTGATTTTTATTATTTCGTGACAGTATGATTATGTTGTGAGCAGGCTTGGTTGTAATTTTGATTGTAATTAACACATCAACAAAATATTTGTTTGGATTAAACCTATGTTCTCACCAACATTTTTGTTGACTGGTTTAAGTGTACTTTTTCAGGAAATGAGTAACACCTTTGATTTCAGCTTTGAGATTCATGATGGTTGGGGCAAAGTCGTAAGACGGGTCTGTGTAGATTTTAGATATGCTGTAACCTAGTTGTAACTAGTTACATCTAATTTTGGTGTATTATGTAACAAGATGTAATCTCGAATATTAAGAAATAAAAAGCATGTCTGTATTATGTTTCGATTATATCTGTGTTTATTTATAAACCACTGCACTCTGATAAAAGCTAGTCACATTCCATCCGTCTCGTTCTCGCTTCAGCCGGGATGTGACATATTAAGAATAATCGGATGTCACATAACCAGTTTAAGCATCGTTCTAGGTATATCTTGGATGTGGTGGGAACGCTGCGGGGAACTCTATATATAAGCATCACCGGTATACTAAGAATGTGCTTGAACTGGGCTATGTGATGATCTTGATTAAGTGGAGTATAAAATGATGGAAATGACAAAAGTGAAAGAATTGCCTATATATACCAGGAATTCTGGACATACTAGTCGAAGTATTATGACAAGAAAGGAAAAGCGATAATCCTGACCTGTTAGATTGAGGAAATGGAAACTGTAACATATTTGAACAACTACACTAAAAACCATAAAATAAAGTATGTTTTGCTTACTCACTAATGGGTAAAGCACAAGCATGGCAGAATACCCAAGCTCAAGTCTGAGATAAGGAGGCTGTGATAGCTATGACTTGAGATGAGTTCAAAGCCTTAGTGATTGAGTACTATTACCTAAGGAATGAAATGTAAAAGTTCAAATTGTAATTCTGAGATCATGCAATGGTAGTGTTAGGTCGTGCTCTTTATACTGACAAACTCCATGAGTGACAAAGCTGATATCATACCTTATGACATTAGACCAAAAAGAATTGAGAGGGACATTGGGAAAATCTAGTTAGTAGTAGAAAGAAGTTGGAGGGTCGTACAAGCAATCTAGCGGTAAGGTAGACAAGAATGCCAATGTTGTGAACTTAGCTATGTTGGTCGATACGATTAAGTCAACATGCGTTAAACGGGGACGCTAATAAGGTGGGAATTCTGACCATTACCATAACGTGTGACCTAGGTCGATTAGGACCCCAGGACAAGTTGGAAACAATCAAAATTAGGAAATGGCTATAGCTAGAAAGTAAGAACAGTTAAATTATGAAAATAAAGATCATGTAAATCAAGATAATACATTACGCGGTCATACATTTACGACTGGAGCAAGCGACATTCGACAAGACCAAATGTTGTTACATGCACATACCTTATCATCAATAGCTACACATCTATTTGATACCAGGGTTGATAATAGCTTTGATTCTTCCAGAATTATTCTTTAACTTAGCATTAACCCTAGTTGCTTAGAAATTATTTACTCGGTTAAGATGACCAATGGTAATAATTAGAGGTTACACAAAAGTACACGAACATCATGTCTTTGACATATACTTAACACCGTATGAATTGGTTATTCAAGCATGAAACCAAGATAGTCCATCAGGAGAAGGTGATTCGTCGATGCCTAAAGAAGTGATGTTGCGCATTTCTAGCACATATGGTGGAGAAGAAGGCAGAAGAAAGAAAGTTGAAATATATTCCTATTATATGTGATTTTCCAGAAGACCTTCCTTGTGACTTAACAGGATTGTCCCCTCTTCGTCAAATAGAAATTCCAGAATGATATGAGCCCTAGAGCAAGTTCTGTTGTAAAGGCACCGTATCAGTTAGCACCAACGCAAATGCAAGAATTACCAAGTAAGCTACAAGAGCTTTTGGATAAAAGTTTTATTCGGCCTAGTCACTGCTATGGGAATCACCGACCTGATTGGTTGAAAAGAAGGATGGGTCATTCTAGTTGCGCATAGATTATCAAAAGTTAAACAAGTTGACTATCAAAAACTATACCCACCCACCAAGAATTATGATCTATTCGGTCAGTTGCATGTAGGGATCAACGTACTTCTCAAAGATCGATCTTCGGTCAAGTTATTATCAGTTGAGGGTTCAAGAAGACGATATCCGAAGACAATCTTTAGGACTCGTTATGGGTATTACGAGTTCTTAGTTATGTTGTTGGGTTGACAACACTCCTGCAGTATTCATAGACTTGATGAACCGAGAATGTAAGCCGTACCTGGATGAGTTATGATAGTGTTTATAGATGACATCGTCATCTATTCATGATCAAAAGAAGAGCACGAGTAACATCTGAGGGTAATTCTAAATTTGTTAGGAAAAAAAGAAACTCTATTCCAAATTCTCCAAGTATGAGTTCTGGTTGTGTGAAGTGAAGTCTCTAGATCATATGGTCAGTGAGAAGGGAATACATGTTGATTCGGGAAAGGTTAAAGTAGTTAGGGAGTGGGATACACCTAAGATGCCTTTGAAAATTTGACAATGCTTATGATTAGCTGGATAATACTGACGGTTCATTACGAATCTCTCAAAGATTGCCCGACCGTTGACAATATTAACCTAAAATGATAAGAATTTCGATTGGGATCTAAATTGGGAAAGGCTTTTTAAATGTTAAAGGACAAGATGTGTAACGCGTCGATATGGCCCTTCCGTATGAGTCAAAAGACTTTGTGGTGTTCTGCGACATGTCACAGATTTGGAGGCACTATCTGTATAGGTTGAAGTGTGTTATCTATACCAATAATAAGAGTCTTCAACATACCTTTAACTAATAGTAATTGAACACGCATCAGAGATGATGGGTTGAACTTCTAAGTGATTATGACTGTGAGATTTGATATCATCGGGGAAGGCAAATGTAGTAGCTGATGCCTTGAGTAGAAATGAACGTGTTAAACCCCTATGTGCACGAGCATTGGGAATGACCATTCAATCGAATCGGAAAATACAAATTCTGATAGCACAAGACGAAGCACTGAAGGAGGAGAATATCGCAAGTGGAGAGTTTCAAGGGTTAGACAAACAGATGAACTGTAAGGAGGATGGCGTACGGTACTTTGTGGATCGTATATGGGTACCTAAATGGGTATATGTTCAAACCCTAGTCATGAACGAAGCGCACAATTCTTGTATTCTGTCCATCCTGGTGCAGACAAGATGTACCAAGATCTTAAGGAGTTGTATTGGTGGCCAGGTATGAAAAAGGACATTGCAAAGTATGTAAGGTGCTGTTTGTTTCTGAAGAGGTAAAACGTCTTCAGTCTGCAGACCACATCTGCAGACATCTGTAGAAGAAGAGGTGGACCAAACCTCTGCAGCCTGTATTAAGAAGACTGTTGTTTTGTAACGTCTGCAGACTGCTGAAATAAACTGAAATTAATAAAAGTTAAAATAAACAGAAATGTATAGTCTGTCAATTGGGTTTTGCATCTTCAAGTAATCTAATCGTTTTTGCGTTTACGTATGGTGAATTTATCTGAATTTAGCGTAGTTTGATCTAACTTCATCGTTCTAGCTCTTGATCTTGGTTTTTTTGTGATTTAGGTGCTTTTAAAAATACTTTCTTGTTGGTTAATTTCACATGAAATTTGTGCGATTAAACTGAATTAACGATGTGGGTGTGTTGATTTTTGGTTGATTTCAGCTGATTTTCGCTGCGATTGACGCTATAGACAGCAAAAACGGAGCTAACAAGTCGAAAATCTCAAAGCAAATCGAAGCTTCATACGGCAATCTACCGGCGGCTCACAAATGGGTCCAAAGAACCCAGAGACACCTGTCAAAAACTCTTCCTCAACATCCAAATCAACCTGCAAAGGTCATAGTATTCAGCCTAGATGAATAAAGAGGATAGTGAAATGAAAACAATGTATTTTTGTGCGTGCATACCAGTTCTATTTTAGATCCATCTGTTCCTCCATGAACTTATGACAAAACAAATTTACCATCCTTTTTCAGGTATTTAAACTGAAGGGTGTAAATCACATTAAGCTCTCCTAAATAAACACGCACTTGTTTGATAGTTGAGAAAACTCCATCATCCCACGGTTTACCTCCACCTGCTCCCCATGGGCTGCCTCTCTCGGTGTTGCCACTCTAGACATACTAGAGCAAAACTGAATGAATAGTTTAATCAGCAGGATATAAGAGAACAATTCAACTTCAGAACAACATGAATGATCATGAGTTATTGCAAAATAACACTCTTGAAGTTTGACATGAATACATTTAAAACATATGCCAACACACACATGCTAACATTAATGTAGATAGATTTCAAATACTCATCAGCAATGACAGAATAGCACATTTTCTATACCGTAGTTGGTTTGAAAATAGATGGAGCGAACAACGTCTCTGTATTCAAGTCCAACATCTCTGTATTCAAGTCCAACAATTATCTTTACCTTCTTCATAAAGCCTTTGGGCATGTAAACCCATTTGTTCCCCTCTGAACCACCCCATGGTCCATGAGTTATGCATCCTTCATACTCTCTTGTAGCTACCTGCAAATTACACACACACAAAAAAAACAGTAGCTGTATAGTATAATGTTTAAACAACATGAAAAATAAGTACTCATATATGCCAAGAATAAGAACAGAACAAAAGTTAACAAAATTGATACAATACCATCTTAATTTGGTTTCTTGCCTAGCTTTCAAACAATATCGACTACCTGCAACAATTAGCCCCAATTATGAAGGAGGTCTTAGAAACATTGTGGTTTACAAGAAATCAAAGGTATATATAAGATGGTTGCATCATGATCATCATAGCTATAAGAGTACAGATTCATATACATTTAGCACAAATTGAGAAGCCTAAAAAAAGCTAACAATGCATTGCTCAAACCTCTAAAGTTAAAACTGATCTGTTTTAAAGAATCAAATGCATGAATAATGTTTATGTGCAGAAAACGTTACGAAACCCTAAAATTCTTTTTCGATTGAATAATGCTCTGAGAAATCCATGAAACTGAATGAAGGAACCTGCGATTATTGAAGGTCTGATGTTTCGGTCGATGCTTCTGCAGATGGTTCGAAATTGAAGATCGAAGGTGAGTGATCGATCGACAGGGATGGTGTTCGGGAGTGGTTCTGCGTTGATTTGGGGGTGTTCGGTTGATGGTGGATTGGGTGTGAACTGTGAAGAGGGTAGAAGAGGTGTAAAGACATTAGTCCACCTCTTCTCCAAGAAGAGGTCACGCAGACGTTTTTTAATGAAACGTCTTCAGAAAACAAACACTCTGCAGACCTGAAACGCCTGCCCGCCTCTTTTTGGCGCAGACAAAAGAGCTTTAGAAGCTCTTTTCTAAAAAAACAAACACCACCTAAGTGAATGTTTGACCTGTTTGAAAGTCAAAGCCGAACATCAGAAACCGTCAAGTCTGTTACAATAACGGAAATTCCCGAATGGAAGTGGGAGAATATAGCGATGGATTTCATCACTACGTTTCCTAGAACCAGTAGTGGGCACGATTCGATTTGGGTCATCGTGGATCGGATGACAAAATCTGTTCACTTCTTGCCTATTCGTGAGGACTATAAAATGGAGAAGTTAGTGAGATTATATATGAATGAAATCGTTGCTAGGCATGGAGTGCCTGTGTTAATTATATCAGATCGTGATAGTCGATTTATATCGTGGTTTTGGCAGACACTACAGAAGGCAATGGGAACTCGTTTGGACTTAAGTACTGTCTATCATCCACAAACAGACGGTCAAAGTGAACGAACGATACAAACGCTAGAAGACATGCTTAGGGCATGCGTGATTGACTTTGGTGGGAGTTGGGATACTCACTTACCGTTGATCGAATTCTCTTATAACAATAGTTATCATACGAGCATTGGGTGTGCTCCGTTTGAGGCATTGTATGGAAGGAAGTGTAGGTCTCAGGTGTGTTGGTCAGAAGTAGGTGAAAGCCAATTGACAGGTTCGGAGATTATTCAAGAAATGACGGATAAGATATTTCAAATCAAGGACAGGCTTAAGGCGGCCCGAGATCATCAGAAAAGTTACGCCGATAACCGTCGCAAACCTTTAGAATTTAACGTTGGTGATCGTGTCTTATTGAAAGTTTCTCCGTGGAAGGGAATCGTACGGTTTGGAAAGAAAGGGAAATTAGCTCCAAGATATGTTGGACCGTTCGAGATCACTGAAAGAATTGGCCTTCTAGCGTATCGATTAAAGTTACCTCAAGAATTTAGTGGCGTGCATGATACATTCCATGTATCAAACCTTAAGAAATGTTTAGCCGATGGATCTCTTCATGTGCCGATTGAGGAAATCAAAATTGGCGAGAAACTCCACTTCGTGGAAGCACCCCTAGAAATAATGGATCGAGAAGTGAAACAGTTGAAGCGCAGCAAGATCCCAATTATCAGAGTGAGATGGAACTCTAAGCGAGGGCCTGAGTTTACGTGGGAACGGGAGGACCATATGAAATCTAAATACCCACACCTGTTCACGGATAGAACTTCAGGACCTAAATCCAGCTGAATTTCGGGACGAAATTCTCTCAACTGGGGGATACTGTGACATCCGTCACTATCAGGTCCGTCAATTGACTCGATACTTGTTAATTCTTTCCGTACATTTAGTATTTTGCGTGATTAATTCGTTTTCGAAATCAAATCTCTTCGTATATCTGTTTCGTGTGAACCCCAGTACTATAATAATCTAAAATTTGTCAAATATTAAATAAATGATAATTAATAAAATTTATTTATTATTAGTGTAATTAATACCATTATTAAGATTATTATTATTATTACTAATATTATTATTGTTATTATTATAATTAAAGTTTAGGGTTAAAATTGTAATTAAACTAAATTAGAGGGATTAAATATTTGTAAGTTGGGGGACCAAAGGGCAATTATGCAGAACATATATATATGTCGAGACCAGCCCCCCCCATTCGCGAACCCTACTGCTGTCACCGCTACACCACCGTTCACCGCCGTTGCACCGCTGCAGTCCGTCGTGAACCACCCGCTTGACGCCGTCGTCCCTCCGTTGTCTCGTTTTGAAGGTAACCGGTTGTCGTAGTTTTCGTTTTGTCTCGTTTCGTATCGTTACGTTTCAAGTTCGTATTTTGTTCGGTGGAATCGGGCTGTGTTGTGGCCCTGCACGCAGCCATTGTGCGCGTATGTATATGCGTATGTATGTACCTGCGTGTATATATGCTGGTATATATGTGTATGGCTGCGACAGTGTGTATGTATGTATATATTCCGTGTGCATATGTGTATATATATGTCAAATGTGTGTGCAGCCGTGTGAGTATATATGCGTGTGTATGTATCTGTGTATATATATGTTCATATCGTGTGTGTATGTCGCTGTGTATATGTATATGTATGTATGGCAGTGTGTATATGTATACATGTATTTGTGTATGTCGCGTGTATATATGTGTATGTATGTGTGGATGTCGCCGTGTATATATATGTATGTGTGGCAGCATGTGTGTATATATATATGAATGTGTATATGTGCGTGTATGTATATGCAGTGTTTGTGTATGTATATAACGTGTATGTGTATGCAGTGTGTGTGTGAGGGTGACTGTAGTATGTGTGTGTGCGTGAGTGTGGTGCTTGTTGTGTGTGTGTGCTGTGCTTGTTATATGTGTGTGATTTCGTCGTTGGTGCCACAGTGGTGCCGCGATGGTGTTATGAATGTACATATCATTGTCGTGTGTGTTGTATGTGTTTCGTGATACACACACACACACACACATATATATATATATATGGCATGTATAAGTGTGTATTTTCCTTATTAATATATATCATGTGTCATTGTATGTGTTATATATGATGGTGTGTGAGTGTGTGTGATAGTGTGTGTGCCGTGAGATTGAGTGTGGTGTGTGTGTGTGCTTGGTAATATAAAGCATGTAAAGCCATGCATGTATAATTGCGTATGTGTGCATATTTATTTTGTTTAAGTATCATATGCATGATGTGTATATGACTTCAAGTGTGTGTTTTGTATACTCTCTCTCTCTCTCTCTATATATATATATATATATATATAATGTTGTTGATTGTGTGTAATGGTTCAAGCATATGTATGTATACGTATATAGTATGTGAGCATAAATATGTATGATTAAGTGTGAACATGTGACTATAAATATATAGATATGTAAATAATCATGGAATAATAATATTAGTTGTGTGTGTACATATATATATATTCTCAAGTTTAATCATATGGGTAATTGGGATTAATTAGGTAAAAAATAAGATAAAAATATATACACATATACTTATAGTGTGAGTCGTGCATGAAATCCGAACCGACCCGAATCAACCGAACACGTCTAACCAAGTTGAACACTTTTAAAGACTTAGTTGCAATCATTATAGGTGCTTGATCGTCCATTGCTCATATTCTTTGAAGTGTTCGTTCTATTTATTTCATCACATTCAAGGTGAGTTTCACGGCCGCGTTTTATTACAATTATTTATAAACATCAAGGGGAAAAGTATGCTCAACCCTTTTTATGATGTGAACTTATTCAATCTTTGGGACAGTTGTGTTTACTGTTTTGTAAGTATTTATCTGGTACATGCATGAGTTAGCTGTGTGGTTCTTTATTCACAACTATTTAACTCCAGTGTTGGAGCCGACGGAGAGATATTGATAGTACTATTGGGATGACACCCCCACCCTTGTTTGTTAGTATACTAGTTGGGACTGACAGTGGCCAGGTACGGGCCCTAGGGTGAATATGTTCCGACAAGTTCTGTGTGTATGTCGTAGGTTTAGTTGTGATGCTCATGTTTACATGTGATAGTACTTGCTTATAAGTGTATGCACCCATGTCCTACCGAACTTTTACACAGTATCAAGTTTTGTTTACTATTTAAACCTGCGAACTCACCAACAATATGTTGACCTTTTGAGCATATCTTTTCAGGTAACAATCATTGAGGATAGCTAGGGATGCTGCCTTAGCGATAACCTTAGATATGCATTATTTAAATTCATTGGATGACTTTAACAATTGTACTGACTTTATCTGTTCATGCACATTATGTCCACTTGTTTCCCGGGTTGTGGGATTTATACTTAATTGTTTGTATGACTATGTTTGTCGTGAAATTGACTAACTATGACACAAGTCTCCATTTGTGTCGGTGTCGGGTGGCGTCATGACACGTTGATTATTATCATTTAATGTATCTCTATTAATTTAACAATGTGTTATGACGATCCCGTCCGTTACATCCTCGTGTTTCCGCTATAAGCGGGGGTGTGACACCACCTAACTCTTATAATATGTTCATGTAATCAGATTTGCTTCAAGTTAGATTTGTATGCAAACTCTTATAATATGTTTGAAATTCGATCTGTTTATTTGGATTATGTTTGATTTATATTTAACTTGTATTTTGTATGTCATTATGAATTTTAAGCTATTATGTTATTTTAAAAAAATTGTATATTTTTATTGATTACACAACACCAGTTAAATTCAAACTCATTAGAACTACGAGACAATATGATTATTTTTATCATTCAGCAGATTAAGTCAGATATTGAATGAAACGACTAACCTAAAATTTTTTTAGCTGTAAGCAAAAAACCCTAAAAACGGACCATAAGGAAGTACACACCATTTCCGACACCGCCAACGCTGTTGATGTTTTCAGTAACAAAGACCCCAGATACAACCAATATACATCTTCACTCTTCACAAACAAACAAACAAAGAGATGAAGTTTAGGTTTTGTCATAGGCTTCCCCCTTTCGCAAATCGAACAATCTTCAATCATCAGCGTATACGCTCAGCTTCGGTCTTCTTCCTCAGGAGTCTGCATTCTGCTACCAAACAAGCTCCATTTTCCTTCAATGGCACCGGAAATAGCACTAGCAGCAGCGGCGGCTCTAAAGGTAATCAACTACATTTCTAATGTACCTTTCCATTTCATTTTGGAATCAGAAAATTGGTTGCAGGTTATAGGATCCAGATGATCGTTGACAATTGAGAATTGTTGTAGGTAATCCCTTTCTGGTGCCTGGTGCTACTGTGGCCACAATTTTCATGCTTGGAGCTCTTCATGCTAGACGTATGTATAGTGACAAGAAAGTATGTAATATCTATGCCCACCACCTCAATTTTGCTTTACAATGCTAAAAATTTAAACTTTTTATTAGTCTAGCCTTATCCTAGTGTGTGGATATTTACACATACACACATGTATATACTTGCATACATGCTTGTGTCCTCACATACTTGATTTGTATTTAGATTGAAGAGGCAAGAGAAAGTGGCATTGAGCTCGAGCTCCAACCGGATGTGAAGGTATTGTTTTCATCTTGAATCTGATTTTATACGAAAGTATATAACATCTTTTGTTGCTTAATGTTTGATCTCTGAGTTGCGTTTCTTGCTAACTGCAGGCTAAATTTCTGATGATGTTACCACTGCGCTCCATTTCAAGGTTTTGGGGATATTTGTCCAGCACGGTGAGTATGGGCTCATTATGACATAAAAGATTAGTTATGTTGTTCATTTAGAAGTATTTGATGGTTATATGCAACATGTGTTACTTTAGCAGCTTATAAGATGGAAAGGGTGTGCATTTCCAGTTAAAGTCTTCACCCTTTTATTTTTCTTTTAGCAAGTTAAATAAGCAATTAAGCAGTTTGTATGCTTCAATCTTTTAAGCAAGCGTTCACCATCTTCATTGTAGTTCTAAGCATAAACCTATAACAACCATAAAATGTATCACTTCATTTGTTTGTTTCTCTCTTTTTTTTTTAGTACAGACAATGCGTGCTCTTTGTTGTTATCATTAGAATACAGGTATATAAAACTGACTTGGCTTTTACATTGAGCAAAATTAGAGTATATCTCAAGCTAGCATATTATATTGTAAGTAGGCACAAACTATTTAGAAATTAAGCTAATGGAAAATTGCATGCGACTGTTGTATACCTAACATGTTTGTATGCCTATTATAATCATTTAAGATTTTGATAGCGTGGAATGTAGGAATGTAAAAAGGGTTATAGATTACGACTGGCGTCGTGGAATGTAGGAACCCTTACTAGTAAGTTATTAGAGTTAATAGATGTGTTAAGGAGACGTAGGGTTCAGATAGCGTGCCTTCAGGAGACTAGATGGTTGGGTGGGAGGGCAAAGGAGTGTAATGGATATAAACTATGGTATTCAGGGTCAGATGGAACAAAAAATGGAGTAGGTTTTCTAGTTGCTAAAGAACTTCAGGATTATGTAGTGGAGGTTAGAAGATACGATGATAGACTTATGTTGTTAAGGATAGTAATAGGGGACGAAGTAGTGGCTGTAGTTGTGCGTATGCACCACAAGTTGGATTAGGGGAAACGGAAAGAAAGAAGTTCTGGGAGAGTTTAGATCACGTTATGGGAGACATACCTCGAGAAGAAAAAATATGCATAGGAGGAGATTTTAATGGGCATATCGGTAAGGACAATGATCATTTCCCGTTGGTGCATGGAGGCTTTGGGTATGGTCTGAGGAATGACGCCGGTAGGGAGCTTCTTGACTTTGCATTAGCGCATGAACTAAGTATCATAAATTCGTTTTTCAAGAAAAGAGACTCGCATCTAATTACGTTTAGCAGCGGCGGGAGACACACACAGATAGATTATTTGTTGATGAGGGGAGAAGATCGTAGCTCGTGGAAGGACTGCAAGACAATACCAGGAAAGACAGTAGTCACTCAACATCACATGTTGGTGGCAGATCTACGAGTGAAGAGAGCAATTGTCCAACCAACTAAGAGAAGTAGACCTACGATCAGATGGGGACCACTCAAAGACGAAAAGATTACCATTTTTAGATATAAGATCATACCAATGAACCTGATTGGGCCACAGGAAGACGCCAACCAAAAGTGGGAGGCTATGGCAACTAGAGTCATTCAAGCAGCTAAAGAAACGCTTGGGATTACAACAAATTGGTCAATCGGTCATAAGGAATCCTGGTGGTGGAACGAAAATGTACAGGAGAAGATAAGAACTAAACAACAAAGTTTTAGAGAGCTTTTACGCTGTAATAATGAGGAAAGACGAGCAGAACAAAAAGATAAATACAAAGAGGCTAAACGAGAGGCGAAAAAGTTTGTGTCAGAGGCAAAGAACACAGCGTATGAGAGGATGTATAAGCGATTAGAGACGAAAGAGGGTGAACATGACATGTTTAAGATTGCCAAGGCAAGGGAAAGTAGAAGACAGGACTTGAGAATGGTGAAGTTTATAAAGGCCGCAGATGGAAAGGTCTTGGTGAGGGAGAAAGACATCAAGGGGAGATGGAAAACTTACTTCGATAACCTTTTCAACATAACGAACCGTAATCAACAAACTGAGATCGATAAAACAACTCAAACGACGCAACAAAACAAGTGTTATTGTAGAAGCATCACAGTCGATGAAGTTACGAGAGCTTTGAAGAAAATGGGAAGGGCTAAGGCGGTGGGGCCAGACAACATATCGATTAAAGTGTGGAAGTGCCTGGGAGATGAGGGCCTACAATGGCTAACGGACTTATTCAACACTATCTTTAAGACCGGAAAGATGCCAGAGCAGTGGAGAAGCAGTGTCATAGTCCCCATATATAAGAAAAAAGGAGATGTCCAATGTTGCGCAAATTACAGGGGAATAAAGCTATTGAGTCACACGATGAAACTATGGGAAAGAATTGTTGACACGAGAATTAGACGAGAAACTCAGATAGCGGTAAACCAATTTGCATTTATGCCAGGACGCTCTGCAACAGAAGCTATACACGTCATAAGGAGGATAATGGAGAAATATAGAGAAAAGAAAAGAGACCTACATATGGTATTCATTAACCTAGAAAAAGCCTATGACAGTGTGCCGCGGTAACTCATCTGGGAAAGCTTACGACTTAGAAGGGTACCAGAGAGGTATATCAAAATAATACAGGATATGTATGACGGGGCAAAAACGTGTGTACGAGCACCTGTCGGAGACACAGACTTCTTCCCGGTGGAAGTGGGACTCCACCAAGGATCGGCATTGAGCCCATTCCTCTTCACAGTAGTGTTGGACGAGATGACCAAGTCTATACAAGAGCCAGTCCCATGGTGTATGCTGTTTGCGGATGATATTGTCTTAATATCAGAATCTAAGACGGTGCTTAACGAAAGATTAGAACAGTGGAGAGCAGCACTAGAACGCAGGGGCTTAAGGATAAGTCGCTCTAAGACAGAATACATGCATTGTAACTTTAGTGGTGAGGCCGAAGAGGACACCCAAATCAGTATCTAGGGCATGGCGGTCCCCCGGACGGGTAGGTTCAAATACCTTAGCTCGTACGTATAGGAAGACGGAGAGATACATAGCGATGTAGCCCACCGTGTGCAATCAAGATGGTGCAAGTGGAGAGCAGCATCAGGGATTTTGTGTGATAAGAGGTTCCCAGTAAAACTAAAGGGAAAACTATACAGAGTGGCAGTACGCTCAGCTATGTTATACGGCACAGACTGTTGAGCCATAAAGAAATCACACGAGAGACAAATAGAGGTCGTAGAAATGTGAATGGGGTGGATGTGTGGACACATAAGATTGGATAGGATAAGAAACGACGTCTTTCGCCAGAGGCTAGAGGTGGCATGTATCACAGATAAAATACGAGAGGGAAGATTAAGATGGTTTGGGCACATGAAGAGGAGAACGATGGCAGCACCTGTTAGAGCAGTAGAGAACATCAGCGTAGAGGGTAGGAGGAGTAGAGGTAGACTTAGGTTGACTTGGATGAGATTATTAGACGAGATATGATAGACTTGCACCTCTCCGAGCACATGATCGAGAATAGGAGTGAGTGGAGGCGTAGAATTAAAATTAAGGACTTTTAGTGGGTTTTGTGGGTGGGAAGGGTATACGGTGACATGTGGCGGGACCCCCCGCGTGAGGTGTAGTTTTCGTCATCTACCCTTTTTGGATGTTACATGCCGCTTTTTATGATGTGCGCACTATCTAATTCTGCATGTGATATTTACCTATGTGTTGTATGCTATGTATTATGATTGCTATGGTTACTGCCTTTGTTAACGAGTAGGGGGTCTCTTTGGAAGCGGTCTCTCTATCTTTCAGGATAGAGGAAAGACTTGCCACCACATACCCCTCTCAGACCCTGCTCTTCAGCGGGATACACTGGGTATGTTTGTTTATTTGTTTAATTGTTATTATTGGTCATGCTTTTAATAGCGTCCTGATTATTATTGATGAATAGATGATTTGTCGCACTGTTTAGTAGTTTAACCTTGTGGTGTTTGTTTTCTAGGAGCTTCCTGTTTGGCTACGTCCATATGCTCATAGAGCTTGGGCTCGTGCGTTTCATTCAAGTATGTTATGGAATCCTCAGTCATTTATTCATTTATTTTTTTTGTTATTTTTAAAGCAAAAAGATTGTTCGTAAGAGCAAATAAAGACGTCTGAAACATTTAATTTCAAGTAACAAACTATGAGCTATTGTCATTCTCTTTTTAGACCTGGAAGAAGTGGCCTTGCCCCTGGATCAATATGCATCACTTAGAGATTTTTTGTCCGCTCTTTAAAAGAAGGTAGCAGGCCAGTTGATTCTGACCCACATAGTCTGGTAACTGGTAACCAGCTGCTGTATATCTTCATTGTTACTTTTGTTTTATACTTTATTCCTTGTTTTACAATTGGAGGTTACAAAATGAGGTGGCAGGCAGGTTACATAGTGATCAAAACAGGCCATTTCTAGCACAGGAATAGGTTGGCTCAGGATAATCTGCAAACACTTTCTTGTCCTTCAAAGTTATAAATTGTTAGAGCGTTAATTATGATTATTTAAATCACTGAATATATCGATTCAGGAGGTTGTATGCATTAAAAAACAGACTTTGGGTGATTCTTAACTGTTAGGATCACAAATAGTACGAACACACAATAGAGAACAATAAACAATTACAAAGACACTAGAGATTTATAGAGGTTCGGTCGCGGTATGCACAATGTTGTAAAAATCGCTAGGCGCTAGTCAGGCGGCGAGGTGGAGACTAGGGATTAATCGGGATTAATCGGGATTAATCGGTTTGGAATTTTTATATATAATTTTCATTTTATATATATAAATACACATTTTTATATGTAATTTTTATAAATATGTTTAGTTTTATATATATATAAACAAATTTGGCCGAATTTCAAAATTTTCGCCGGAATTTTTGAACTTCGCCGGAATCTCGCCGGAATCTCGCCGGATTCTGCAAAAATGCAGAATAAAGGCCGATTAACAGCCGACTAGGTCCGATTAGGGCCGATTTTTTCCCGATTTGGACCAATTTTGCCGACTAGCGATTAATGTTGCCGATTAGGGGAAATCCAATCGGTGAACCACCGATTGCCGACTAGTCGGCGATTAATCGGCCGACTAGTCCGATTTTTACAACACTGGGTATGCAACCTACGTCCTTTTGGGGCAACTAGGGTTTTCTTTTATCAAGTGATAAAGATTACAAGTACAATGAGATGTATATAGACTACAATTAGGGTTTATCCCTTTAGTTAATAATCTAACTTAACTAGGCCTATTTAGAACTTGGGCCGGCTGAGCCCAACTGCTCCAAATTTATTCACCCGAAGCTTACACCCAACATTAACCTGTTCCACCAATCCACCCTCATGCAGCCTGTTCTAATGTTCTTCTAAATGTTTTGATTTTATATTATTTTTATGCAAATATAACCCAAATCAACTCATTCTTAAGTACGTGGTTGACATTGTAAAGTCTACATACATATATGAACTTGTTAGTATTTTAAATTTTCAAATTGCAGATCAGTCCTGTTGATGGTACCATTGTAAGAGTTGGAGAGCTGAAAGAAGGTGTTATGATAGAGCAAGTTAAAGGGTTTTCATATTCTGTCTCTTTTCTATTAGGTGCAGGCTCATTTCTCCCTCTAATGGCTGCCGAAGATCATGAACAAGATGGTAGTCAGCAAGAAAACAATATCAGGGATGAAAGTTCTAAATCTTGGTGGAGAATTTCGTTGGCTTCACCAAAACTTAGGGAGTCTTCTTCATCACGGTGAATATTATATTTTAATGTCTTCTTGTTATTTAATTTTATTGTTCATTTCAAAAATTGTGTATTAGTTATAATCGGTTTGTTGGTAGCCATGTAACATGGTTTTATGTTCATTGCAGTCCAATGAAAGGCCTTTTTTACTGTGTTATTTACCTGAGGCCAGGAGACTACCATCGGATTCACTCACCAGTTGATTGGAATATACTTCTACGGCGCCATTTTTCTGGTAATATTAGTTGTAAAGTCATCTTAATAGGCTAAAAACCTAAGGAAGTTGAACGATCAAATATAGAAGTGGCAAAAAATGGACCGTCAGATGGGATGGGTTTGGGTCAAAGCCGTGGTTTAGGGTCGACTCAAGACACTTTTGTCCATTCTTTTGACAAAGTAAATGGTGTTTTATATGACTACAAAAACTAAATTCGTACAATACAAATCTAACTTTTTGCAATGCATTAAAAAGGTATTTGGGTAACTCTTGACCTGTTATAGAAAAAAGATAACCCAAATTAACACCTTTAAAGAGAAGATAGAAATATCTGGCCAAATCGGATGGATTTTGTTTTTGTCTGGATTTGTTTTTTTCAATGTGTTTTTAATGAATAAGTCTAGTGTGCATGTTGCCCCTGTTGAAACTCAAATATAATATACTTTTGTTTCTCTTACAGTATTTGTTTGCTTCAAATGTTTTGCATAGCATTTAGTAGAAGATATTTGCGTTTCATTATCCTGCGCACACTAGTTGCGTATCTTGAATTGCATACTATTTAGTTAAAATAATGCATATCTAACTCAATAGCTCATAAAAGTATTTTGTTTTTGTTGTTGCATATATATACCCATATGTATAACGAAGTTATATTCATATTTAGTTAACCTAATCTGTTTAACCAATGGATGTTACCTTCTCTTCAGGTCGGTTGTACCCTGTGAATGAACGTGCTACCAGGACTATAAAAAATCTTTATGTCGAGAACGAAAGGGTAATTCTCTTTGAGATCAGTTATAAATCTACTGATTTGTCTCCATCCTTGTGTATTTCCATATAATTAGTTAACTTTAATCACTTGACGGTGTTTGCTCTTACTTGATTACTCTATGTTATTCATTACCAGGTTGTACTTGAAGGTAAATGGCAAGAAGGTTATATAGCAATGGCTGCAATTGGTGCAACAAATATTGGCTCTATTGAGGTTTGTATGATCTTTTCTTATCTATCCTTCCTTTTTTCCTTTTAGTTTCTTCTACATTTGAAACGAAACAGTAAAAGCGTCATACTGTTTGGCTTTCCCCTCCTTGAAAAGGTCGTTCGACTGTGTAACATGTCTTCCACCTTTTTTAAAGAAATCTCTAAATATTTATTATGTCAAATATAATTACTAAAACAATATTATACATTAATAATCTATCTTTGGATAAAGTATAATTGGTAACAAGGTGGGTAAAACAGTGCAAGTCGACAAACATACAGCTAGAAAGACAAGGGGAAAATTTGCATGCGTAAGCGTTGAGTAGGTGACTTTCAACTTGTTTTATCTATTTCGTATTTGGCAATCTTTTTAATTGACCAATGTGAGATAAAAATAAACCAAAATCTGACACATATGAAAGCAAGTGGATCAAAAAGCTTTACTTATTACTGATCACTTGGTTCTGAAAACATGTATTGCAGCTTTTCATTGAACCTTGTTTGAAAACAAACCAACCAAGAAAGAAATTGCTCCAATCAGAAGCTCCTGAAGAACGGGTGTATGAACCCGAAGGCACTGGAGTGTTGCTCAAGAAAGGAGATGAGGTTAGACTATTTCATCAACGCAAACTTTAATGTGTAATAAATTCATAAATATTTTTCAGAACTTGGTATAATATCATATTTGTCCAACAAAACACACTGATATCTAAATATACCAATTTTCAAAATTTTGACTTGTATACTTCTTCCTTAAAACGTGTATTATTATTAGGACACGAGTTTGGAGTGTAAGGAGAAAGAGAAGGGTATAATATTCAAATTAGATTGTTTTCAATGAAATGCATAAACATGAAGATACTATGGGTAAAACCGTTGATAGATAAATTATACATGTCCACGGTTGATATGATTTAAAACTAAAGATCATATGTTTCAGGTAGGAGTGTTTAATATGGGATCAACAGTGGTGCTAGTTTTCCAAGCTCCTGCATTGAAAAAACATGAAGATCAATCTTCATCAGAATTCAGGTTCTGTGTTGAAAAAGGCGATAAAATACGAATGGGAGAAGCTCTAGGGCGGTGGCATGATCTTTAAATGTTTATATGTATTTGTGACTGAATTCCGGTTCATGATTTTTAACTGTATTTTGGTGATGTTATTGATTGCGGGGAATTAGGATACAACTATTGGAATGATTTAGAAAAGATGAGCATGCTATAACTAAATACAGCTTCAGCCTATTTACCAATCTGAATTAACGAATTCAGATTATATGAAATCGGGTAAAATCAAAAGACGAGTTGAGTCAAGTTGACATGGTGCAATCCAGCAGTATAACAAACTTTATTTTTAAGCTTAATGAATCAATCAAGGTTTTCGAGCTCAGTTTCTTCACCCAACTTGACTCGACTTGACACTTTCGAGTTTTAATCTTAACTCAGCATGACCAATCAATTGAACGTATATTTTGGCTTTTAGTTAGTAAAAAAGAGAATATTACTACAGTGATGGGCTAAAGGGAGACGTGAAAGTAAAGAGACGTATATTTAGCATAACCCATTTGAATAGTCAAGCTCTGACTCAAAGGCCTTCTTGACTATCTCAGGCTCATATCGAGTTAATTTCATAGTATCTCTTGAGCATGTCTCTTGACATAACACACACCAAGTGAAGCAAACATTTTATGCACTCTTGTGATCGGGGATTCTCATTGATCTTCATGCTAGGGTTTTGGGTTATTATATAGCTAGATGAACCAAATCACCATTCAAGACCTGACAACGCCTGACTTCCAAGACCAGCGATGATCAAATTCCAAACATTAGTGAATCAAAAGTTATCAAAGTCACAATATCAATTCAATCAATTGTTGCGTCAAGAATTGACATTAAAGACAATGATCTAAGTAGTTAATTTTCCGTAATTTTGGATTTTTGTAATGTTTAAAAGGCCTTCAACATAAGCAACGATTTAATTGCAAAGTTTACCAATCCAACTTGTGACACAAACGAAGTCACAACCCTTTTGACTTGTAACCCAACCTGCCAATAATTTTGCAAATCATTGTTGGTAGGAGGACCCGATTTCTATGAAATAGACTGAATTTTTCATAAACGAGTATGGAGAAATACATCCAATTAAAAACTCAAATAACACTCACAAGTACACAAGTATGCCGATTCTAGAATTGAACTCAGATGTTTGAATGTCACAAATCAGATTTTGAGTTTAAAGCATCTACATTAACGTTTACATTCTCTGTGTGCGCTATTAGCTCAAAGTCTCTCTTCTTTGTGTCCAACTATGTATTCCACGCCTTTGCCTCCCTATATCATAACTTTACTCCTGAAACAACAATCACATTCTCACTTTAGTAATAGATCCTCATTTGACACAATCACTTAAGATTCACTTTTAACCGTTAAAACAACACTTGTATATGTACAAGCAAACCCTGAGACTTGCAGAACTTCAGTTCAAATCTCTCACTAATACTACTACTGAATTGATGACTCCCTCTACACTGTCAAAACATATAGCTAACATGTTGAATTTTATGCCTACTAATTAGAGGTGGCAACAGGGCAGGTTGTGTAACAGGTCAAGTTGGATTGACTAGTAAACACATTTGGATCAACCTGTTTAGTAGTTTTAAAAATAATTAACCTGCAAACCTTAATTACAAAACCAATATAATGACGTCAAAAAAGTCTTTGAATAAAAAGATTAAAAAGGTTGTATGCATTATCACTTGACCCGTTATCCTTTTAGGTAATATTTATGATTTTGTTAGATAGAACACAACCCAAATCGACCCATTCATACTAATTAGATCAAAATAGCCAATCTCCACCAAAAATACTCCATTTCAGTAACTAGAGTCCACTCTGCAAACAAAAAGAAGGAACGAAACATAAATATTCCGCAATAGAAATCCAACTCACACAGAATAGTATAAAGTCCTCATTTTATCACTCAAAGTCAACTGCAACCTCAACCTCCACCAACAATTACCAATTTTATACTTTATATTATTGTAGGTCTGAGTTATAGTTCACAGAACTCATTCTATCAACAACTAGCTCCAATCCTTGTCTCATAATTTCTGAAAGTTGATTATTATAAAGCAGAATAAGCCAGTCAGCAAGGCTAGTAGCTTATATCATGTTTAAAGACAGCACATGCGGAACTTCCAAGTATGATTCCTATAATGCACAAATGGAAGGCCTTGTTACCCTCAGTTCTCATACCC
Organism: Flaveria linearis; assembly: GCA_024085815.1. Taxonomy (NCBI): domain Eukaryota; kingdom Viridiplantae; phylum Streptophyta; class Magnoliopsida; order Asterales; family Asteraceae; genus Flaveria; species Flaveria linearis. The sequence continues at coordinate 4,618 of JABSNV010000737.1, read as the reverse complement.
TCTTACTTTTCAACAAAGAGTTGGAATCACAGATCATCTTTGCCCACAACTCATCTTCTGAAACGGCATACAAAACCTTGGGCCAAGTTCTTCATATATGGTATTCATTGACCTCGAAAAAGCCTATGACAGTGTGCCGCGGAAACTAATCTGGGAAACTCTACGACTTAGAAGGATACCAGAGAGGTATATAAAAATAATACAGGATATGTATGACGGGGCAAAAACGTGTGTACGAGCACCCGTCGGAGACACAGACTTCTTCCCGGTGGAAGTGGGACTCCACCAAGGATCGGCATTGAGCCCATTCCTCTTCACAGTAATGCTGGACGAGATGACCAAGTCTATACAAGAACCAGTCCCATGGTGTATGCTGTTTGCGGATGATATTGTCTTAATATCAGAAGCTAAGATGGTACTTAACGAGAGATTAGAAAAGTGGAGAGCAGCACTAGAACGCAGGGGCTTAAGGATAAGTCGCTCTAAGACAGAATACATGCATTGTAACTTTAGTGGTGAGGCCGAAGAGGACACCCAAATAAGTATACAGGGCATGGCGGTCCCCCAGACATCTAGGTTCAAATACCTTGGCTCGTATATACAGGAAGACGGAGAGATACACAGCGATGTAGCACACCGTGTGCAATCAGGATGGTGCAAGTGGAGAGCAGCATCAGGGATTCTGTGGGATAAGAGGTTCCCACCAAAACTAAAGGGAAAACTATATAGAATGGCAGTAAGGCCAGCTATGCTATACGGCACAGACTGTTGGGCTATAAAGAAATCGCAAGAGAGACAAATAGAGGTCGCAGAAATGCGAATGCTGAGGTGGATGTGTGGACACACAAGATTCGATAGGATCAGAAACGACGTCTTTCGACAGAGACTAGAGGTGGCATGTATCACAGATAAAATACGAGAGGGAAGACTAAGGTGGTTTGGGCACGTGAAGAGGAGAACGATGGCAGCACCTGTTAGAGTAGTAGAGAACATAAGCGTAGAGGGTAGGAGGAGTAGAGGTAGACCTAGGTTGACTTGGGATGAGATTATTAGGCGAGATATGATAGACTTGCACCTCTCTGAGCACATGATCGAGGATAGGAGTGAGTGGAGGCGTAGAATAAAAACTAAGGACTTCTAGTGGGTTTTGTGGGTGGGACGGTTTACGGTTACATGTGGCAGTGTAGTTTTTCGTCATCTAACCCTTTTGGGTGTTACATGTCGCTTTTTATGATATGTGATATGTGATATGTGATATGTGATAGGTGATATTGGATATGTGATATGTGATATGTGATACGTCGCTTTTTATGATATGTGATATGTGATATGTGATATGTGATAGGTGATATTGGATATGTGATATGTGATATGTGATATGTGATATGTGATATGTGATATGTGATATGTGATATGTGATATGCGATATGTGATATGTATGATATGTAATATGTGAGTTGTAGGTGATATGTAATATGTGATATGTATATTGATTGTTATGGTTACTGCCTTGGTTATCGAGTCGGGGGTCTCTTCGGAAGCGGTCTCTCTATCCCTCAAGATAGAGGAAAGACTTGCCACCACATACCCCTCCCAGACCCTGCTCTTCAGCGGGATACACTGGGTATGTTTGTTTGTTTGTTTGTTTGTTTACTCTCTCTCCTCTCTATTTCTCATAACAAGTTTCGTACACATTTATAGATCAAAGAATTATAGTGAACCTAGACGTGTGAAGTTTACACATAAATTCAAAGATACGCATAAAACAATGTTGTATTTCAACAGTCATGTTGATATCTTAGATGAATACACAAATAATTGAATAATTTTTATTGGTTATTCCACAGTTTGTGGTTTTGTAAAGGGTCCTCCCGTGTGTACACACACACACCCCTCATGGCAACTCAGACTCTGGGTTCTCATCTGGTACTTAATGCCAATTCATATTAACTGGTTCATATCTATGTTACATGTTGATTTGTATTTATTTCCATTCATGATGTTTAACACCTTCTTACACTTTCAGACAATACTCTGTACTCAAAAGATTCCACTTCATGCTAGGCCTAGTCAACATAGAGTTTTTCAATCTCTTCTTAACCAAATTCATCTCAAGCAGATGGATTGGTAGGAGTGTACAATGTAAATACCAAACATAAATACAAAACCCTAACTAATTCTTCCATAATGGAGTAAAATAAGCTCACATCGTAGAACACACTAGTTTTAATTGCATTTCCGGACTGTAAACTCAAGAGCTTGAGAATCAACACTGTTATCTACTAAAATTGAGAAGTAAAAAGAAGAGCACACCTACGTCTGTTTCGCGAAAGGAGAAGACGAGGGAACTCGTTTGTTGCGGAACATCATATAACCTAGGGGCAAACGACGCCGATCATCATGATCGCCGATCCGATCAGGTATCTCATGGGACTTGGTGGTTCCACCTCCAACACGAAGCTATTCACCTGCAGAATTTACTCAATTTAGACCTAACAGGTTCGATTCAATAATAAGCACAGTAAGATGAGATAACAGATGTTTAATTGTGTGTGTGTGGGGAGTGGATGAACCCTAGATCTACTTAGAATGTGAATCGAGAGACACACTTACCGGCATCGTTGATCGTTGGGTGGTATCCGATCGACGAAATGTGAGAATTTGAGATCGATGACGGCCGTTGTAGATCAGGGCTTGTTTGAATGATTAAATCCAAGTTTCATTCTAAATCTTACGATATAAGAGCATGCCTTATATTTATGTGAGTGTGTTTGGTATATTATATGGAATGATTTTGAGTGGTTGTGAGTGAAGGAGAGAGAAAATGTTATTGTGGATTGGTATATTTGAAGTACAATCCTTATAATTTTTTTAATATTTTTGAAAGTGGTTGTGAGTGAAGGAGAGAGAAAAGGTAATGAAAAGATATAAAAATATATTATTTATTGAAAGGAGAGAGAAGAAGTAGTGATTTTTAGTGTAATTATATGGATAAAGATAAGGAATGGGATGTGAATGCTCTAAAACAACTAGTCGGGTTTAACAAATAAAATAAAAATTATTTATTATAAAATAATATAGTAAGACATGTTATTATTGAAATTATATATTATTAATAACTATAAGTAATAAAATAATAATACGAATTTTTTAAAATTTTTTGTTTTTTCAAAGATAAATTAAACATTGTGTTTCAAAATTACGTTTTAAAATTTTTTAGTTTTAAAAATGCCCTTACTATAACTTTCTATTTTAATTATTTTTTATAAAAATTTACTTTTGGAAAACCAGTTTTAAAATATTACGTAAAAATAGTTTGATTTTTTAGAAAATAGTTCATTTTATAAAAACCTATTTCTATAGAAATAATATTAATAAAAAGATCTTTTTTAAATTAAAAAACTAATTACAATGTAAAAATAAATAATATTATTAGTAATTAATAGGAGAGAGAAGCATAAAAGTTTGATAAGAATGAATGTGATGATACACATGATACCATTATTTATTTTATTGATAGTGAAGTGGTTTTTCTTCATTTATTAATGTCTAATGAGGAAGAAAACCTGGCTTTTATGGGTCTGATATTAAAAAATTACGATCTATAAATCGACACTCCTAATATGTAGAGTAGAGCATCATACACGGTGTATAGGTCCCCTTAATTAATACATGGCATTTTCAACTCAAATTAGTCGATTCCAAAAACATTATGCGTATCATTGAGGGCCATACACAACAACGTATGGACCTTGCAGACGACAAAATTAGGTCTTATCAAATCCGTCTTTTTAAGAACTATACATGACGCATAGCATTTTACGCCATGTACAAGCGTGACACGTATATTTATTAAGGGTAGTACATCTGACAGCTATACGTGATCTATCACGTATGATGTATAGTGTCATACAACACGTTAGGTGTCAGTCGTACTACCCTTGACAACTATATATTTCAGGCCTATATGTGGTATATAGTGCTATACATCACATATAACTCTTTTATTCAACAGGAGTGTTTGTTTTAAAATTATTAAATGCGACACAAGATTCCTTTAAAATTATATAAACGAATTCGTTCTCTGAAAATTTCATACGATTTCAAACGTCTCTTCACGATTACTTCCAATTTTTTATATTCTCTCAAAATTTCATTCGTATTCCTTCGTTAATTGTGTCGTTCTAAGATAGTAACTATTTCTTTAGCCAACATTCTTCCAAATATTCAAACGTTTTATACATGACAGATAACAATCAAGAGGAGCATATGTTCAATCTTCTCACGAGACACTACTGTGTGTATTTGAACGAAGTGTATGTTCCGGACAATAAACCTTCTTACCCGCAACAAAACAATTAGGAGTTCATGTTTAAAGGTGAACCATCTTCTTACTTGAGCAAAGCAATCAGGAGTTTGGTTTTGGCAGTTATCCAACTTATGACTTGCAACAAAGTAAGCCAAAATTCATGTCGGGTGATGAATGTCATAACACGAAACTAAGGTTTAAAATTAACCAAGAATTTTTATCACTCGAGGAGTTGGTCGGTGGGGCAGTTAGTAGGGGACTTGACAATGGTTACGTTATTATTACCTAAAATTCAAAGAAAAAAGATGG
>JABSNV010000734.1:0-100000 GCA_024085815.1 Flaveria linearis | reverse complement strand
AAGTCAATTTAGGTCTTCCTCTACTCCTCCTACCCTCTAAGATGATGTTCTCTACTGCTCTAAGTGGTGTCGCCATTGGTCTCCTCTTGACATGCCCAAACCATCTTAATCTTCCCTCTCGTATTTTATCTGCGATACAGGCCACTTCTAGCTTCTATCGAAACACTTCGTTTCTTATCCGATCAAGTCTTGTGTGACCGCACATCCACCTCAGCATTCGCATTTCCGCTACCTCTATTTGTTTCTCTTGCGATTTCTTTATGGCCCAGCAGTCTGTTCCATATAATATAGCTGGACGTACTGCCACTCGATATAGCTTTCCCTTTAGTTTTGCTGGAAACCTCTTATCACATAGGATCCCTGATGCTGCTCTCCACTTGCACCATCCGGCTTGAACACGGTGCGCTACATCGTTGTGTATCTCTCCATCCTCCTGCAAGTACGAGCCCAGGTATTTGAACCTAGACGTTTGTGGGACCGCCATACCCGGGATACTGATGTGGGTGTCCTCTTCCGCCTCGCCACTAAAGTTACAATGCATGTATTCTGTCTTTAAGCGACTTATCCTTAAACCTTTGCGCTCTAGTGCTGCTCTCCACTATTCTAGCTTGTCGTTAAGCACCCTTTTAGATTCCGATATTAAGACAATATCATCCGCAAAAAGCATGCACCATGGAACTGGCTGCTGTATAGACTTGGTCATCTCATCCAACACTACTGTGAAGAGAAATGGGCTCAGTGCCGATCCTTGGGTATTTTATAATATTGCACACAATTGTTGACTTTTTAAAATTTCCCCCCATTTTTTTAAATGCTAATAACTTTTTCATAAGACATTATTTTTTTAAATAAATTACACCATAAATAAGGCATTTTTTCCTCTTTAAATTGAGTAAAATATTGCTATTTTTTTACAAAAAAATCAAATTATATGAAATTGTGCTACATTTTTCACGTTTTTGTGCTATATTTAATAAAACAGCACAAAGTTGTGTTGTATTTCATTAAACAGCACAATTTTGTGTTGTATTTAATAAAACAGCACAAAAGTTGTGCTGTATTTCATAAAACAGCACAAAAGTTGTGCTGTATTTCATAAAACAGCATAAAAGTTGTGCTGTATTTCATAAAACAACATAATTTTGTACTGTATTCCATAAAAACAGCACAAATTTATGATGTATTCCATAAAAACACCACAATTTTGTGCTGTTTAACAGCACATTTTTATGGTGTATTTCATGAAAACAGCACAAAATTATGTTATATTTCATGAAAACATCACAGATTTGTGTTGTTTTACGTTAAACAACACAGTTTTGTGCTGTTTTTGTCAAATAGCACAGTTTTGTGCGTTTTTGTGCTGCATATCAAAAAATCTAGTACATTACATTCGAATTTGTGCTGCATTTTGATAAAATACAAAAAGAACTAATGAGTATATTTTAGGACCATAATGCCCTTTAACCCTAATTTGAAGAGTGCCACATGTAATCTCCTTCTTCTTTCTTAGCATACTTAGGCAAAACTTATTTATTAGTTGAACCTCTACCTATATATACATCGATATATATATATGTATTATATATATACATCTATATATACATATATATGTATATATGTATATATATATATATGTATATACATATATATATATATATATATATTATATGCATATATATATATATATGTATATGTATATATATACATATATATACATATATATATATATATGTATATATATACATATACATATATATATATGTATATATATATACATATATATATTGAAGGATCGATTATGGGTCACTCAACAGATGGTTTTTCTCTCAAACTCACCCTGAACAACACTCTGCAAGAGTCTAAGAAGAGTTGATCACAATATAATAAGTAACAAGCACTAAGTAAATAAACACAGAATGTAAATTTCCAAGGTACTTTTATATATTGCTTCTCAACTCAAAGGATTACAAGACTCTTGGACTCAAATCACTTATCTAAAGAGTTACAAGGAGAAGATATATATAATACTACCTACAGTCGGATATACTTTGATACCAGCTGGACACCTCTAACCTTACATCTATACTACAAGACTCTAGGTGAGGTCTTTCAGACATTTTGCCTGAGAGTTGGTAGTCAGGACATGTCCCTGACTTACCTTTTGTCACCAACTAAAGTTGGTAACATGTACTATCATAAAAAGGTGAACAGTAGAATAAAGTATGGTCAACAACATGGCTCTTTAGGAAGATGCCATGCTATATCAGAGGTCTGCAGCGGACCATCAAAAACCATACTTTTATCTGCTGGGCATAGCAATGTCTTCCGAAGAATAAAGTACTTCGGAAGAATAATTCTTCCGAAGCCACTTATACTTCGGAAGACTGCTTCTTCCGAGGCTTGGAGTCTTCTTTGTCTTCGGAAGCAGACTTTGTCTTCAGCTCTTTCATCAGACTTTGTCTTCGGAAGCTCAGACTTTGTCTTCAGCTCTTTCATCAGACTTTGTCTTCGGAAGCTCAGACTTTGTCTTCGGAAGCTCCTTTAGACTTTGTCTTCGGAAGTTGTTCTTCAGACTCTCGGAAGATCTCTTGCTTGGCTTCGGAAGCCCTTCAATGTAGCACCAAAAATGACTATGAAGTGGTTTTGGTTGCACCAGCCTCATCATGATCCAACAAACTCCCCCTAAGCTGATGCTACCAAAACTTCACTTCCCTCTTCTTCTCAAAGCTCTCAGCACCATGGAAAGTAAGTGTTTATCAGTGTCTTTATTCTTTTCTGATGTGGTGCTGAGAATCTTGTACAAATCCTTGGTAGACAGAACCTCTACTCTGTCACCTTGGATTATGTGTACCCTCTGTTGTGGCCCTCTGAAAAGAGTTAGTTGATGGAAACTATAGTCATATTCCCATCTAACTATTGGTTCCAATTCAGGACCTTCCACCATCTGTAGAAAGGCTGTGCCTTTGGTGGTTGGTCTTTCCTTGTCTTCCGCTCTTTTCAGCTTCAACTCTTCTTCAATCTTGGCTCTTCTACTTTGTTCAGCCAAGTGGAGACCGCTGATATGATTTCTGATGTGTGCAGCGGTCTCAGAGTTGGAGGGATTGGAGAATGGCTTCTCAGCAAGCTCAGCAAGATCAAATCTGCTGAGATGCAGTAGAGAAGTGGCATTAAGCCTGTTGGTTTCACAATTCTCCCTTTCCACAACAAAGTTGTGAGAAGGTTCATCGAACCTCCACTGGATTATAGCATTCCTAGGTCCAGGAGATTGACTAGAAATTCTGTCCTCCTTCCTTGTATCCAGTAGAGTCACTAGCCTCCTTCTTAGTCTCTTCTCCTTAGCATTGAGGGTATCAGAGTTGAGACCAAGAAGTCTTGCAGCCTGGCCCAAAGTGTCTCTAGGCAACTCAAGAAATTGGCCTAGGGTGAGGGAGCTTGAAGAGTTATCAACATAGGTGATGTTGATAAGGTCTCCCTCACAGGAGATGCTGCTCAAAGTGGTGCAGTTGATGAGCCTTGTCTTGAACTCCTTTATTTCCTGAAAGGAGAGATGTTGAGGAGGCTGAGGGGATGGTCTTGGTTTTTGTTGGGTAGGCTTAGGTTTAGTGGTTTTGGGTTGTGTTTTGGGTTTTAGGATGGGTAGTTTGGGTGGTTGAGGTGATGTCGTAGGTTTGGGTAGAGTTGTGGGTTCAGGGGTGAAGGTTTCATCAGTGGATTCAGTTTTGATGGGGAATGGGGTTGGTTCTTCTGGTGTGGGTTGTGGTTTAGTGGTTGGATGTGATTGAGTGGCTGGGGTGAAGACCATTCCATGTACCCTACTGTACATCTCCTTCCTTTTCCCCAAACAGATGTCAGCTTTAATTTCACTGACTATCCGCTGGAGTGTCCTTTCGGACATAGGTCCCACCTACCTACCAGAGAAGCCATGAGCCCGGAGATAGTCTTTCATCCAGGCTTTGTCATTGGCTTCTTGGTGGCAGTGACCCCCTTCTCTTCTTCCATCCTCTTCTTCTCCCTCAACTTCTCCCTAGCAGCTCTCTTCCTTTCCTTCTCCATTTGATCCTGCTCTTTGTTGTGGAGCAGCAGAATCATGTCATCATCATGAGGAGACAGTTCAGGAAGACTGAAGCCTCTTGAGAGTAGGAATTTGATCCTATCCTCTCTCAGCTTCAGAGCTGCTTCTCTTCGCTCTTTTTCTTCCCTCTCTAAGGCCAACCTGGCTTCTTCTTCTTGCCTTAGCTGGGTTGACCTCTCCAAAGACACCAACTCCTCTAGTGGTTGCAGGAGTACTTTCTCATTGACAGCTCCTAGGCTGATGAGCTGGTCAATGAGTGTTGTTCTTCTCTTTTGGTTGATCTCTTCCTGATTGGCTGCAGCTGCCTTAGAACTAGGAGCTAGCAGCTTTTCAGTAGGAAACCTACCTTTCTTTTTGAGCTTCTCAATCCTCTCCTCCTCCTGAAGCTCTTCCGCAGTCAATTTTCTTTTTCTTTTGTCTTTGGCAATGCTTGACTGTGGTGGTTCTTGGATGGAGGGTTGTGATTGAGAGAGAAGTTCAGCTGGTGTTTGGGTTGGGGGAATGTCAGAAATATCCTCCCTGCTCACCTCAGATGCTATCTCAGCAATAACATCTGTGATGGTCAGTTCCTCGAACATCTGGAATAAGCCTTCCGCAGCTTCTATTTCGGCCTCGGAAGACTTGTCTTGTTCTTCCGAGGCTTCAATGTCAGCTTCGAAAGCTTCAGCTTGAGCTTCGGAAGATGAGGCTGCTGCAAGTTCTATCCCAACTGTTTTAGTTGTTGGGCCATCAGTCCCCATTTCCCCTTCGAAGCTAATCTCAGGTTCCATGTGGACCTTAGGTTGACCAACTTCTTCCATAGTGGTAGAAGGTGCAGTCAGTCTTTGAAGCTCCTCAACCCCAAAATATATAAGTGTGGTGTCGGGGCTGGGCTATTCTAGGGATGATCTCAATACAAACTTTGTGAAAAGTCTGTAGAGATCTTAAAGCATCTTTGAGTCAATCTCTAGAAAAGATTAAGATGACTCAGGTAGTGTGATGAGTTGGGAAGTAAGGAATTGGGTCTGTGGTTCATCAAGTGTTTGTCTATGAACTTTCTCCCCCTTTTTGGTAGCATCATCTTGAGAGCTAGATGAGCTAGAGGAAGAAGTCATTGTGACCTGAATAGGTACACGTCTAACAGACCTCTCCATCTGTTTCTCAGCTAGTAGAGCCTTGAGATTGTTAATCTCAAGTTGCTGAGTGGCAGTCCTTGATTCTAAGATCCTCACCTGTGATTCCAGGTTGGAGACCTTAGAAAACAAGTACTGAAGTGTTAGTTGCATACTTCCCTCATCTTCATGAGAAGAATCACGGGGAGATGAGATAACATACCTAGTATGCTCAGTCTCACCACCAGATGTGGCTTCTTGGCACCCTGGATACCTTTACTCAGAGTCATCTCTTTCAGAGATGTCAATGGGAAAAGTTGCCGTAGACTCAGTCCTAATGATGTTACCACTGTCCTGAGAGCTCAATGAGAGACTCTGAGTAGTGGCAGCTGAGCCTACATGAGTCCCCTCCACATCAGTGGGACTCACCTCAGTAATTGGCTTCTGATGGGGGCTAGAGACAAGGGATCTCTCTTGGCTCTGTTGATCTTTGAGAGGGTGTTGTAGATCAACTTCATGGCCATGGAGAGATGTAATCTCTTCATCAGTATGGAGTAAAAGGTCAGTGAAAGATAAGGAGGTTAAACCTACTGACCCGGGACCTAGATCAATGTCTACAGACATTGAGCCTATGGTGGGGCTGTCCCTAGAAGGCTGCACAGGGGAGTGTAGAGACTCACCCTGTGGGCTTAAGGCTTGGGGTTCGGGCTCTTGGGTTTGAGACTGAGGAGGCTCAAAACCCATATTGAGGTCAAATGTGAAGGATGGTGTGACCTCGGACTGAGTGGGAGCCCTTGATTCCACTCTAGCCCTTTTGGTTTGAACTGATGGAGCTTGTTCAATCAGAGTAGATTGAACAAGGGTTCGTTTGGGTCGTCTCTGGTATGTAACTTTGATGGGTAAAAAAGATTTTGGCATTGTGTTCATCACCTGTGGGGATAACAGGGATGTCACCAGGAGCTATGCGCTCAGTCATCTCTGGAGGTAATGGAGTTTACCTTCCAGTGAAGTTGATGGAAACCTTCTTTAGTATTTTGAAGATGGTAGGCCTCACTTGTGGAACAGTAAGAGCAGCTACGCAGACAAGCTTGCTCGTTCCAGCTCACAGTTGATTATGTGTTGGATAAATCTGGGATACATGAAGAATGTATCCCTGCTCAGATTGCTGATAAGGTTGGTCAACACAAATCGTGAGTAGTTGAATCGGAGACCTCTCACCAACCCATGAACTAGGCATCCTAGTTCATATGGGATTTGATCCCAACCCCCTGATTTGTTGGAGAGACAGTGCAGGATAATGTGCAGCAGGAACTTCCAATGGTAAGAGAAGTTAAACTTGTAGACGGTAGATCTGCTCACATCCCCTCCATATCCCATGAGGATATAGGTGCCTTCCAGGTCTTCTTTGGAGAACTCAGTAGGAGCCCCATCATCATGAAGCTCGAGATGCTCCCTGATGAGCTGTTCAGTGATGACCAACTCTTGGCCACAAATACGGGTTCTCAGTACTCGAACCCCTTTCAAAACTGTAGTTTGGCCATTACTCCAGAATTCGGACATATGGTTGGAGTATACGGTGGGGTTAACTGTAAGTGCAGTAAGGTATGTGGATTCGGTAAGAAAGGTGATGATTTGGGTGAAGTCGGCATCCCTTGATGAATCAAGTAATGCGACTTGGTTGTGCTGAGGGTTTAGCGCCATTGAATAGATGGTAAGCTTGAATTTGGGTGAAATTGCAGGTTTTACAGAGAAGGGAATAGTTAGGGCAGTAAATTGGTAAAAGAAGATGAAATTGATCAGTCAAGATTATTTAAAGGGGATGAATTGGGGTAGTGGCGGTAATAGGGTAACTGTTTGAGGTTACTGTGGGTGGGATGGTGGTTTACGGCAGAGAAATGACAGTGGCGGCAAAGGATAATTTTAAATAATCTGACATCATGAACAAAATCTTTACCTTTTACAGAGTGGGGCCCAAAAGATATCCGTTACATATAAAAACCTTTACTTCCGAATGTAAAACATTTCCGAAGGTAATTTTCTTCCGAAGGCAATTTCTCTTCCGAAGCAAGTCATTGCTTCCGAAGGTAAAATTGTCTTTTGAAGGCACTTTCTCTTCCGAAGCAAGGCATTGCTTCCGAAGGTAAAATTGCATTTCCGAATGGAGAGTTTTATAAGCTTCGGAAGTAGATCTGATGTGAAATCAATCGCTTCTTCCGAGACCAAAACTCTTCCGAGAAGAAAATTTCCATTGAGGAATTTTGGCTTCGGAAGATATGGTTAATTCCTCTTCGGAAGGAATTTACACTTAGAATAATTTAAAGATCTTTTGTAACAGGGCTTAAATTGTATTGACACAAGACATTACACATTTAAAAAGCCTTTTTCAAAAGAGATAGTTAATCAATATTTATCATTCCAATAGCTGATATAAGATACTTAAATCTTTGTTCATCAAATGCCTTTGTGAACAAATCAGCATATTGTTCATTTGAGTCAACTTTGATTAACTTGATCAGATGTTTCTCATGAATATCTCTAATGAAATGATACCTGATATCAATGTGCTTTGTCTTGGAGTGCTTCACCGGATTCTTAGTAATGGAGATAGCACTATTGTTGTCAATATGGATAGGAGTAGTCATGAAGTTGAATCCATAGTCTAACATCTGATTTTGAATCCATAGCAGTTGAGCACAGCAGCTAGCAGCAGCAATGTATTCAGCTTCAGCAGTTGATGTAGAGACACAGGATTGTTTCTTGCATTGCCATGAGATAATCCTTCCACCAAGAAATTGACATCCTCCTGATATTGATTTCTTGTCAATGTTGCAGCCACCATAGTCACTGTTAGAGTATCCATAGAGATTGAAATCACTATTTCTTGGATACCAGAGTCCTAGTTTAGTTGCTCCTTTGAGGTATCTGAGGATTCTCTTAACAGTAGCTAGGTGAGACTCATTTGGAGCAGTCTGATATCTTGCACAAATGCATGTGGCAAACATGATATCTGGTCTACTAACAGTGAGATACATCAGAGAACCAATGATTGCTCTATACTGATGTTGATCAGTATCCTCCCCCTCAAGGTCAGGGAAAAGATTATGGTTTCTGGGTATGGGTGTCTTGGCTGGTTTACAATCCTTCATTTCAAATCTATCTAAGATGTCTGAGACATACTTAGATTGACTTATGAAGAACCCTTCCTTCATCTGTTTCACCTGAATTCCAAGGAAAAAGTCCATTTTCCCCATGGAACTCATCTCAAACTTCTGCTTCATAATGCTCTCAAAGTCCTTGCACATTTGGTCATTTGAAGAACCAAATATGATGTCATCAACATAGACTTGTACAAGCAGAATGTCTTCTCCACTCTTTCTGATGAAAAGAGTCTTGTCAATGGTACCTCTAATGCATCCATTCTTCAGGAGAAGCTAAGACAAGGTCTCATACCACAGCCTAGGTGCTTGGTGCAGCCCATATAGAGCTTTATCCAGTTTGCACACATAGTTGGGGTGTTGTGGTCTTCAAATCCTAGAGGTTGACATACATAGATTTCCCTATCTATATCCCCATATAGAAAGGCACACTTGACATCACGTTGGTAGACTGTGAAGTTCTTGGATGCAACATAAGAAAGGAAGATCCTAACTGCCTCAAGTCTTGCAACGGGTGCAAAGACATCAGTATAATCAATTCCTTCCTCCTGAGTGTACCCTTAAACTACTAGTCTTGCCTTGTTCTTGATAATCAAGCCTCTATCATCTTTCTTGTTCCTGAATACCCATTTAGTGCCTATGGGTACTTGACCAGATGGTAGTGGGCATAGATTCCAGACCTTTTGTCTTCTGAATTGAAGCAGCTCCTCGTGCATCGATTCAACCCAACTACTATCCTTTAAGGCATCTTCTACCTTCTTTGGTTCCATCTGAGACAAGAAGCATGAATACAAGCAGACATTCCCATGATGAGTTTGTCCTCTTGTTCTCACACCCTCAGAGATATTCCCTATGATGTTCTCAGTTGGATGAGTGTTGTGAATCCTAAGACGAGGAATCACTTCCAGTTGCAGAGATAAGTCTAGCTTAGACATATTCTGATCAGGAACTGGATCACTCTGTCCAACTGCTGTTTCAAAGTCATTCAATGAGGACTGATTGAATGATTGAGAAACATCATCAATGGTTGGTTATGAAGTAGGATTAACAGTTGCCTGTTCCTTCATAATACTACTTCCCTCAACCTAGTGTTGTAATGGATCACCTGAAGAACTTTAAGGTTGATCAAGTGATTCACTTGTTGAAGCTTCACTATTCCTGGAGATAGTTACACTGTCAGATCTGTGAATGGTTGAAGCCTGTTGCCTTTCAGCTCTTGGAGAATTTGGAAGAGGTCTGGGAAGCTGAAATAGTTGACCTGTATCAGCATCAGCATCATCTTGAGCACCTGTTCCAGCTGAAACATTCTCACAAGATGGTTTAGAATAGTTTGGAAACAATTCTAAATCAAAGATATATTCAGGTCCATTCCCCCTAACACAAGGAGTGTGCTCATTAACAACTATATTGGATGAGTCCTCAAATTGTTGATTCTTGATATTGTATACTCTATAAGCTTTGGAGTTAGAAGAGTATCCAACAAAGATAGCATCATCCGACTTCTCAGCAAACTTTGCTAAGTTGTCCTTTGTGTTAAGTATGGTACACCAGCAGCCAAAGGTCCTTAGAAAGCCAATGAACGGTGGCCTCTTGTTCCATAACTCATAAGGGGTCTTTCCATGGGGCTTAACTACAAGAACCCTGTTCTGCACATAGCATGCAGTGCTGACTGCCTCTGCCCAGAATGTTAGAGGCAGCTTTGAATCAGCTAACATGGTCCGAGCAGCCTCAATAAGTGTCCTATTCCTCCTCTCAGCAACATCGTTTTGTTAAGGAGTTCTGGGAGCACTATATTGTCTGGCAATCCCTTTTGAGTCACAGAATGAGTCAAGAACAAAGTTCTTAAACTCAGTCCCTTGATCACTTCTAATGATCTTAACCTTGTGATCAATTTGATTTTCTATTTTAAGAATAAAAGATTTTAACGTTTCAGCAGTTTCATCTTTACTTCTTAAAAGAATACCCATGTAAATCTTGTAAAATCATCGACAATCACAAGGCAGTATGATTTCCTTCCAATGCTCATTATACTTGTGGGACCAAAGAGATCCATGTGCAATAAATGTAATGGAGTAGTGATAGAGTTAACACATTTGGATTTATGAGATGATCTGTGTTGTTTTCCTTTCAGGCATGCAACACAGTTATCTTTATAGAAAAATTTCTTTTTAGGCAAACCATGTACCAAGTTATTTTTAACCAATTTATTCATTGTTTTAAAATTCAATGACACATGCGTTTATGCCATAGTGTTGACTCATCACTATCAGCTTTGGAAAGAAAGCATGATACTTCACCCATAGGAAAACATTGTTCATATCCAGCTTGTACATATCCTCTTTCCTGGGAGATCTAAGAAGCACCAATTCCGGAGGAATTGTCATCCCTGGTTTGAGGATAATGCACTCATGTTCTGTGAAAAGCATCTGATGCTTCTGGTCACAGAATTGAGAAACACTTAGCAGATTGTGTTCAAGCTGTTTGACAAAGTGAACTTTGTCAATGTTTATTCTGCCATTGGATATACTTCCTCTGCCAGAAATATATCCTCCGGCCTCACCTCCAAATTGGACAGGCCCTCCATCATAGTTCTGGAATTGTTGAAGGAGAGATCTGTTCCCTGTCATGTGCCTGGAGCATCCCCTATCTACAATCCAGACATTGTTGTTCTTGTCAAATGGACGTCCCTGCACATAAGATGAGATGGTTAGTTTTGTTTGGAAGCCCAAGCCTTACAGGTCTTGGGCTCTTCCAAAGAGAGTGACATAATTGAACCAAAGGATATGCATTGGGTTCAATAGAGGTCATTGAAGAAGAGGTTTAGCTGCAGCATCTTCTTTGATCTTCCAATCCATCCCTTGGTTGATCTTTGAGGATGAGCTTGTTGAAGCTTTTGCAGCATGGTCTTCTTCCGAAGCTTCTTTCTTTTCGAAAGAAGCCTTCACTACCTTTTCTTCCGAAGTAGTCTTCTTCTGAGATGGTTTCAAGGGAGCCTTCTTGTTCTTCTGAACCTTAGAAGGTTTGGCTTCCGAAGCCATTTTCCCTTCGGAAGGAATACTTCCTTCCGAAAGCAACTTGGCTTCCGAGACCAATTTTCCCTTTTTCATCATTTGGACCATTTGAAGTGGTCCAACTGAGAAACCTTCTCTGACTCCTTCTCTTCTAACATTATTTGCATAATGTGTGCTAGCTGGATTATAGTAACAATCCTTAGCCATGTGATTGTGCAGACCACACATTATGCATGCAATGTTAGCCTTCTGGGAACTAGCAGGTTGCTGTTTCTTGGATTTCTTCTCTTTATCAGCAGCTTTCCCTTTCAACTTCTGATCCTTCGGTAGGACAGGAGTGCTGGTACTACACTCCTTTCCTGAATCAGGAGTACCTACCACTTGGAATCCGGCAGAAATGAAGACACCCTTTTACTTTGGGTCAATCTTAAGCTTGGACTCTGCAACCTTCTTGGCAGTCCTTCTAGCAGCTTTAGCTCTGCTTCTTCTTACCTTTGTGGTTAGAATTTGGTCTTCACAGGTGGAGATGAGTGTATCCTCAGTTTCTCCCCTGTGGTGGCCACTATTGTTGCCTCATCCTCTAGTTCCAATGGAGAAGGGTCAGCAGTTGGGACCTCTTGCTCTTCAGTACCACATCTAGGTAGTCTAATAGACTCATAAGAGTGTGGTGGAGCTATTTCATTGGTTCCCAACCCTTTTATTTTGATAAAACATTTTGGAATGAGAGGTTGATGCAAGAATAGTTTGGAAGCTTTGCTCAGCAATAGCTTGCTTCCTGGCCTGAGCCTCAGCAATGACTAACTGGGCTTGAACTTCAGATAGTTTGGATATCAGATCTTTGATTTGAGTCTTATAGTTGGTCTTTTCATGTTTAAAAGAGACACAGTTTTCTCTAACTCTTAATTTTCTTTTGATAGTCAGATTCAGCTTTCTTAAAATCAGATTTTAGCACATTTAAGGACTCAACCTCAGATCTGATTTCCGAAATGTAATCCTTATAAAGTTTAACTTTAGCAATACAGGCAGCAGTACAAAGATGTTCAAATACCTGATCATCATCTGTTCCGGCCATGAGTGCTTGAGCGGGAGTCACATCCTGTACCATGAAGCTCCAGTCAACTTCTTGAGCCACAGCAGCTGTTTTAGTTACTTTTCTTCATGCTTTGAAGCAGTGGGATGTGTGGAGGCTTGTGGGGTTCCCGGGTTGTTTTTGGGAGCCTTGCATTCCCTAGCAAAGTGACCAAGTTGGTTGCAGTTGTAACACTTTGCTTTGCTCTTATCAAACGGTTTTGAGGGATTTGCCTTCTAGTTCTCTTGAAGAACTTCTTCGCTCTGTAAGTTAAAAGAGCCATCTGTTGGACAATGTCCACATACTCCACATCATCTGGACTGAAGCACTCCAGATCATCAAAGCAGTATTGAAAATCACCAGAGTGTCCACTTCCAGAGACAAAGGCACAACTATCCTGAAAGGAGTTGTGTTGAACCTTTTGAGACTGTGGAGTCTCAGGTAGAGCAATGTAGGGTCCACTGTATGAGTTGTCAGGGTAACATAGCAACTGATGTTGTGGTTCTATGATTTCCCTTTCAACAACATGAAGGGCTGAACTCAGTTGGTTATTGGAGTGACCAGAGGAGTTCTGCATGTTCATCTCCATCTGGAATGTACTTAGGATACCATACAACTCTGTCAGAGTAAGATTCTTAAGGTCCGAAGTTCTCTTGATTACAACACAGTAATGTATCCATAGTTTAGGAAGTGAAGACATGAACTTCCTAACTATGTCTCTATTCTCAAGAGCTACTCTAATATCCTCCAGAGTATCTACTAGCTCAACATACCTGAAGTATTGTTGAGTCAAGGTCTCACCAGCCTTGAAAGTAAAGTTCTCAAACTGCTGCTTCAAGAGATCCTTCTTGTTCTCTTGGGTTTCCTTGGATCCTTCATACATCAGCTTCAGTGCTTCCCATAAATCTTTAGCAGTTTTGCACTTCTTGAAGTTTCTGTAGACGGAGTTGGGGAGAGCAGTTTGGAGAGAAGTCATAGCCCTTTGATCTAGCTCTATTCTCTTCCTATCTTCTTCTGAGTAATCATCAACATCTTTTGGAATGATGCGATTACCAGTGGCAGAAGTGGTGCTTGGTGATGTGCTCCAAATTACACATATAAACACTATCAAAAGCACATCATTTATTTCTTGATTCCTCCCGAAATATGGTGATTACGTACTTAAAATCTTTTAATTGTGTTTTCAGGTGTTGTGAAGGGCAAGATGGACAAAAGGAGCATAATGGACAAGAAATTGAAGAAATCCAAGCTTAAAGCTCCAAGCAGGGGGCCATGACTCATTAAGCACGCCCCATGCCTTGCCTGAAACACGCCCCCGTGCTAATTTGGCACACCCCCATGATTGGACATCTGACAGGACAAAAGTACTGTCCCCCAAAAGTGATCACGGGGTCGTGCCCCATTGACCACGGGGCCGTGATACCCCCTTTCACGGGGCCGTGCCTATTTTGTCACGGGGCCGTGCCCCGACAGCTCCTGCACGTACGAATCGACCAACTTTCGTAAGCATTGTACTAACACGGGGCTGTGCCTTTTTGTAACGGGGCCGTGCTTAACACTCCGAGAAGCCTATAAATAGAGGTCCAAGCTCTTCATTTTGCAAGCTTTTGGTGGAAGGGACACTCTGCAGAATTCTCTCGGGAATCAAGTTTTAAAGACTATTTGGAGGCTCGGGAGGTGCATACAACACTTGGAAGAAGCTCGGGATTATCTAAACACATCCATTGTGGATCATTGGTTTGATTGTTCTATTTTATCAATGAATCCATATCTATCTTCTATGTTGTTTGTTACATTACAGCTCGTCATGAGCTAAACTCTATTATCATCCTACTTGGATGAAACTTATGTAATTTGTGATGAATTAATGGTGTGATAAATATTGTGTTAATGTTATGGTGGTCTTGGGAAAACTTTCGATGGGTAGCACCTACATTTGAACGGGGGGTTATAAGTTTATGATTTGTAATTGTGATTGTCATACACGGTTGAAAAACGTATGATCAACTTTATTCATAATAACTATGGCTAATTAACTAGAGATGGTTATTAGAAATCATAAGACCTTAACTTTCTGATCATTTACGGGTTCCCTTTTATTAGTCTGAGAAATCTACAGTAATTGTTATGGTTTTCTAAAATTAATGGTATGTTAGAATAGAACTTGATCAACTCTTTTCTTACATTAAGTTATGTTTTCAGAAATCGTATGTCGAAAAGGGCACAAAAGATTTACCTACATCACTAGGGCCTTGACCTAAGCAGTAAATCTCAGCCTGTGTTGGTCTTGGTCACTACGGAGCGGATAGACGAGAAATCGCGCCAGCTCATCTTTATAAACGTTAACACAATTACTTTATTCAATATCTTTAATCACACCATCACTTCATCACAATTACATAAGTGTAATCCAAGTTAGGATGATAGCCTTTATCCCTTGATTCTAAATTCAAAAGTTTCAACTTGTTTTACTTTATTTCTTATTTTTATCGTTAGTTTAAAACCCTAATTATATCAATGCAATTCATCATTCTCTTAAACAAAAATTGATAGTCAATTACAAGATTGTTGAGTAGTCTTAGTGTGTCCACAGATTGATACTCGGTTCTTACCATCACTATATTACCTCACGATAGGTGCACTTGCCTTTTGTGTGTGTAGTTAGTAGTAGTAACAACCATTTAAAACTGAATCTGTGCGAAAATCCTTTCAACTCTCTACAATCTCAATTCCTCTAAATCATCACTCAAACATCGATTTCAAACTCCATGTTCTTCACGAGCGAACCGAGACAAAACCGAGCACAAACACTTTAATTCGATCGTAATCAAGTAAGTTAAACATATGATTATGTTCGTCCAAGAATGGGGAGCAAAAGCCCCATGGTTAATTTCGTTAACATCATCGACTTGATGTTCAATTCTGATTCAGGAACAATCTAGGGTTCTTAAGAATTGGGGGAGTTTGCAATTAGCATTTTTAATCATTTTGGAGCAACTTTTAAACAAATCTTGGCCATGTCCCAACTGGTAAACCGCGAGCCTCATAAGCAGGAGGTCCCGGGTTCGAACCGGGCCTCTGCCAACTTTCTTTGTTTAATGGTTTTTTTATATTTTCAAGTCATAAAAACTATTAATATATTAATAAACAAAATAAAAATTATTTTGTTAACTAAAACATTTTAGAAATTATTAAATTAATTTTAAAGGTTTTAAAAAGTTATGATTTTAAATTTAAATAAAAGCTTATAGAAAATATTTATATGATTTAAATGTTATAAACCTATTATAGTTCAGATTTATATTATTTCAAAACATTGTAATATACATGTTAAATAAATAATTATTCAAATAACTATTTAAACAATTATTTAAATAATTAAATATTAATCTATTCATTTAACCATGTTATATCATAAATAGTTAATAAATTGATTTCTTAAATTTATATTTAAATTCTTGAAACTTATAAAATAATATAATTTTCTATTATTTTTTATTATTTTAAGGTTTGATGTTACAAAACCTTTATAAAAATCATTTAAAAGCTAATGATTTTAAATAATTTCAAGTTATTTTACAAGTCATTTAAATAAGTATTAAATTAATTATTTCTTACCACACATTATACTTAATCTTTATTAAATCAATTGTTATAAATTAAGTTAATTAATCATCTATTATCATTCTCAATCTTAATTGATTTATTCCATGTTTATTGTATCAAAACACAATCAATTGTATTATTTATTAAAACCCTTAAATTCCAATCGAAACCCTAATTCACATTTACTCTTGAATTATATTTTATTCTAACACTAAGACATCAACCCTTAGGTTGAATCGTGAGGAAAAACGTTGGGAATCTTATTTTCTTATTATTGCTCAAAAGTGCACATTATATATATCATGTGAGTATTTTTATACCCCTTTTTCATATTTTCACACTTTAGGGTGAAACATGTTACTTTATAAATCATTGCACTTGCAAACGTTTGATTCTTGTAAACTTATGACAATTTACTTGTGTGTTGTGGTTAGTTGAACCTTGTAGCTACCATGTAGTGTCGAATATATGTACAATCATTAACTATTGCTAGCCTGGCGACATCATAGATCTATGGGCCTGACAAGCCTGCTTGGTTGATCCAAGTACACTTAGCTAATCGTATATACTTATGAACGTTTGAGACTTGTAAAACTTTGTCAAGGTTTGATTATGCATTCTGTCTTACATCCCTAGTTACTTTGTTCTCTAATTTACAACATGAATTGCCATCTTTTATATACTTATGTATTGAAAACTATAGAAATCTCACCAATATTATTGCTGACCTTTTATTTTTAATATGTTTCAGGAAATACTCAAGTTTGATCGCCATTTTTGAAGCTTGTTCACACATAGGAATGGACCTAGTTGAATAAATGAATGAGCTTGTTATATTTCTTATTATGATTGTTAAATTCTTTATTGAGACTTATGTTTGTAATGTTACCTTTGAAACTTATGAATAATGTATTTGGATTTAATAATAACGTTATGTGGCTGTGAACGATCTTAACTCTCACATCTCGACGTCTCGCCGTCAAGGTTGGGGTGTGACAGATTGGTATCAGAGCTCATAACTATAGGGATCTAGGTTATTAAAAATGGTGACCAAGACTATAGCGTGTGCATGAACCTTATAGAATTATATTTTATTCTTGTAAATATACATATGGTTTGCATGCTACATAATGCTATGCCTTCTTATGTGCTACTTGATGCCTTAGCTTAGGATTGCCTTGTAAATGTTTAAACTTTGTTACTTGTCTCCCCTAAACTTATCTTTGACTCTTTGACTCTCCCCGAACATGAATCCTCTTAATCTTATTCTCGGCGACATGTGGAATCGTATACTTATGCTTATGACTTGGATCTTTAGACGTTATGTCTAATCTATATAAATCTCATCAAGGTTTTGATTCCATGAACCTAAGAAATATTGTGTGACACATAGACACCTGTATTCTGGATTTCCTGGCAAAAGGCCTTCGGGCTAAGGCAAGCATATCGTATAAATCTCATTTCGAGACCAGTTATGCTTACCTGGGGATTTCTGGGATGAGTGATAAACTATGGTCAATATACACAAGTTTCTAAGGCAAATGGGTCAACTCACCTTGACGTGTCAACGATTCCAAATGGTAATGTGTTACCAAATGGAACCATCCTATCTGTATTTTGAATATAAAAAATCCTTGATTCCTTGGACTGGTTTATCATCCAAAACTCTAATATCTTCTCATTCCCATGTTATAGAATGTTCTCGTTAATACTCAACTCGTTATGCTCCTCAATTCCTATGATTAAACATCGTTATACGTTGTGCGCTTATGTAACTATCTTTATACCTTGACCAATGTGTACATGGATCTTAATATATCCAAAGATATTGGTCGTCCAAACCGGATGGATTTCAAAACTTTAAATTGTTACTTAGGGTTTTCAAATGTCCTTAAAGTGTGCCCCACAACTACAACCGTGCAAGGCTGATAGGTGGAATACCTGCATCTCAGGATACCTTGTCTAGGCAAGGTGTACACATAAACCTAATCCAACCGTTGGATCCGTTTATCTAACCTGGAACTCATGAGATGGGTATTCGCTTATAGGTACGCGTGTCTTCCGTAAAGTTGTGGTTGACGTAACACTTTGAGAAGTCAATGTATTTTCCTTTTATTTCAAATCGAATGTTTACATCTCATTTTTATAATGAATCATTTTCATCATTGATTTTGTTTTTTTCTGATTTAAGAACCTATCACAATTAACTATGTTATCCCGAACTTTAACCTTAATCCTAGCAAGCATGATTTTCTTTTCTGTCAATGTTACATTGATGTAATTTGATGTTTCTGAATTTCCAGTCGATATTCTCTTCGTTTGCTAAGTCGAGCTTTGTAAAACCTTCTAACCGTTATGCATCGTAGGCAATGTAAGAGTCCGCAAGTCAACTTATGACTAAGGACACTCGTATCTCCTAAATGATTCTATCTCATCAAAACGGGGGTGACTCCCTTACTTTGGTGATGATTTTCCATTCGTCATTATTGTTCTTATGAAATTGCATCATCAAGACAGGAGTGAATTCCTTACCTTGATGACTATTTCTTCTTCTTGTTCTTGTGAATTCGTATTTTACAAGTGGAATTACCTTCTTAAAATAGGAGTGAATTTCGTATCTCGATGATAGTTTACAATTTTCCTATTGGGTGTTTTATGAAATCTTATCCTCTGAATCGGGTGATTTTCTATTTTGAGGACAGATTTCAATCATTTCTTTTGGAACTTGTATTACACGAATGAAATGACAATACCAAAATAGGATTGAATCCCGTACGTCAATTCTCGATTGTTTTCTTGTTATTATGAAATTCAATCATCAAGATAGGCGTGAAATCCATACCTTGATGATAATTTCACCATTTAAAAAGTTTATAGATGGTATTTTCCTCAAATGAAATGACCTCATCAAAGTAGGAGTGAATTCTGTATTTGATGAAGTTTTTCATTTTGCTATATTTTGTTTCTATAAAACTTCACCGTTAAGATAGGAGTGATTATCCTTACCTTAATGGTAAGTTACCTCATTTATTTTTGGGGATCCTTAACAATGAGTTAGGATCAAACTCTCGCTTGGTAGTTAAGAGTCATACTTTGGGAAATACACCACCAAGCTAGGAGTGGTAACCATATCTTGATGACTATTCCCATTCCTTGATCTCAAACTTACCAAGGTTTTAAAACCTCAATTGACAAGAAACATGTAATGACTTGACGGGTGAACACTGTTATCTGATTTATCGACGATAGTGTTCCAGCCAGTCAAGCTAAAGCATGATTCCTGAATTCAAAAGACGTCTTTTTCACTTTAGGGTAACCCTCTTTCCGAGCCTGGAACATTTAAATTTTAAATCGATTTCTTTCTCTCACACTTTACGTTTTAATTTGTCATTCAATCTAACTTTATGGAACCTTTTATTTCTTGTGTATCGATTTTCCCTCGGGTTATCATCAACACCTAATTGCACGATGATAACACTCCTAAAACGATCCTTCGTACAAGATAAAGTCATTAAAAATCTATGTCATGCCTTTCAGGTTATAGCAATGTACAGTTATGTTCATGAGTTTGATGAACTGCGTGTGCTAGCCGTACTTGGAAAGCTATTCGTGATTGCCTTTATTGTCGATATTCTGAATTATTTAAATTCTAATCTGATCATGAACGACATCTTTGTTTCACTCTTTACCCAAAATAAGACCCATTATTTTGGATAATCTTTGAACTCCTAATCTTGAAAATCTCTAAACCTCTATCTCGACTGCGACTCACAAGACTTGTTATTACATCCATTCCGATGCAGACAAAAATGATCATGAATTTCCACGATTGGTATTCATGGTTTGGCATAAAGTGGACATAGCTTGGTGTATGTTCAAATTGCCTCGTAGTTCTTGATGACATAATGACGTTTGGTGCATTATTGATCGATTGACTAGTTTCGCGCATTTCATAACTCATGTGAGATAACGAGTCGAGAACTTGACTCGTACTTACCTCAAATAGTCGGTCAACGTGGTGTGTCGTTAAACATCGATCGTTAATTTTGATGATCGATCCACCTTCTGTTATTAGCAATGTCTCTAACCATCTTTGGGAACCCACTCAAAATCTCAGCATATCGTATCATTCTTAATCCGACGGTTTGACCAAAGGAACAATACATGTTCACTAGATATGTGTTAAGCTTGTGTCATTACATATAGTGGCACTTGGGATTCTTAAATTCCGTCGGTCAAACTTTCATACAATTACGAGATTATTCGTGGATTTCAAGACGTCACCTTAATACATAATTTCATTCTAGATATTGGGAGTAGTGTGACTTATAAGTCTAAAATACCTCAGGAACTCATCATCGTTTCCTAACGTTTCATATGTCAAATCTCAAAGAGTTAGTTTGTCAATGATAACTTTCGCATTCCACTGGAGAGTTCAAAGTTGCATGCATCGTGTCAAGAACTCTGTAAAATCCCTTAATTTGCAAAGTGATGCACCTCACCCGTAATCAAACGCCAACCACAGTCCGTAAGTACGCTTATCTTTCATCAAAAGTATCCTATACGTTCAGGTTTCATTCTTAATTTCGGGACAAAATTCTTAAAAGTTGGGGAGACTGTAACCTTTCGTGTTTTGTTAAATTAAAATTAACCTTGTTAAATTCTTGTAAGGATCTTTATGCCGTTTGTGAAACCTTGAGGGCTTGTTATGCTTGTCTAGCTAATTTAAAAGTTATTTAATTTGTTAAAGTAATAATAATAATAATATTAATAGTAATAATGATAATAATAATAAAAAATAAAAAATACAGACAATAATAATAATAATATAATAATAATGTTAATAATAATATTAATAACCATTACGGGTGTTAATCTATAAAAAATATATAAAATTTTAAAAGTCTAATATTTCTATTTAGAAAACTTGTAAATATTATCTTTTGGCATAAAATAATAAAGTTAAAACATTCAAGGACTAAATTGTAATTTATTTTAAACTGAAATGTAATTTTGCAAACTAAATTAACAAAGCATTAATTGCGAGGGGCCAAAGTGTATTTTTTTAAAACTTGATCTCTTCCCCCCCCCCCCCCGCTCTCTCTCCTCTTTCGCGATTTTCCGGCCGCCGGCCGGTGGAACTCCGGTGCGGCGCCGGCGAGGCCAAAACGGCCGATCCTTCATGCATTTTGCTCTAAAACGTTCCTAATCGATTCAATAACCAATTTCGAACACGTGTATGAACTTTAATTCGGAATTAACGCATATTAGTATCTTAAAACCCACGAATCGAATTCATCAAAAATCCAGTCTGTTTCAACCTCTAAACCATCTTAATCACCAAATTAAAGGGTCATAAACCATCGTTAAATCATTTAGAACTGAATGTGAAGTTAATTCGAGTTTAAACAACCATTAATCACATAATTATAACCGAAATACTCGAATCAAAGTCGAACCCCATTCGGGTCGGAAACGGCCAAATCGAAACTATTTAACAGAGGGCAAATGTCCCCATTAACCCCTTTCAACTCTCTGCAATCTCAAGTCCTCTAAATCATCACTCAAATATCGATTTCAAACTCCATGTTCTTCGTGAGCGAACCGAGACAAAACCGAGCGCAAACACTTCAATTCGATCGCAATCAAGTAAGTTAAACATATGATTATGTTCGTCCAAGAATGGGGAGCAAAATCCCCATGGTTAATTTGGTTAACATCATCGAATTGATGTTCAATTTGATTCAGGAACAATCTAGGGTTCTTGAGAATTGGGGGAGTTTGCAATTAGTTTTTTAATCATTTTGGAGCAACTTTTAAACAAATCTGGGCCATGTCCAACTGGTAAACCGCGAGCCTCATAGGCAGGAGGTCCCGGGTTCGAACCGGGCCTCTGCCAACTATCTTTGTTTAATGGTTTTTATATTTCAAGTCATAAAAACTATTAATATATTAATAAACAAAATAAAAATTATTTTGTTCACTAAAACATTTCAGAAATTATTAAATTAATTTTAAAGGTTTTAAAAAGTTATGATTTTAAATTTAACTATTTTTTAGGAATAAAGCTTATAGAAAATATTTATATGATTTAAATGTTATAAACCTATTATGGTTCAGATTTATTATTTCAAAACATTGTAATTTACA
The DNA here is from genome assembly GCA_024085815.1 of Flaveria linearis. Lineage (NCBI taxonomy): Eukaryota > Viridiplantae > Streptophyta > Magnoliopsida > Asterales > Asteraceae > Flaveria > Flaveria linearis. The sequence continues at coordinate 77,843 of JABSNV010000734.1, read as the reverse complement.
TGTTAAATAAATAATTATTGAAATAACAATTTAAACAATTATTTAAATAATTAAATATTCATCTATTCAGTTAACCATGTTATATCATAAATAGTTAATAAATTGATTTCTAAACTTATATTTAAATTCATGAACTTATAAAACAATATAATTTTCTATTATTTTTATTATTTTAAGGTTTGATGTTACAAAACCTTTATAAAAATCATTTAAAAGCTAATGATTTTAAATAATTTCAAGTTATTTTGCAAGTCATTTAAATAACTACTAAATTAATTATTTTTACCACACATTATACTTAATCTTTATTAAATCAATTGTTATAAATTAAGTTAATTAATCATCCATTATCATTCTCAATCTTAATTGATTTATTCCATGTTTATTGTATCAAAACACAATCGATATATTATTTTATTAAAACCCCTAAATTCCAATCGAAACCCTAATTCACATTTACTCTTGAATTATATTTTTATTCTAACACTAAGACATCAACCCTTAGGTTGAATCGTGAGGAAAAACGTTAGGAATCTTATTTTCTTATTATTGCTCAAAAGTGCACATTATATATATCATGTGAGTTTTTCTATACTCATTTTTATATTTTCACACTTTGTGGTGAAACATGTTACTTTATAAATCATTGCACTTGTAAACGTTTGATTCTTGTAAACTTATGACAATTTACTTGTGTGTTGTGGTTAGTTGAACCTTGTAGCTACCATGTAATGTTGAATATATGTACAGTCATTAACTATTGCTAGCCTGGCGACGTCATAAATCTATGGGCCTGACAAGCTGTTTGGTTGATCCAAGTACACTTAGCTAATCGTATATACTTATAAACGTTTGAGACTTGTAAAACTTTGTCAAGGTTTGATTGTGCATTCTGTCTTACATCACTAGTTACTTTGTTCTCTAATTTACAACATGAATTGCCATCTTTTATATACTTATGTATTGAAAACTATAGAAATCTCACCAACATTATTGTTGACCTTTTATTTTTAACATGTTTCAGGAAATACTCAAGTTTGATCGCCACTTTTGAAGCTTGTTTACACATAGGAATGGACCTAGTTGAATAAATGAATGAGCTTGTTATATTTCTTATTATGATTGTTGAATTCTTTATTTGAGACTTATGTTGTAATGTTACCTTTGAAACTTATGAATAGTATATTTGGATTTAATAATAGCGTTATGTGGCTGTGAACGATCTTAACTCTCACATCTCGACGTTTCCGCTGTCAAGGTTGGGGTTTGACACACATACACATACGCATACGCGTACGCATACGCGTACGCATACGCATACGCATACGCGTACGTACGCATACGCCTACGCATACGCCTACGCAACACATACACATACGCATACGCATCTAACAAACGCATACATACAAACTGTCACACCAACCTTGACGGCGGAAACGTCGAGGTGCGAGGGTTAAGATTGTTCACAGCCACATAACGCTATGTTAAAGTATAAAATGCCATTAATCAATTGTTTCGAACATCACATACATCAATGTCTCAAAATAAATCAAACGAAACAAGAATCCAATTGTCTTTATTAAGCCTAGGTCCATGTTCTAGGTTAAGCATTCCTTCATTCATTACTAAGCTTGCACATTACCTGAAACATGTTGAAAATAAAGTCAACTAACTAGTTGGTGAATTCTCATGGTTTTAAATACAATAAGTATACAAAATGTGGCAATTCTAGTCAATGGTCACAAGATAGCAAGTATATAGAACATGCATAGTTACAATCAAGCCTCGACTGAATAATATGAATAAGCATGATTAGCTAAGTGTATTTGGTTCCCTAGTGCACAAGCATACGGCTCCTAGGAGTCGGCAATACATCGACTTTAGCACCAAATAGGCTTGTCAGGCCCAAAGATCTAAGACTTCGCTAGGCTAGCAATAGTTAATGATTGCACACGTATGTCACGTCTCATATATTACTTAACATATTCAAACAACCACGACTATGTAAAGAATTGCACGTGTGTAATAGTATCAAAGCGTGTATGTGTAAGTTTGTATACGCAACATGTTTCACCCCGAAAGATGTGAAATAATCGTAAAGCGGGGCATAAGAACTCACGTGTTTAATATAGGAGACTTGTAGACGTAATAAGAATAACCACGAATAAGATTTCCAACACAAACGTCACAACGCACCTAAACGAAATAAAGTAGCGCGTTATAATTTGTTTGATGATTAATTGTAGGTCTAATAGGATTTAATAATTATTTGTATTTATTACATGTAAATAACGTGATCGGTTAAATGGAACGAATGGATTTTATACTTGGTATAATCAATTGTTCGCGCGTAAGAGAAAGAATAAATAAAACTTGATTTAATTGTACGTTAAACCGATTTTTAAGGATTGTATATAATAATTATAATAAGTGATTTAGCTATTATAAGGAACTATATATATATATATATATATATATATATATATATATATATATATATATATATTTATAGGTATAAGTAATTAAACAATTTAATTGTTTAATATATATATAAATATATATACTAAACAATTATAATATTGTGTATAATAATCATAACAAGTGATTTAGCTATTAAAAGAACTATGTATAAATATATATATATATATATATATATATAGTAACTAAACAATTAAATTGTTTGATATATATATAAATATATATATACTAAACAATTATAATATTGTATAATCATAATAAGTGATTTAATTACTAAAAGAACAATATATAAATATATATATATATAGGTATAAATAACTAAACAATTTAATTATTTAAAAATATATATACATATACAAGTATTATGTTTACTCATTTCTTTTGTATTTTTAAAACTAAAATAATGTATTTATAAATACAAAAGTATTTTATAAAAATTAATTTAGTCCCAAATTAATTAAACAAAAGAAAAAAAATAATCTGCATTTTATAAAATTAATTTTAGAAATTTTCAGAATTTAAAAAGGTTTAATAATTAAAAAGAAATGAAGAAAAGAAGAAAAAAAATCAGAAAATAAAAAGAAAAAAGGGGAAAGGGGCTGCCCGGGGTCGAACCCGGGGCTCCCTTGTAGCCTGAAGCGCAGGAACCAGTGAACAGGGCCAAGGCCTTGGTTTCACTTGGTTTGTTTTAATTTTAAACAGAATCCCCTTGGTTTCCCCAAATCTTATGAACCCTAATTTCGAAAGAATCAAAATCGGCCCTCGATTCGGTGTAATCACCTAAATCATCATAGGGCTTTTGATCTTTGAATGAAATCGAGTAGAAAACAGGTTTCAATTACCTGTGTTGATGAGATTAAAGGTGATTTCGAGTGCGGTTTAGGTTTCGGGGTTCTTGGTTTGGGGTTTTCTGATCGAGTGGTTTTCTTGTGAAATTGGAGGTTCAGGGAGTTTAGGAACTCCACAATGAACCGAAAGGCCACAATATATAGCTTTGATTTCACGTATTCGAGCTTAACTCGTTTGATTTTGAAACCGCATTCCGTTTACCAAATTTATCGATTATGAGCTGTAATTTTGCGATTCTGATTGATTAATTGATTGATTAAGCCGCGTGTTAAGTTTAGGTGTGATTGATTTGGTTTAATTGGTGAATTTGGTCAGGATTAGATTCGAATTTTGGTAATGTTAGTCTCGGTTTCGATTTGGAAAGGTGAACGAGCGGGGAAAACGAAATTAAACCATGGCTCAGGTTCGAATCGTGAGGCCGAGGGTGAGGGGCGGTTTAATTTGAATTAAAACCGCGTGATTTGGGCGTTTGGGGGTCGCCGGAATACGGCCGGAGGGTGGCCGGAGTAATCGCCGGGAAATCGAGGGAATGGAGAGAGAAAGATGTTGTTTTAAAATATTTACAGGAATGGTCCCTCGACTTTGAATTCTAATTTTTTATGCTAAAAACTTTAATTTAAGGTTATAAAATGACATTAAGACCCCTCATCTTTTAAATGTTAATCTAACTTATTTAATTATTCAAGTTTATTATATTATTATTATTATTATTATTATTATTATATTATTATTATTATTATTATTATATTATTATTATTTATTATTATATTATTATTATTATTATTATTATTATTATTATTATATTATTATTATTATTATTATTATTATTATTATTATAGTATTATCATTGTATATATAAAAAAAATTTACTAAGGATGCTATGAAATGGCATAAATAAAACGAACAAAAATACATGATGTTACAGTCTCCCCAACTTAAAAGAATTTCGTCCCGAAATTAAGAATCAAAAGGGGTTACAAGAATAAGTAAGGGTAAGTCTTCTTCATATGTTCTTCACGCTCCAAGTGAATTCCGCTCCTCGTTTGTTCTCCCATCAAACCTTTACAATTGGGGTCGTAGAGGTCCCAGTCTTCTTCATAATGCGATCCATGATTTCGACGGGTTTCTCAACGAAGTGTAGTGAGTCGTCGATCTGAATGTCTTCCAATTGCACATGCAAATTATCATCGGCCAGACACTTCCTCATATTCGAGACGTGGAAGACAGGGTGAATTCACTAAGGTCGGAGGGTAGTTCTAGTTTGTAGGCCACTTTCCGATTCTTTTCTGAACCTTGAAAGGCCCTACAAACCTCGGAGCTAACTTGCCTTCCTTCCAAAGCGAACCACACCCTTCCATGGTGAGACCTTGAGAAGGACCATCTCCCCAACTTGGAATTCCAGTGGCTTGCGACGTTTATCCGCGTAGCTCTTCTGTCGACTCCTGGCCACTTCCAGGTTCTTGCGGATGATAGCGACTTTATCGGTCGTCTCTTGTATAAGCTCAGAACCGGTAATAAGATTCTCGCCAATGTCGGTCCGGCAGATTGTGAACGACACTTACGACCGTAAAGTGCTTCAAACGGTGCCATTTGGATGCTTGAGTGGTAACTGTTGTTGTAGGAGAATTCTGCGAGCGGCAGGTGTGTATCCCAGTCGCCCCAAAATCAAGGACACAGAGACGTAACAGGTCTTCCAGGGTTTGGATCGTCCGCTCGGTTTGGCCATCGGTTTGGGGATGGTAAGCCGTGCTTAAATCCAATTGCGTACCCAGAAGTTCTTGCATAGTAGACCAAAAGTGAGAAGTGAATCGAGCGTCTCGGTCGGATATAATGTGAAGAGGCACACCATGACGGCTTACGATATCGTCAATGTAAATCCGGGCTAACCTTGATGTCTTATACGTGTCGCGTATGGGTATGAAATGTGCCGACTTGGTCAATCAGTCGATGATTACCCATATGCTATCGTGCTCGCGAGATGTCCGAGGTAACTTGGTTATGAAGTCCATGGATATATGTTCCCACTTCCACATGGGAATTTCGGGTTGTTCGAGTAATCCACTTGGACGTTGATGCTCGCTTTAACCTTCGTGCATGTAAGGCATTTAGCAACATAGGTTGCTACGTCTCCTTTCATCCCGGGCCACCATATTGACTCCGCAAGTCCATGTACATCTTATCGGAGCCGGGTGAATAGAATAACGAGTCTGATGTGCTTCGTTCATGATAGAAGCCGAAGGTTATTGCGTTTGGGAATCCAGATTCGGTTTGCGAAATACATTAACCCATTGGCTTTTGTTTCCAATTGGGCTAAGAGATTTGGCTCGAGCTCTTCCTTCATACTCCCTTCGATTTGCACGCTTGCTGTGCTTCTCGAATACTTGCCTCGATGTCACAATCGATCTTTAAGTTCTGCAATAACACTGTAGCATTGTTGACATCGAGTCGGACTTCAGTGTCAAACTCTCCCAATGTATCGAGCCATTGGCGTCGGTCGCGAATCTCTTGAACTGAGACCATCTTTTGGTGCGTCTTTCGACTCAACGCATCGGCTACGACATTTGCCTTGCCGGGATGGTATCGGATATCACAATCGTAGTCGCTAATTAGTTCCACCCGACGATGTTGCCTCATATTGAGGTCCTTCTGATTGAAAATGTGTTGGAGGCTCTTGTGGTCCGTGTAGACTATACATTGCGTGCCGTATAGATAGTGTCTCCAGATTGTCAAAGCAAAGACCACCGCTCCGAGCTCGAGATCGTGCGTCGTATAATTACCTCGTGAATCTTCAATTGTCTCGAGGCATATGCAATGACCTTTTCCGTTGCATGAGAACACAACCAAGGCCTTATTTCGACGCGTCGCAGTATACCGTGAAGTCGTCATTTCCATCCGGTAGCGTCAGAATAGGAGCATTGCACAACTTGTGCTTCAATGTCTCAAACGCCTCTTCTTGCTCGGCCTTCCACTCGAAAGGCTTGTTCTTCTGAGTCAAGGACGTGAGTGGCTTTGCGATTTCGAGAAGTTGGAAATAAATCGCCGGTAATACCCGGCTTGCCCAAGAAACGATCGAACTTCTGTCGGAGTTGTGGGAGCACTCCAATTCTTTACGGCTTCAACCTTCGCAGGGTCGACGTGAATTCCTTGACTATTCACAACGTGCCCTAAGAATTGTACTTCTTCAAGCCAAAACTCACATTTCGAGAATTTCGCGTACAATTGTTCCTTCTTCAACAGCTCGAGGATTTGACGGAGATGAAGTTCATGATCGGTGCGAGACTTGGAATAAATAAGAATGTCGTCAATGAAAACGATGACAAACTTGTCTAGGTATGGCTTGCACACCCGATTCATAAGATCCATGAAGACCACTGGAGCATTGGTTAAGCCGAAAGGCATAACCATGAACTCGTAATGCCCATACCGAGTGCGGAATGCAGTCTTTGGGATATCGTCGTCGTGGACTCGCAGTTGGTGATAACCCGAACGCAAGTCGATTTTTGAAAAGATTGCAGCTCCTTGAAGTTGATTGAAGAGGTCGTCGATACGAGGAAGAGGATATCGGTTCTTGATGGTCAACTTTTTGAGCTCCCGGTAATCGATACACATGCAGAATGACCATCTTTCTTCTTCACTAATAAGACAGGTGCACCCCAAGGAGAAGAACTAGGGCGGATAAACCCCTTCTCGGATAATTCCTGGAGTTGGCTAGAGAGTTCTTGCATTTCCGATGGTGCGAGTCGGTAGGGTGATTTAGCCGCGGGGCTTGCTCCCGGAATCAAGTCGATTTTAAATTCTACTTCGCGTACGGGAGGTAACCCGCTAAGATCATCGGGAAAGACCTCAGGAAATTCTTATACAACTGGAACATCTTTGAGTTCCTTCTCCTTGGCCTTGGTGTTGACTACATAGGCCAAGAATGCCGGATAACTCTTACTTAGGCATTTCTGAGCCTTAGTACATGACATAAGCTTGAGACCTTTGGAAGACCGTTCACCGAACACCTTCATCGTGTCACCGGAGGGTAAGGGCATGCGAATACACTTCTCGAAGCAGATGATCTCGGCATGGTTCTTGGATAACCAATCCATGCCAATAATAACGTCGAAGCTTCCAAGCTTCCAAGCAACTTTGACGGTGAGAGGTCTCTCTAGATTTGAGCGAGGTTTAGAAAGTTTCGGCTCGAACTCTAAGGAAACAAAACTTCTATCGGCGCCCGAATCAAATAATACGTATGCATAGGTGTCATTAATAAGGAACATACCTGTATAGGTTTTAAAGGTACTTAAGGACACAAGTAAGGAATTTTAAGAGAAATTCTATGGAGATAGGGTTGCAATTTTTACGTACCGTTCACCACTCGTTGTTCGCCTGAGCTTGGTTCGCGTTGATGTTGAAAGCACGTCCACGAGCTTGTGGAACATTGCCCACAAGACGAGGGCACTGGGGTCGGTAGTGACCTGGTTCTCCACAGTTGTAGCAGACCCGATTTGGTTCCGTCACTGCGTTTCCCAATGCTCGGCGACACGTTGCCACAAGGTGCCCGTACTTGCCACATAGTGTGCAGATGCGACACGGAAGGTTTCCCGGATGATGGTACCTACACGTGTTGCACATAGGTAGAGGGTCTGCATAAGCCCTTGCCACGGGCACTTGTGCGGCCGGTGTAGCCCCGGTAGTACACTGTCTTTGGGGCGGTTTAGGAGCAGCCACGGCGTAGTTCCATGCCGGTACAAACTTTCGTTTCTTGTTATCAGGCTTGACCTCCTTGACCTCCTCGGGGGTCGTCTTCTCAGTCTTCTTGGCACCCTTTGCAGACATAGTGCCCGCTCGGATGTGGTTCTCCGTCAGCTGTACAGTGATAGTGATGGCTTCTTCCAAAGTTGCGGGTCGATTACCCACAACGGCATCCTGGATTTGAGGCGGCACCCCCTTAATAAATTTTTCCACGTTACGGGAAACAGTATCCACCATGTGTGGCAGCAGTATACTCAGTTCATGATGACGGGTAGAATAAGCCAGGTGGTTCCCGCCATCCTGTTTCAAGTTCCAGAATTCCTCCTCCAGTTTCTGGAATTCACTCCTCGAGCAAAACTTGGCGATGGCTATGTTTTTGAAATCCTCCCAATTTAAAGCCAAGATTGCGTCGGGGCCTCGGTTTCTCTTTTCACTGTTCCACCATGTTAAGGCCCGTTGCTGCAGCATACTGGTGGCATACCTTACTTTGAGTGCTTCGGGGCACTCACAGTTGACGAAGGTGTTCTCCATCCCTTCAAACCACTCCAAGAGACCGGTGGCACCTTCCTTGCCACTACAACTCGGAGGCTTGCATGAACTAAAGTGCTTGAAGGTGCAAGACTGGTTGTTATGCCGTTGGTTCGCACTATTTTCCCCTTGACCATTGCTGTTGTTCGTGACGTTTGCGATCATAGTACTGCTGAGTTCAGCCACCATGGTCGGGATGACCGCAGCCATTTGCCGGGCAATCATGGCAGCAAGCTTACGGCTGGATCTTCTCGGTTTCCGTGGTAATGAGACATGCTGGAAAAATACAGATTGGGTTAGGATCGGTTAAAAGGATAATAAGGATGGGCAATTTAAGGTAAGAATCATGAATTATACGGAATGATTCCATTTAATGACGCATCACCATTTGGAAACGTTGACACGTCAAGATAAATTGACCCATTCACCTCAGGAACTTGTGTATGTTGGTCATAGTTTATCACTCATCCCGGAAATCCCCAGGTAAGCATGACTGGTCCGTAGGATTTATGCGAAATGCTTACCTTAGCCGAGGGCCTTTTGCCAGAAAATCCAGAATACAGGTGTCTATGTACCACACTAGTTCTTTGGTTTATGAAATCAAAAATCTTGATGGGAAATACAAGATTAGACATAAAGTCTAAAGAATTCCTATCAATAGATTCTACTCGGAGACGAGAATAAGTTTAAGAAATAGTAATTGTCGGGGAGAATCAATGTTTAAGATAAGCCTAGGGGAGACGGGTAACAATATGTAATCATATAGAAAGGCACCTATGCTAAGGCATCACATTGCACATAATAAGGCATAGCGTTAGGCAGCATGCAAACAATAAGTATGTATTCATAAGAATACTATTCTATAAGGATCATGCATAAACTATAGTCTAGGTCACCATTTCTAATAACCTAAATCCCTATAGTTATGGGCTCTGATACCAATCTGTCACACCCCAAACTTGACGGCGGAAACGTCGAGGTGCGAGGGTTAAGATTGTTCACAGCCACATAACGCTATGTTAAAGTATAAAATGCCATTAATCAATTGTTTTCGAACATCAATACATCAATGTCTCAAAATAAATCAAACGAAACAAGAATCCAATTGTCTTTATTAAGCCTAGGTCCATGTTCTAGGTTTAAGCATTCCTTCATTCATTGCTAAGCTTGCACATTACCTGAAACATGTTGAAAATAAAGTCAACTAACTAGTTGGTGAATTCTCATGGTTTTAAATACAATAAGTATACAAAATGTGGCAATTCTAGTAAATGGTCACAAGATAGCAAGTATATAGAACATGCATAGTTACAATCAAGCCTCGACTGAATAATATGAATAAGCATGATTAGCTAAGTGTATTTGGTTCCCTAGTGCACAAGCATACGGCTCCTAGGAGTCGGCAATACATCGACTTTAGCACCAAATAGGCTGTCAGGCCCAAAGATCTAAGACTTCGCTAGGCTAGCAATAGTTAATGATTGCACACGTATGTCACATCTCATATATTACTTAACATATTCAAACAACCACGACTATGTAAAGAATTGCACGTGTGTAATAAGTATCAAAGCGTGTATGTGTAAGTTTGTATACGCAACATGTTTCACCCGAAAGATGTGAAATAATCGTAAAGCGGGGCATAAGAACTCACGTGTTTAATATAGGAGACTTGTAGACGTAATAAGAATAACCACGAATAAGATTTCCAACACAAACGTCACAACGCACCTAAACGAAATAAAGTAGCGCGTTATAATTTGTTTGATGATTAATTGTAGGTCTAATAGGATTTAATAATTATTCGTATTTATTACATGTAAATAACGTGATCGGTTAAATGGAACGAATGGATTTTTATACTTGGTATAATCAATTGTTCGCGCGTAGAGAAAGAATAAATAAAACTTGATTTAATTGTACGTTAAACCGATTTTTAAGGATTGTATATAATAATTATAATAAGTGATTTAGCTATTATAAGGAACTATATATAAAATATATATATATTTATAGGTATAAGTAATTAAACAATTTAATTGTTTAAATATATATAAATATATATACTAAACAATTATAATATTGTGTATAATAATCATAACAAGTGATTTAGCTATTAAAAGAACTATGTATAAATATACATATATATATATATATATATATAAGTAACTAAACAATTAAATTGTTTGAATATATATATAAATATATATATACTAAACAATTATAATATTGTATAATCATAATAAGTGATTTAATTACTAAAAGAACAATATATAAATATATATATATAGGTATAAATAACTAAATAATTTAATTATTAAAAATATATATATACATATACAAGTATTATGTTTACTCATTTCTTTTGTATTTTTAAAACTAAAATAATGTATTTATAAATACAAAAGTATTTTATAAAAATTAATTTAGTCCCAAATTAATTAAACAAAAGAAAAAAAATAATCTGCATTTATAAAATTAATTTAGAAATTTTTAGAATTTAAAAAGGTTTAATAACTAAAAAGAAATGAAGAAAAGAAGAAAAAAAATCAGAAAATAAAAAGAAAAGGGGAAAAGGGGCTGCCGGGGTCGAACCGGGGCTCCCTTGTAGCCTGAAGCGCAGGAACCAGTGAACCAGGGCCAAGGCCTTGGTTTCACTTGGTTTGTTTTAATTTTAAACAGAATCCCTTGGTTTCCCAAATCCTATGAACCCTAATTTCGAAAGAATCAAAATCGGCCCTCGATTCGGTGTTAATCACCTAAATCATCATAGGGCTTTTGATCTTTGAATGAAATCGAGTAGAAAACAGGTTTCAATTACCTGTGTTGATGAGATTAAAGGTGATTTCGAGTGCGGTTTAGGTTTCGGGTGTTCTTGGTTTGGGGTTTTCTGATCGAGTGGTTTCTTGTGAAATTGGAGGTTCAGGGAGTTTAGGAACTCCACAATGAACCGAAAGGCCACAATATATAGCTTTGATTTCACGTATTCGAGCTTAACTCGTTGATTTTGAAACCGCGTTCCCGTTTACCAAATTTATCGATATGAGCTGTAATTTTGCGATTCTGATTGATTAATTGATTGATTTAAGCCGCGTGTTAAGTTTAGGTGTGATTGATTTGGTTTAATTGGTGAATTTGGTCAGGATTAGATTCGAATTTGGTAATGTTAGTCTCGGTTTCGATTTGGAAAGGTGAACGAGGGGAAAACGAAATTAAACCATGGCTCAGGTTCGAATCGTGAGGCCGAGGGTGAGGGGCGGTTTAATTTGAATTAAAACCGCGTGATTTGGGCGTTTGGGGGTCGCCGGAATACGGCCGGAGGGTGGCCGGAGTAATCGCCGGGAAATCGAGGGAATGGAGAGAGAAAGCTGTTGTTTTAAAATATTTACAGGAATGGTCCCTCGACTTTGAATTCTTAATTTTTTTATGCTAAAACTTTAATTTAAGGTTTATAAAATGACATTAAGACCCCCTCATCTTTTAAATTTTAATCTAACTTATTTAATTATTCAAGTTTTATTATTATTATTATTATTATTATTATTATTATTATTACTTTCATTATTATTATTATTATTATTATTATTATTATTATTATTATTATTATTATTATTGTTGTTGTTATTATTATCTATTATTATTATTATTATTATCATTATATATATATAAAAAAAATTTACTAAGGATGCTATAAAATGGCATAAATAAAACGAACAAAATACAGGATGTTACACAAACACACATGCACATAAGTATAATACGGGGTTATTATTACATATATGTAATATGATAAAGTACATATATGTAATATATGTAAAACTACATATTTAGCTCTATTGTAAATACGAAATTATTATTACATATATGTAATATGACAAGGTACGTAGATGTATATGTTGTAAAGTTACATATTTACCATCACAAATCTATATCAATACAAAGTTATTATTACATATTGCATATATGTAACCTAACATATTACATATATGTAGTCTCGTAGATTACTCGGTTACAACACGTTTAATTATTTTTCTTTTTTTAATATAATAATATTATACACAATTAAAATAAGTAATACTTGATTTTATGGTGTATATTATAACAAAGTAATAACGTGTAAAAAGTTATTAATGTTTAAAATATAGAGGGAAATATGTTAAAATTTAACAATAGTAGCTTTTCAAATGTACCTTGCTAAATAATAAAAGTATAAAAATTAATTACAAATTTGTGATTAGTATGTGAGTTATTTGTTTTCTCATTTAAGTGAAGTTTTCTCTTGATAATTCCCATATATACATTCATTTGTTTGAGATTGTGAAGTAAAAGCCTTCATAATTTCAAACATATCATTTCAATTGCTTAAAACTAAGAAAGAATACATTAAAATCATACTATTACACATAAATTGTAATACTTGTAGTTTGATTCATGTTGAACATATCTAAAGATGCAACTAGTTTCAAAACATTTCAATCCGTTACTAAAACAAAAGTAGTAGCAATCCATTTGTTTTTTGTATAAAAAATAAAGAGTATGTGATAGTATTGATTATCCTTATTTGAATAATGATCTTGTTCTACGATTAAGAAGATGGATGGTTTGTGAGTGTAATGAACAAAAAAAATAGAAAAACGTCAAATACACGAATTTGTGTATATGCAATGAATAGTATTCGTTATCTTAACATTAAAAAGAAAGTGATTGCATAATTAAACAAAATATAAGAATACTATCTTTGATTTCTCATTAATTAGCCAATATAAACATAGAAACGCACATTCGCGAAACTATTATGCAGAACATGTGACCTGATCATAGGCTAGGTAACTTAGACGCAAGGTTACTTATCGACCAGGTAAGTTCTATATCCCATTATTTACAAGTTTTCCCATGTTTTGGGGATATTATCCATAGTAAACCTAAGATTCTCAAGGTAAAGTTTTCAAGATGTTTTAATAAGAAATAAATTTTCCTATAACAAAATAGTCTATACAGCACGGCTCCAGCCAGGGACGTTGCCCCTTGAACCCCACTAGGGGCTGCTGCCCCTAGATCCCCGTTATCAGGGGCTGCTGCCCCCGAACCCTCGCTATCCCGCGGAGGGACGGTTATACGGCTTATTCTCATTGTTGATGAAATATAAATGTATAGACTAAGAGTTAATTTTTGTTACGTATAAGTATATGTATAACTAAAGATGTAAGTGAAACTTAAAGAAGTAAGTGAAACTTAAAGAAGTAAGTGAAACTTAAAGAAATGTTATTAGGTCCATAATGTGTACCTTTGTAAAGTAAAGCCTTGTAAGCAAATAACAGAGGAGGGTTGCATTCGTTGTGCCATCATGACAGTAAGGCCTGGATTGGCATGTCAGTAAAGTAAAGGCCCGAACAGGCAGGTCCAAAAGCCCTGGATTGGCAAGACAATAATGGCCTATATGGGTACGACAGTAAGGCCTGGATTGGCATGTCGGTAAAGTCATGTGTTTATCATAGGCACCGATAGTGACTGGGAATTGACGGGTAAAGAAGAGTATTAATAATTAAGCGAAAGTCTTAATGGGAAAGCATTGATAAAGCGATAATCTGTGTATACTAATGTTCTATTATGTGATGATTACTTTCGAATGATAAAGTTAACATATCTTACTAAAAGTTACTTGATAAATTACACCTAGAACTCACTCAGCGAATCTGATTTTTATGCATATTAGTCGACAGATGAGCTGTCGGACTTGAGTGGATGTAAGCATGGATCTAGAGTTTCTTGAAAACTGAATATTGGCATCCCTGATTCAGAAGATTGTTAAACAAACTCTTAAAGATTATTTGATATTTTAAAGACAATGTTAATGTCTTATTTGAATTATGTTGTAATGGATGGAAACTTGATGTACTTTTTCGTTGTAAATGTTTATCTAAATGAATGTTTTAAGTCCTTATTTTGCTGTGAATGACCAACTGTGGAGCTTCCCGAGATCAGGGGCCTTACAAGATATCTCTTCTTAAGAGGTTGAGTGGTTAAGTCTCCTTATGAACAAATGATGCAGATTTACAAGTAGGTTTCGTATGTGTGTGAATTCATCGTACAAAACATAAAAAAAACACATAAGACTCAGATTCAATAAACTAATAAACCACATTAACAAATCTTCGAGAAAGCAATAATGAATTTTATATTCTAATTAAAACTCATAAATATCAACATCAAAATCTAAATCTAAATCTACAAATTGAAAACACAAATATAAACATCATCATCAAAATTTTCAACTTAGCAAGGTAACGTTATATATATAGTACACACATATTGACTCCCAAATTAAGGTTGGTGGTGGAGAGATAATAACTCCCATGTGATTAAATGGGTGAGGCCCGAGTCATAAACGAATTTTTTTACTCGCGTCAAATAAATATCAAGTCTATATATAAATAATAATTATGATCATTTCCAAAAGTTCACAAAAACAACATTTGCTTCTAGATTCGGTAACATAACAAACATGAACAAATAACACATTACAATCAATTAAATAATCTTTCTACTCTAAAAAAAAGTATCTTAAAATTATACATATCAACATCAAAATCATCCTTATCAAAAATTTTCTGCATCTCTCTCTTATTAAATTTACCTTAACTATTAATAATATTATTTAACACTTTTTTAAATTTAATAAATTAATAAAGATATCTATTTATTAATGTTATTTCTAAACAAAAATTTTTTTTATAAAATAATAAAAAAATTTAAAGCATAAAACTTTTTAAAAATTACGAATATGATAGAATTGGTATTTTTAAAAGGTCAATTTTTTAAACCAAAAAATAATAAATTTGGGAGTTATAATAAGAAAATTTTAAAAATGACATTTTTATACGGTTTTTTTAGAACAAAATGTTTACTTTTTTAAATAAATTTAGAAATAAAATTTTAAAAAATTGATATTATTATTTTATTACTTATAGTCATTTCTTATACATAATTTCAGTCATATAATATCTTAAAATATTATTTTATAATTAATAAATTTTATTATATTGATATTTTATTTATTCAACCCGTGTAACACACGGGTTTACTAAAGCTAATCATAATATATATAAAAATTAGTAATATCAACATTAAATCATTAAACTAAATACAAAAATAAAGTTGTTTTCTACATGTGTGTAAGGATTTGCTTAAATACAAAAATAATTATGATCAACAAACGACATGCATAAACTAGAAAACAACAGAAACATGACCGTCATGACACAATTTTTAATCGATATTTCACATGTGATTTGTTTAATTAAAAGTTGATTTTTACACGTATTTAAACAATTTAAACTTACACAATTACAAACGCTAGACCATTAAATCATTAAGTTATGTTAGAGCTTTCGCAGCCCGTTCCCCATACTATGTGAGTGGATGCCCTATATTATCAGGATGGTTGTAAGTGATTATGAGTGAAAGTGGTATAAAATTTATGGGGATTGTACCGTGTTTTCCCATGATATAATAATTAAGGTATGAAAAAAATATTATTTCAATTGGAAACGAAAGAGAAAAAATAGTAATGTTTAGTGTTATTATAAAAATGGGGATGCGGGCGATGGATTGTCAGTGCATATTATATAAACCTTTTTATCTTAGCAGGCATAATTTAACGCTTATATCTCAGAATACAATTTTTCAAGGAATCACATGATCTTTTAAAATTGTATTTTTACAAGAAATAAATTCCTTGATCGAAATTACAAAACAACGAAAAGGCTATTTTCACCAGAAGGAAGTCCATTCATACAGAACATTTGACAATTTATTTGGGTTATCAAGAGCAAATTATAAGAATAGATTTTACATATGAAAATTACATTACTAGAAAACTGAGTTTACTTGTAGCAAATCACTGACGGTTAGTGTCCTCGGCATTTACCGATAGATTACAAAAAGAAAATAAAAAGTAGTAGAAACTTTAGTTAATTATGTGTCAACAAATCAACATTAGATGGCCTAAAAAATTTCACTGACATGTTTACAGATAAGTCCAAAATTTGTCATTGTCGGTGGTAAGACGATGATTAACACGGTAGTTCTTTAGTTATAGTAAAATAATAAGATTTCGGTAAGAGTAAATTGTCATTTTCGTCCCTGTGGTTTGGTGAAAATTGCCGCTTTAATCTAATAGTTTGTTTTTTCGCATCTGGGTCCCTGTGGTTTACAAATTTTGTCATATTCATCCAGTCCGTTAACTCCATCCAAAATTTCCGTTAAATGTAGGGGTATATTGGTCATTTTACATATATGTTTTTATTTTTAAACCTGATTTAATATATACTCTTTAAATATATTGCTATTTTTGTCCCTGTGGTTTGAGCGTATTTGCTAATTTAGTCCAAAAATAACCACCACACCACTACCCATCACAAGAACCACCGAACCACCGTTACCACCCCATCACAAAGCCACCAACACCATACCAGAGCGCCCACCAATACTACACACATCGGATCGTCGCTACCATGTAAACCCTAAAAATCGACAATCAATATTGGACTTGTAACATACCACTTCGAAAATACATATCAAACCCTACTAATACCTCTACAATACTCGTTTTCAAGGGTTCCATATACGTTTTTGAAGGGGTTTGTTATAAGTTTGAGATTAACGGTTGGTTTCTAGGGTCCACATGGTGGTGGTGATCTAGTATGTGATGGTGGAGATCTAATGTGTGGTGGTGGGGATCTAATGTGTGGTGGTGGTGCCCGTCTAGTATGGTGTTGGTGGTTTTATGATAGGGTGGTGGTGATGATTTGGTGGTTCTGATGGAGTGGTGGTGCTTTCGTGGCGTGGTGGTGGTGTGGTGTGTAAATACGAGGTCCAACTCTGGATGGTTCCGGTCTTGTTGAACTTCGATCCACCGATGCTATCTGAAGCTTCACACCTAAGCACAATGAAAACAACACCAGTTAAGGTGGTGGTGCCCGTCTCGTGTGCTGATTTACAGGGATTATTCCCGGCAAATCCATTACCTTTTATGTTCTCCGACCGTTACTGAATTATCGGTTATGATTGGGGTGATTCTGATGTAATTAAATGCGGGGCACGTGTCCCGCTGGCTTACCCATTCCGCTCGCATGGGCCGGGCTTTCGGGTTCTGGTACTCGGTCTTGTGTGGGTTATTTGTACCCTACGTCTACATGGTGGTTCCATCACAGGTGGTGGTGATATGGTGTTTTATGCCAAGGTGGTGGGATTTTTGGACTGAATTGGCAAACATGTCCAAACCACAGGGACTAAAATAGCAATTTGTTTAAAGGGGATATATTAAATGGGGTTTAAAGAAATAGAAAAATAAAACATATATGTAAAATGACCAATATACCCTTCATTTAACGGAGAATGTTGGATGGAGTTAACGAACTGGATGAATATGACAAGATTTGTAAACCACAGGGACCAGATGCGAAAAAATAAACTATTGGATGAAAGTGACAATTTTCACCAAACCACAGGGACGAAAATGACAATTTACTCTTTCGGTAATATTTTTAGCTCAAATTTTCAGACTTCGTCAGCGGTTAAAATTTCCGGGCAAACATTCCTTCAGCAAAAGTTACTTACACGGTAATCAAACCATAATTTTTTACAAATGAACTTCATTGATACGAACAAATACCATTGGTCTTTTTCTATCTCCTGAGACCTTTCTGTTTTCATATGTATTCCAAAAACCTTTTTGCTTGGTGGTAACTAGTTTGTTTAAAAGTTAATGATAATGGACTTAAAACTGACCATACATGGAACTATTTTTGATGCATAAGAATGAAAGGTAGTCTTCAAATCATATGGAGCAAGTGATGGATGAATGCTATATTAGGTGGTCTTGAAATATTTGTGCATGTGAGTGTTCTAAAATCGGTTTTTCTAGTTCTATAAATTGTCCTTTCTTAACAAGTTTCTAATATGAAACAAAAGTAAGAGTGTTCATATGTTACAAGCCTTCTGTGTCATCCTGATTACAACTATGGTATGAGAATCAATGGTGTACATGTATTCACAATGTGAGAATATAAAAACCAATG
The DNA here is from genome assembly GCA_024085815.1 of Flaveria linearis. NCBI lineage: Eukaryota > Viridiplantae > Streptophyta > Magnoliopsida > Asterales > Asteraceae > Flaveria > Flaveria linearis. The sequence continues at coordinate 59,172 of JABSNV010000734.1, read as the reverse complement.
GTGCACACAATAAGGTACATATGCAGGATTTGTAAACGTAATTTAGTACAGAAGAAATATGTATTTAATTATATGGAAATGTAATTTTTTTTTTTGAAAAGAGAACTTCATTAAAACACCACAAGCGGTCCTCAAAGCAAAGACCCCCGGGCCAAAAACAAATGGCTTACATAAAATCCAAGGGATAATTACACCAATCCTGCCACACTATATTTTTCCATCTAGATCTATTACGACACCAAAAATACGACGTAGACTTGACGATCTCAACTAGCTCGGGAGGTTTGCGTTTCTTGTTTGTGAAAATCCGTGCATTTCGTTCGTTCCATAGGACCCACAAAGTAGTATACACAATACCCCTTAAGATATGACGTTTATCCTTCGAGAAGGAAGAGTTCTCCGCTAAAATAATCAAATCCTGCACATCAAAAAAAGGAGGGAGCTGGCACCAAGTCTCCACTCTGTTCCACACCTTAATCGGGTACAAACACCCTGTGAAAAGATGTATGTTTGATTCTGTTGTAGAAAGGCAAAAAAAGAACAATCCGATTGTTGCAAAGGGCTTTTCATAAGTTCAGCCGTAGTTGGAAGCCGATTTCTAGCAGCCCTCCACGTCATTATCTTACATTTAAGCGGCACCCAACATTTCCAATTGATCTTTGTGCTTCTGTCCACTGGAACATGATCAGAAAGGAGCTTCCTAGCCGAGGAAACCGAGAAACTCCCATCAGCGGTAACCTTCCACTTCCACACATCTCTATCTCCTTGTCTTCTAACATCATGAATCTCACCAAGAAGACTAAACAATTCTGTAAGCTCCTGGTAAGAAGACGCGCTCGTTTCCAGTTCCACAGCAGCATGTTACCATTATTATCGAATTGAACTCTACTAGAAACTTTTATTAGCGTACATTATTATTATCATTATTATTCTATTTTAGGTATTGATTGTATAGATAAGTATGGACTCTTAGAATCATAGTCCAATTATAATTCCTTTCACCCCTATATATAGGGGTTGTATTCTTTGACTATTGTTCATTCAGAAATCAATACCATAAACACTTTTATGGTATCAGAGCCTTGACTCAATTAACCTAACCCTAATAATGATAATAATAATATACGCTAATAACTTTAACCCATTTATCTCGTTCTAGATTAAAAGATTAAAAAGATTCGGAAAACGTAATTACTAACTTCTCTGTAACATCTTTAAATGTAATTCAGCATCCAATTTGACTCTAAATAATTTAGTACACGTGCTAAGGCAACTTGTCATTAATTTAATGCAACTTAAGATAACTCATTAACACAACACAAGTCGATCTCATGTTTTATTTATTATTGTCTTTAATAATTACAAACGAACAAAAAAACGACCTTTTTTCTCTATTAACAAACTTATTAAACAAGATCTGTAAACATAATATAAAAATATTTTAATGTTTATGATATTACAAAGAAAGAGGTTCAAATACAAATAGTATTTTTGCTACAAAGTGTGAAAATACACAATGAATAAAAAATCATATATATATATATATATATATATATATATATTATATATATATATATATATATATATATATATATATATATATATATAAAGGGTATCAATGTAAAATCACCCATTTAACCAATCATATGTAAATTTTTAAGAAAACCAACTTTTAAGAAAACCAAGAAAACTCCATTCAACCAATCATATAATTTATAAATAAGTTATTATATTTTAATTTAAAGGGTATCAATGTAAAATCATCACCTCCTTATTTTTTATAATCATTTTAATTCCTTAATTTACTCATCAATTGTTTTAATAATGATGTTATCTTTTTTTGAATCACAGTTCTTGTCGAAACAAAAGAACAAATAAAAAAGATTCATGGTTGCAAATGGATTTCAATTGCACCTTGATTTCAGGCAAATCTCTATCAGAAAAACCAATCCTTTGGTTCGATTTCAATATTCTTAAGTCGGTCGGCATCAGAATATCAATTGCTTTATACGATTGCATCCAGATTTAAGATGATTTTAATCAAAATTCACTAATTTCAGTTAGGTTTGTTTGATTTAGTTTTTAGATTATGAATTTTGGATTGCAATTTGGGTTACGTATATATCTAACTCACCTTCTTTTGCCGAGATCAATTCCAACAGCTTTTTCATCTTCTTCTTATCACCTAGCCATGGTTATGAAATCCCGTGGGTTGAGAAGTTCGACCGACGAATGTGAAAGACATCGTTAGAAACGCAGACGCCGTCTCAAAACTTGAAGTAATTGCACATGATGGTAATAACCAGTCGGCTGAGAAAACACTTCTCGGATAATGGTTTTTGTTTGCGTAAAAATTGGGAGCATCTTATATCTACTAGGGATGAGGATCTGATCATACAAGGGTGTTTACATATACGTAAGTTTCACTAACACGCCTTCTTTATTTGTTTTCTGATTGCTTACATACACGTAAGTTTCACCATTTTAACGTAGTAGTATGCATATATTTTTTCTTTGTTTGTTGATTGCTAATTTGGTTGTGTTTATATATATGTAAGCAAGTTACATATGATGCATCAATTCAGCGTTGGTTATTTAAGAAAATGGAGATGAAGAAAATTTTGATTAATATGAAGATCATTGGTACGTATATGTAATCAAATTACATATACAGAACCATGTCTACGTATGTGCAATTTTCTAAGTTTAAAATATTGTTCTATACTAGTTGTGTGTTGTAGTTATAGTTTTTTTATATTATTTTCAGCTGATTGTTGATTCTAATAGTAATTTATTTGAATTTTCTGATTTTGTATATCATTTTAGTGAGTGATACATATACATAAGTTTTATCATTTTAAGGAAGACTAATTGGTCCAGAGGAGAATGCAAAAGTCAAGAAAAAAGAAGCTACAGGTTGTGCAATTTTTGTTATAAAGTGGTACATGATTATGATTCTAGAAACTGTCTCGATAAAAAGAAATTGAAGGATAAGATGGACCAAGCTGATCATTTGAAAGATGTATCTCTACTGGAAGATGAAACCTTTGATTATGAAGATGAATCAAATCAAGATTATGGAGATTCCGATGGATTTTAGTATCATCTTTAATTGGCATACACGTACCTTTTCATATGTTGGATTAAGATAGTTTGTTATTGTCTTTTAATTATGTTTATGCTTGAATAATTTTTTATGCAAATTTCTTAACGATGGATTATATTTCATTGCATTGGGTACAACATTATAAAATAATTGTTGATCCATCCTTACATATTTATATAACCTAATAATTCTAAGAATATCCGGATTCTATATCTTATACATAATAAAAAACATATATGAAAGCAAATATTATCATATTAAAATTTGGTTTACTGTAAACAATCATCACCAATTGTCCTATATATATGCTAATGCTTACATATACGTAAGCAATTTATATGTAAACATTAATCATATGTAAACATATATGTAAGCAAACATCATCATACTGAAATATATGTCTAAGACTAACATCTAATAGATAAGAAACATTTAGCGTAGTTTAACTAAAAACATGATATATTAGCCATTTACAAACTAACCAGTTATATATATGACAGAAGCTACATATATGTAATCAATCATCACCTGTGTAATATACGAACCCCATAAGCAATGAACATAGAAACATCACCTTCAAGCAACATATTTTATAATATTATAATTGATAATCATTCAAAGTTCCAAAATAAGATTACTAACAATCGTATTGGTTTCACAAAAAACCCAAAATCATAAAAGTTCGAATCTAATAAATGTTTGCATTCAACGTGTCTTCTGCCTCCATCATTAATTTGTCGTGATATACGTTAACATCTGACATCAGGATTTTAAAAACATACTTCTTTCTCAGAGAAGCTATTTTGGTCTTCTTTCTTTTTTCATCTCTTGAAAATCCGCAGTCTCAGTTCTTCACATGATTACCATGTACATCTCCATATGCCGCATGACGGACACTCCACAATCTACATAGTTCTTTGATGTTGCCCATCCAATTTTGAGTTTCTCAGGGTAACATGTCTCGATTTGACTCCACTTTGGGTGTCCAATTGATCGCAAATAATACATAAAGATTTACTGTTACATAATCACCAACAATGATAGGATTAGACGACATGTTTTTAAATTTATTAAAGGTATAGTGTACGGGAATTCTCCCACTTCTCCTATTACCGGATGACATCTACATAAAATGGAGTAAATCAACCAAAAAAAATCATTTACTATCTTTTTCAACTTACCTAACTACAAATAAAACATAGAATTACATAAGTATCAAACAATTCACAACTTGCTTACATATATGTACAAACATTATTTTAATCTGGGTACTATAAAAAGCCCTAATCAAACAATTTACGGTTTGCTTACATATACGCATCCAGATGCACTCACACATATGTATCTATCAACAATTAAACTAAGAAATGCTTAACAATAAAACTACTCACAACTTTCTTACAAATACGTACCAACATTTTTTCCAAACATGGTACTAAAAAAGCCCTAATCAAACACTTTAAAGTTTTGCTTACATATACGTATCCGACTGATTACACAAACGTATCTACCAACAAAAAAACTAAGAAATGCATAAAAATTCAAACAACTCACAACTTGCTTACATATATGCACCAATATTTTTTTATTGTTCGTACTGAAAAAGCCCTAATCAAGTAAATTACGAGTTGGTTACGTATACGTATCCACATGTTTACACATAAGTATCTACGCAAAAAGAAATCCCCAATTTGATATTCTCTGTTTCTTCATTTCCAAACCAAAAAAGCCCTAATCTTTAATTGTTCATACATGTTAATCTAACTAAAACATCACTAAAGATTAGCACTCATTAATCGATGAGTCGATTTCATATCAGTACTACATTTTCAAAACTAAAAGAACATGCAATTTGAATTTTACTTAATAATTGAAACTAATCATGTTAAAGAACACAAAATCAATTTCCACATTCACAAATCACTCATATTTACATCAAAAAGAACATGCAATTCGAATTTTACCATACCGTAAACAAACACATACCTTCTTTCTTCCTTCTGAGCCGATGACCTAGTCCTTAAGAAGAACACCCACAATCTTTATTGTCCTCAAGAAGAACACCCACAATCTTTATCGACTATCTTAATGATAAACAAATCGTTTATTTTTTCAGAATATCTACTCCTACTTAGAGTGATTGAGCGATTTCTACGGGATTTTTGTTATGATTACCGATGAGGGATGGCGGTTACGCATTTGAAGATTGATTTGTGTTTTGCCTAAACTACCCTTATGGTATTGAAATCAGTATAAAAATATTCCAAATAATTACAATTTTACCACTTTTAATACTAACCATTGATCTAAACTAATCAATGGTTTAAAAGTGGGTTTTTAGGTTTTCTTAAAACTAGTAGTTTTCTTAGAAACCACTATATATATATATATATATATATATATATCACAATCCATATCGAATTTCAAAAAAGTAATTCTGAGATTTTGTTCCACTAGCCGTCCTCAATAAGGAAAAAAGATAAAAGAAAAATAAAAAAATAAAAAAATAACTTTTTTTATTGTGTTATTTGTGAAATACACAATAACGTCATCATGTAATTATGAAAGACACAATGACATCATTGTATCATTATGAAAGACATAATGATGTCATTGTGTTATAAAAAGACATAATGAAAATTTTTTATTTTTTTTTTATTTTTTTCTGAAAGAGGACGACGACAGGAACATAGACTTCAAAGTATTTTTTTGAAATTCGATTTATATTGTGAGATATAATTTTTTTATGACTTTTTAAGTCTTATTGTGTCTTTTCACACTTTGTAACTTCATCCATTTACAAATTGCTCTCGGATCATTTGGGAGCCACCATTAGGTGTAATTAAATCTCGTACTAAATAAAGATTTTATTTTTGTAATATATTGGTTTCTTGCATCAAATGGGGAAAAATAAATAAATTAAAGAATAAAATATTTCAAGAAAACGAAAGCTCAACCGAATGGTTGTCTTTGCAATAACGTGCTTCTTTACATTAAAAAAAAGAATTTAACATGACTTAAATTAGTTACTTAAACGTTACTATTTATTTGTTTATCCTTATAGAATATAACTAGTTTTTTAACCCGCCTCGTGTTGTGATGGCATCGTATACAGCATGATAAAATATAGAGTACAATCAACCAGAATCGTTTTCAAATTAAATTTAAGTCGAACATAGAACAACTCAATTTTATATTGTTTAATGAATATATATTATATTTGACACAATTATTTTCTAAACAAAATTTATGTCATAACATATACAAACTCAAACCCTACATAAAAAGGCCACATGTAATGGTGCCTTATGCGACGTGATAAAAGGAGAAATTACAATCGCACCGACTCATTTATAGTCGAATTAAAACGTATGATATTGACCCGACGAGTCTCAACAAAACTTACGTTGAAATGTAGGATGGCTCAAAGCATACATAAAAATAAGTATGAAAACGTTTTATATTTGACACGACTCAATTTTAAATAAAATTTACATTAAAATGTAGACCAACGTCAAGACGTCAACCATCTTAAAACGTATATAAAAACTAAAGAATAAATTATAACTAGCTAGGTATAGAAACTGAAACCTAAAAGATGAAAGCGGCTAATTTTGAAGAGCAAAAGCTTTCATGTAGCAACCATTGATTTGAAAACCGGATTTATCAGACCGGGAATCAAACTCTAATACAGTTTGGTTCAATGCTTAAAACCGGTATTGACGTTGACCTGGTGGTTTGACAGAGAAGCGGACCGGCTGAACCGGATTTTTATATATTCTTTTAAATTTTAATATTTTTTGCATATATTTATTTATATAATTATAATTTTATCTGATAGGTGTCCAGTTTTCCACGTAAGATCCCAGCATTACAATTCCACGTCTAGTTCTCCCTTCGCTTGCCTATCTCAGTAAGAAATTGGAATAGTCTCCGATTTCCAAGGCGAAGCCGAGGCCATATACAATTATAACTTTGTCAACTTTATCCTACAGGAAAACGAACACATTTTTGAAAACGTCGGTAGCAACACAAGTTGTTTGCTACACAAGTTCCATATGTACAGGGGCGGCTCAATCTTTTCGGGGGCTTCAAGCGAACTCAAAGAATGAGGCCTTTTATGAATTTCTTGTCATCAACCATACAAAATTTATGTGTTCCGATTGTAACAATTTTCTAGTATGACCCATTTTCTTACCCGTCTAATATGCAAAAATCTCTTTTCATATAAACATCCAAACACCTCCTAATAAGCTAGTCAAACTATAAATTTCAAAAACCCGATAATGTAATGCATATTATTCTAACAAACACATCAACTTACTTCATTGATCAAATCCCATCTTATCAATCTCCTTCATCACATGTCAATGGTTTAGCCTCTAACAAAAATACTGCAAGCTCATTAACATATTCTATATAATTGTCTACCTTGAGTGCTGGTATAATCACACTTACATGCTTTTGTTTTGTCTCTCATATTCAATTACAAACCCATTATGTCTACTCAATTTGGGGGCCCTTTAATATGGGGACCTGAAGCATGATGCTTCACTTAATTCTATAATATAAATAACTAAACTGATCTACAGCCACATTTGACAAATAAGGTTAACCTTTCTCTGCGTTTTAAAATCTTGCTATGAATTTTGTTAATTGTTATCAATTAACTTTCTAGTATGCCAGATGGATCTTGAAGTGCTCTGCCAATATACACATGTTTAATCAACACAAATGCAACTTCCTCCACTGTTACTGATGGACGTCTTGCCAAACTCCCTACATATTCGTTTAAGTTTCTAGGGATGACTTGTTTTTCATTCTACTGAATGATGTGTATCAGTGAAATGTTAAGTTAAAAAAAAAAACTAAAGAATACTATCGGCAAAATTTATGTGATAAACATTTATATATAGAAAAAGCTAACTAAATACAGGATTAGTCTCAACGCTTTTCTTAAGCAAACAAAAAGGAATAACACCCCAAGAAGAGGATCAAAGCTTATTACATATATATCATACCACGAGAATTAACATCACACGCTACCACATATACCACGCTTCCAAACATACCACAACCAATACTAACTCACTTGACACAACAAAACATCACCACACAATAATATTAACAAGCTTTAAGTGCAAACTTTAGCCTGAAATCTGAATAGACTTAACATCAGGCTTCTTGACTTCCTCTTTAGGTACAGTGATCGTAAGCACTCCGTTCTCCATTGAAGCCTTTATCTGATCCATTTTCGCATTCTCAGGCAACCTGAACCTCCTCGTGAACTTCCCACTGCTACGTTCAACTCTGTGCTATGTATCGTTCTTATCTTCTTTCTCAACATTCCTCTCACCGCTGATCTGCAGCACCCTGTCGTCTTCAACCTCCACCTTCACTTCTTCCTTTTTGATCCCAGGAAGATCAGCCTTGAACACGTGTGCCTCCGGAGTCTCCTTCCAGTCAACACGGGTTTTCACCAGAGCAGAGTTTCCCTGGGCGCATCAGATGGAAATTGGAAGTCTTTGAAGGGGTCCCAGATGTCAAGAGAAAATGGGTCGAATTCGCTGCTTCGTCGGCCACCGAACAAGCTTGGGACGATTGACATTATGTTTGTGATTAATTGAAGTAAGAACAGAGGTTTGATGATTTATGAGGACGATTGTTAAGATTCTTTGTTTTTTGATCACTACAATTCGACGAGGGAATTAGGATGCGAAGGGTATTTATATATCTTGGGAGGACACTCGAGGGACTCTCGAGAATAGTCTGGTAATGTATCCGTTTTGGGAACCTTCTAGCTCTTTCTTGAAACAAGATACAGTTCTACATCTTTCTTTTACTAAATATCTATAGCACATTCTAAGTGGGCGTTTGGAAGTGCTTTTTTTACTGACTTTTTAACTTATTAATTTTTGAAAAGTTAAAAAGTTAGTGTTTGAAAATATTATATTGTGAGGGAAATAAGTTAATAAGTCACTCCATACTAACTTATTAACTTATTGAAAAAGTTAATAAGTCAAAAAGTTGTTTTTAAAAGCAATCCCAAACACCCCTAAGTAAAAAAATATTACCTTTCTTTTAGCATTCTAATTAATAAATATTCTGATTTAAATAATTTGGGGTTGTATTGAGGCTCTAACGTTATTGTTATAATTTTTAACAGTTGCTAACTAAATCCTATTTTACTCTACGCTTAATTATGTTTTATCTTAAATAATGGGACGTGTAGTTCGTGAAATTAGTTGGAATTAGAATTTTAATTGAAAAGAAATTGTATTTGAAATTTAATAACTTTTTGAGGATTTGGAATTCAATTAAATTAGAATTTATAAAGTAAATTTAGATTGTAAATGCATTTTTAGTGACAACATTTATAAAGTAATTCAAATTTATCACCCATTGCAAACCGCCGCCACCTCCATTACCATTAATCACTATCACTACATATCACCGACCGCCGCCATAGTCACCGCCAACAATCGACCGCGCCCAACGACCACGCTTGTTGACGAAAATCGACTGTACCCCACCGCCACCACCAACCGATCACGCTTATCGTCGAGAATCGCCAGTCTCTGTTGAGCTCGTCGGCGACGGGGGTCGACCACGGGCAGCGGTCGGGGGCGGTAGCGGTAGGGGGCAGCGGTGGCAACAGTCGAGGTCGGCCTCGGTGGTTGGCGGTCGTGGGCATCAACGGTGGTCAGGGTTGGCGGCAGCAGTCGTAGGTCGACGGCGTCGGCAGGGGTCGTAGGTCGACGACGTCGGCATGGGTCGTCGGTAGTGTCGGTTGGCAGTGGGCAGCTGGTAGGTGACGGTCGGTGACGAAGGCGGGGCCGGTGGAATTTGAAATCTTTCAATATTTGTATTGGTTTGATTGAATATCAGTGATAAAGATGAAACGGGTTGTAAACAAACCTATTCACAAACTACCAATTTCAATTTTCTAATCAAAACCTGATATTCACAATGCTCATGATGTAAAAAACCAGAAACTGATTAGTATTAGATTAAAATTTAAAACAAAGAAAAACCATTTAAAGTAATCAACCAATAAATGAAATCATATAGCTTAACGTGCCAATCAAAACTTCAACCCAATCTAAGAACAACTAAAGTTAAAGAAATGTCATAAACACAAACCCGACACCCGGTGAACATCACAAGTGATTTAGCTGCTAATGGTTGTCATAGAGTCGAAATCGTTAGTCGTAGGAGTTGATTGCACAAAATGGTAGATCCATAGGTATTCTTTGCTCTCAAAATTGCTCCTTGAATGGTCAAAAACAACTTGGTGAAAAGTTCTTTCTCAACCCCCTTTTTAACCTTTAATTAGTTACAAAACCTTAAAAATTTGTAGCTGTCAGCACAGGGACGTAATTTACGTCCTCAGGGACGTAATTTATATCCATAGGGACGTAATTTATGTCCTCAGAGACGTACTTTACTAGCCCCCCTGAATCAACACTTTTTCCTCTTGTTCTGCGTCCTAGTTTGCATGCTTTATTTTGGCTGATCACACATAAAACATAATTTATGTCCTTAGGACGTAATTTACATCCCCCTCACTTTTTCTTCACTTTTTCTATTTCTCAAGTGTTGCCTTCTTCGTGAGCTTCTAGCTTACATTCTAACTTTCAAAAAGCACCAGACTTATGTATGCCAAGCTCCGCGAGCCTGAAAACAATTAACTCTCAAATTAATTGTGTTTCACAATTTAAACACATAAAAACACATAATTAAACATTTTAATATAGTGAAAAACCCCAACACATTACCAAACACAATGATCAATGGAATTCAGATTCCAGTTCCATTAAATTCTTGCAAACCAAACGCCCCCTAAATTTTAAACATAACCTTTTCTAGACGACAGACGTAGACCTTTACCACTAGATTATGCTAATGGTTGGTATTGATTTGATTGTTTTTTTTTGGTAAATAATAGTGAACATAATTTTTTTTTTCAAGATATACTTAAATCTCATTTTCTTCGTCAAATTCTCTTACACAAATATAGGTTCGCCGACGTGATGAAGATTTGTTTGAGAAACTATATTCTCAACAGTAAAATCATCAAGTTGGATTTTTTCAAAAATTGAGGAGTTCGTTGAAGCATGATTGTTCGTCATCATTGGAGATATAAAGAACTACAAAAAGATGCAACGTTTGACACCTTGCGTTGGACATTCCACCCCTACCATTTTACGATACATTAGTTAACTTGTGTTGCAAGAATGTCGTTACCTATGCTAATGGATAACTCAGCTCTTTTCCTTCAACTTCTAATGTTGATTGTGTTTATTTTTTCATTTTGTGTTAGAAAGTCAAAATTGGTCACTTCTTCGACTTGATATGCAAACACAAGAGTTGATGATTTACTACCCTCATACAATCACTAGGTGACCACTACAGACTAGCTATTCAACCAAAATTTATGAATGATCAATGTATATTTCACATCTTTGTTGGTCAACATGCGTTAATGAAAAAAGACTGGATTTGTCTTACGAGTTAATGAAGAATACATTTTCAAACCTACCAAGACTTGAATGGTAATAAGGGATGTATGTTTGTATGCTAATGGAACACCTAGCCACGTGTAAACCCCTCAATTATACCTCAGATTTTAAACAGATATGTATATCAAATCGTCGGTTCATGACTGATCAATTATGACGTTATTTGCTTTTAAGGTGTGAGTTAGATTTTATTATTTACTTTGACGGTTGATGCAAACGGTAGTTTGTGTGTCATGTGATCATTTATTAAATATACATTGTTATTGTAGTATTTTAAACTTATGAAAGCTACTTTTGTGTTATAACATGTTAATTATTCATGTTACCTTACTAAATAAAAAAACCAATCAATAAACACAAAAGTTATAATGACAATAATAATGATATGTAATAAAATAAAGTAAAAAGTTAATCATACATAGCATCTTGAAAATTTAATTCTTGTCATGCTAATTACTTGTTTTAAACCATCCTATGTAATAACATACAAATTATCATCCCTAAATATCATCCAAAATGATGCCGCGCAATTTTTCCGAACACACCAGTAATTCAAATATCTTCTTTTGTCTAGAGTGTTGCCAACAAGATATATGTTGTAGATCTCATCTATAACATATAATAAAAGAAGGTTTTCTTTAGACACGTGTCATCATTTTAGCACATCAAATGACACGTGTCATTATTCTAGCATATCAAAAAAATTATTTTCCCGTCTCTCTCTCATAATAAATACAAATTAATTTGACTTTCCTTTTTAACTAAAATATGTTAAAACAAATATGTTTATATTTGTGTTTCTTGTCTCTTTCATATTAAATGATAATTATTGTAAATAAGTAAACTAAACTATTAAACATCTAAAATATAAATGTACTAATTTTAAAATATATTAATACATATGAAATTTTATGATATCAAAAATATTTTCTTTAAATATAGAGAAATAATTTCTAATTCATTATGTGTTATAACTTTTAAAATATTCATTATATTTTTATTCCACCAATTGATAATAACATCTAAAAAATAAAATATTCATAAAACTAATGATTTTGATATGTTTTATTTATTCCACCCATGTAATACATGGGCTCTAAACTAGTATAAATATAAAGTAAGATTTAAATTGAACAACAATTAGGTAAAAATCATCATATATGAATGCACTACGAATAATCACACGTAATTGGTGACACTCATAAGGAAAAACGTATGAACTTGTAATGCCTCCATAAAAATATATAAAAAATACCAGTTTTTAATATTGTAGAAGTCCTAATCAAGCTAAATTGTATCAACTTCCTAAATGGAGGATATACTTATCCAATCTCATCGTCATATTTGTCGGTATATCCTTGAATATTAAGTTGAAAACTACGACGAGACAATCGTCCAACAATCATGGCAAGGCAACTCATCCATTCTTCTTATTTCATCTTATGGCAAGTCATAAATTTGTTTGTCAAAGCCCGGACATGTAAATAAATTACTACTTTGTTGAAAAACATAAATACCATGCATATATGTTTCAAAAACTTATAATGGTTCTAATATAGCCATATCATTTGGGATGCTCCAAATGTTTCCGTCAAGTGGCGTAACGCTCATGTAACTAGGGCTATTCAAATCGCTCGACGTTTGTTCGGAATTCGCTCGAAAAATGCTCGTTCGAATTTTTGTTCGGTTGTAAACAAGCCGATCGGCTCGGATCGGTTTGTAAACGACCCAATCACGAGCAAAGGTTCGCTTGGTTCGGTTCGGATTGAATTAATATGTATATATAATTTATACGTAGTACTCTAGTAGATTTGACCAGTTATATACAAATATATAATTATATTTATGCATACTTGATCAATCTACCTAATAAAGATTTTTACATTAAACATAGAAGTGAAATCTTAAACCGTTAAAAGATATTTTTTCGATCATCTCTCGCTATCACCGTTATCATTATCTTCAATATGCTCTCCGTTTTTCGACTACAACCCTACATTAATCGTCAGCCACAACGTATTGTTATCCATGAAAATATTATCTAATGAACTGTAGCTGATTTTTAAGTCATTAAACCTTATTCGCTACTATATAAATTGTATAACACACAAGATAGTTGGGTTGTATAAATTGTTCGCCGCTCGTTTGTGTTCGCTCGACGCACGCTCGAAATTTTAACGCTCGAAAAATGCTCGTTCGATTTTCCGCTCGGTTGTAAACGAGCCGATCGGCTCGGTTCAGTTTGGAAACGAGCCAAGCACGAGCAAAGGTCCGCTCGGTTCGACTCGGCTCGTGAACAGCCCTACATGTAACACACCCTACAAAATTAGACAGCTCCATTGTTGAATAACTGAACAACATTAGGAGACCAGTTTTAAACACTTGGAAATAATCAAATATGGTGCGGAAATGTTAGTAATTCATGACGGAAATATGAGAAAAAGGCCCGTCATGATCTCTTCCATTTCTTTTGCCACTCCACTTCTTCTATCGGAGAAATTACTTTACTGTATAATTAATTTCCATGACAAATGAATAATATAGTTTTAATTTTTTAGATTTTACCACATTATTTTTAAATATTTCACTTTTAGGTTTAGCTTTTAGTTATTTAATTTTGGCCACTGAAGTTTAGAATATTAGAGTTTGATTAATGAAGTTATATCTTTTTGCGTTTGGCCATTAAAGCTTAGTCCTTTGAGATTCTCCACCAAATTTCAATTTTTTGGCTTTTGACGAGCTACATAAATGACAACCAAAGTAAGGCAACCTCGTGTAGGAAAATTGACCAAACTTTCATTGTGTAGGGGGTGACTTTGGCTACTAAAGTTTAGGATATTAGAGTTTGACCGTTGACTTACTTTGTTTCACTTTAACCACTAAAGTTTAGGATTTTATAGTTTGACTATTGATTTGTTTTTGACTTTTATCACTATAGTTTAAGATTTTTAGAGTTTGGCCATTAAATTATTTATAGTGAAGTTTATTTTTTTGGAATTTAGCAACTAAAGTTTAGTGTTCTTGAGTTTAGCCATCAAACTTAGATTTAATGGTTTCCGATATGCCAGGAAGATAACGATCAAGATAAAGCAATGTTACATGTGGGAACTTTGACCGGACTCCCGCCGCAGAGCGCGGTGATAAAAAAACTAGTATTATATGAATTTGAAGAATGAATTTGAAGAGTGTAGAAATAAATTCTCAAATGTGGTCTTAAAAGGCTATATAGATAAGTGGCTGAATGGGTGAAAAATAAATAAAGTATTTTATTGTTTTCTGTTTTAGAAATTCCACACACCCAACCTCGATTAGGGGTGTTCAAAAATATCTGAATCCGAAACCGAATTCGAAATATCCGAAAAATCCGAAATTCGGATATCCGAAATTTCGGATATGCGAAAGAAATTTCGGATTCGGATTCGGATAGTGATTTTCAGAATTTTCGGATATTTCGGATATCCGAAATATCCGAAATATCCAAAATATTTTTATAAAAATTTAAAAATATTAAATATTAATTATATATTTCCGATATTTTTAGATATTTAGGACATTTTAATAAAAAAAACTTCGAATATCCGATAAAAACTTTAATAAAAATTATTACATTTTTATAAAATTTATTAAATAATACAAAATTTCTTTGAATTCGGATATCCGAACGGATATCCGAATCTGAATCCGAAATTTCGGATATCCGAATCCGAATCCGAAATTTCGGATATCTTCGGATATCCGAAATTTCGGATTCTGGTTCGGATAGTGAAATTCACTATCCGAAATTTTCGGATATCCTAAATTTGAATATCCGAAAATGAACACCCCTAACCTCGATCACATCTATTTCACTCGTTGGAACTTCGTTTTAGAAGCTATTTCGTTCATAATGAATCCATCACGTAATAGGGTAAACTTATATAAAAATTTGACAAAAGTAACAATTTTTCTTTACAAGATTAAAAACATTAACTTACCAATTTCAATCCAAAAGTTACATTATATTGAATCGAAATGAAACAACTAAAAAATATTTTAAAGATAAATTGGTGTTTTTTAAACTTTTGAAGAAAAATTATTATTTTTATAAAAAAAAACAGAAAGCAAAACTGAATTAACTCAAAAAAATGATTATATTAGTAGGGTTTCAAACTCTACATGTAATGGCACCCAAAGATGTTTCATAAATGCCACTTACAGGAAATTGTTTTTCCTATCCAATCAAAAAACCACATGAAAGCTTGAAAATCGGGTTTTAAGAATTATATATACTAATGCATAACGTTATTAGCTTTCGGATGATCTTGGGCGTTGAAAGCTCTTTACTTTTAATCCTGACCATGTTAATTTGGTGGTTGAAGGATGATGCAGCGGTTACGCGTGTGTTCCCAGGTTTAGCTCACCATGTTCCGTCATAATCGGAGTTCATGGATGCAGCGATGGTTATGTGGGTGTTCCCGGGTTTAGCTCTCCACGTTCCATGTTAATCGAAGTTCATGGATGCAGTGGTTACCGGCGGTGTTCTGATCCTGATTCTAGAAAGAAATCAAGTTGTTGTTATTCGCTGTGGCATGCAATCGGCTTTCAGAATCGACGACTAAATGTCGCAGAAGGTCACAGGTCGTCTTCCTATCACCCATAAGGCCTACCATGTGATGTTTATTTCCGTTTGTTCTAGAAATTAAAGTCGATATCGAATATGAATCTGAATTTGAAATTGAAATTGGACATCCATTCAAGGTGTTATACGGCGTTTGGGTGGAAGCGAGTGGTGGGGTTGCAGTTAAGCATTAATCACCTCATCCATTCCATTTCACATAGGTAAAACCATTTTGGTCCAATTTCATCTAATTTCAGAACTAAATTCTCAAATGGCTGTAAATTTTGGTGTAAATTTGTGTTATTTTAGTAGGAATCGGATGCGATGCCTTCAAGATGCAACAGATGGTGCAGAATTTTGTAAAAAACTTAGTGGATGATAATCTGGATAGGTAGGGCTTCTTCGATTGTAAAAGAGATTTTAAGATTGATGCATCTAAGGGCACTTCTAGAGTTGTTCCGCTTTGAAAACACTTCTAGAAGACTTTGAGATGATCGAAAAACAGCTGGCAAAGGTAACATATTCCTTTAAATTATGGTTGGCGAAATGGGCGACTTGGGTGCACTTCAAAACGAGCCTACCCATCATCATTTTATTATCTTTATAATATTTTGTAAATAATGATATGTTTTTCTTAATAGAGCAATTCTGGAGGCTTTCTAGAGGCTGATAAATGCATTGATTTTAGGTTTTTAACAAATTTGGAGTGCTGAATATGATCCAACACATTAGGAGTTTGATCCAAACAGATATAATATAGTGTTTCAAGTACCAGATGATACCAAGACTCCCGATGTTATTGCATTTGCTCTCAAGGTATGCTACCAAAGCAACTTTGTTAGAGAAAACTTTATATTGTTATCGTTTTGGTTGTGACTTGATGTACTTGTAATTATACTTGATCATGCTTTTATTTTGGTTTTGCAAGCAGGATACACACTCCATAGTCGAATAATACAACCTGCTTGAGTTGGTGTGAGCCTAAAGCCATAAAGCCTGGCTAAAATAAAAGCTTGTGGATCGAAATATCACCTCTTAGTGTTATTGTTCTAAGATTTTTAAATATTTTTTTCTTCTTAGCAAAGGGATAAGTCCTGGGAGGAAAGGTTTTTTAAACTTCTTTCTAAAAAGTCCTTAGATATGGTTGTGGTTGTAAACATTCATATACTTTTCCTATTCAACTTATGATATATGAGTATTTGTTTTTTTTTTGCAATCTTTTGTTGTAGGCAAAACAAATAGCAGTGGAGAAACAATTAAATGCAGCTCTTCAGACTAGTGCGAATAAGTCATAAGCTAGCTCAGACTCGACATAAGGCTTCAAGTTTGTAGTTGTTACCAAGAAACTTGAAGATGCCTTAATTGAGGTACGTTAAGATAACAGAAAAATGATGTTTAAATGTATAACTTAAAAGGTATTCAACTTGGTTTAATTAAATAATAATTAAACATTTTTTTATTGTTTATAAGAAAGTGAAAAGTTAAATATTTGATATATGTATGTCAGAAACTTCAAAAACTTTTGTACCATGCTTGTATGTTGATAGAATTTTCAACGGGAGAATGTCAAAATTTCTTGATTCAATTATGATGTTTGCAACATGTATGGTCACTGATGTTTTCACCACTTCTTTAATATAATGCTTTCAGTACAATAAGAAACTTTCTTAATAATTTTCAACTTAATAGGTAATACACAAAGCCAAGGCATGGGTTCCTTCTACTGAGATGGAAATGGAGGTTGTTAAATCGCCTCCTAACATTGACTTTGATGCTTATATGCTTAACATTCTACCAATGAATGATGCTCTTACTGATAAAGTTCCAAAAGAAGCTTCTATCAATGATCTATGGGTAGGATTTCAATGTATGTCATATGTCTCCAGTTTCACATTATTCTTATTTAATATTGCATTTTGAAAGTTTACTTATAGATGTTGATCGACCTATCTTGTATTATATTTGGAGCTGCTGTAGAAGTATCAAAATATTTTAGAGCTATTGTATCAGTCACAGGAACCAACCAACCTAAGCTTACACAACCTGTTGACAATAAGCCCAATCCCAAGTCCAATTCTGGAAATCCGTAATAGAGGATCTTTTTAAAGATTCACCTACTATCTCACTACCCATTGCATCAGAAAAGCCTAAAGAATGATGTTAAAAACGATAGTTTAAGTCTTTTTTAGAAGGTCCAGGTTTTTTCTTTTGTATCCTTTAGACTTTACCCTTTTGACCCGTTCACTTGTAATTAATTCAATTTAGCTCATGTTTTTCTCTTAACTAGAATCAGTGGAAAATTTGTCAAAAAGTGTCATTTTCCTGCCTTGACTCTCCAAAGTAATTATACTTAAAAGTTAAATTATTATTAGAAATAATATAATTTTTGTTATCATATTTGCCACTAGCTATTTTTAAATTTCAATGAGTAAATGATATTGTTTTCTTTTTCTTTCTGATAGACTGATACTCACCGCAGATGGCAATGAAACTGCTTTAAAATTTTAATATGAAACTAGCAGTGTAATAATACAATATCGTCATATGCTCTTCACCGGTAAGAACTTGCCATGTAAGCTCAAAAGCCATGCCTGCTTATTGTTAGAGCTAAAATCATGTGGCTTGCCAAATTAAACAGCTATTGAAAGTACAATATGGTTTATGATCTCCTGGAGCACCGACCCGAACGTAGGGGTCTCCCTAAATTCGGGAACAGCTATTGAAAGTACAGAATCTGATGCCCAAAGCGCTCCGACATTTGATGAAATCTTGGAAAGCATCACAAATAAATTAATTCACTTATTTTTGATAGTTTTCAAGATGGCCACAAAGGTTATGTTTTTTGTTTTTGTGACCCTGTATGGCTCTGTATAAGCCATTGTGGCCAGGATAGAGAGGCGGACGGAGAAACATGAACCGCCGCCACCTATCTCCAGTCGATGACCGCCGCATGCTTCCGCCCTGCCGTTGTTGTTCACGGTGGCAAGGGCGACCGTTGTGCTGACGGTTGGGTTGCTTGGATCTCTGTATCACCGATTTTGACTGTTGCGGTGGCGATGGACCTTGTTGCCACTCTGCCTCCCCTATGTGGTTGAGGTGGAGCAGGTGTCGGTCTTCTAGCCATTGACGGTGCTATGGTGGTCGTGCCACCGCCTCTGTTGCTCCCTCGTCTCTATGTCTCTTCGATACCCTTTTAGGGTTCCACCGCCTCTGTTGCTTCCTCATCTCTATGTCTCTCCGATACCCTTTTAGGGTTTATAGATTTCTCTGTATTATGGTGTTTTGGCTATTGGCTGTTAGTGTTCTTGATTGGGGCTCTTTGCATGGCCGATGGGTGTGACCTACCGTTGAACCCTGGCCATCGTCGGCTGGAGTTGTCGTGTATGTTGCTCTGTCTTATATATGGACCTCTGTACTCTCCGGTCAACCCGCTCGGCCATTGCTACTGGATTTGTGTACAGAGTGGTTTTCCCTGCTCTGTTTTGCAAACCCTAGGTGACAATGGTTGGCCGACAGTGTTTTTGATTTGTTGCGTGTGTCAATTTGGTTTAGGATGCAGATGTTGTTGGGTTTGGCATGCCGTTGTTCTGTGCACTTTTTATGATTATACAAACGTCATGTGTGGCTGTCTGAATCAAGTGTGGTTGTATTTCTGTTGTGGCGAGCAGCTTATGATAATGTTTTGGGATTATTTTCAATTTATCCTTGAATGTGATACTTATTTGGGTGTCTTTGGCTTCCATAAGTTGGACAACACTCAGTTTGTTCATTGGCTATGATGATCCAACCATAAACAGGCTGTTATCATAGCGTGGCAACCATGTGTTAATGGTTTGTAGCTAGAGGTGGTGGCCGAGTTTGAGCAAGCCTTTGTCCACGGTTGTAATGTTTAGTGTTGGCTTCGATTTGGCTATGATGATCCCACAAAAAACATGTTGTTGTTATGGCGTGGCTACCACGTGTAGATGGTTTGCAGCCTGTGACGATGACCGGGTCTGAGCCAAACCAATTTTACATCATCTTATTTTGTTTGGCTTCAATTTGGCTATGATGATCTCACAAAAAACATGTTGTTGTTCTGGCATGGCGACCACGTGTAGATGGTTTGCAGCTTGTGACAATGACCGGGTCTGAGCCAAACCAATGTTACATCATCTTATTTTGTTACCCTACGATGACCGGGTCTGAGCCAAACCAATGTTACATCATCTTATTTTGTTACCCTGTATGTCTAAAGAAAAGTGAAACTAACAGTGGGTTTTATTATGCTTTGATTTTCTTGTTTTGTGGTTGCTAATAGGATGGCTATGATGATTGTGAGGAAAAAATTCGTTGTATTGGCGTGGCAAACATGTTTAGTTTGCAGTCACAACGAGAACGCGAATCTGAGCCAAAAGTTGAAACTACCACGTTTTT
Organism: Flaveria linearis; assembly: GCA_024085815.1. NCBI lineage: Eukaryota > Viridiplantae > Streptophyta > Magnoliopsida > Asterales > Asteraceae > Flaveria > Flaveria linearis. Next base: position 38,531 of record JABSNV010000734.1, on the reverse strand, counting down.
GTATATGATTTATAGCACTCACGCAACGCGCGAGGATGTATCCTCCTAGTTATATATAATAATGCATAACGTTATTAGCTTTCGGATGATCTTGGCCGTTGAAAACTCTTTACTTTTAATCCTGACCATGTTAATTTGGTGGTTGAAGGATGATGCAGCGGTTACGCGTATGTTCCCAGGTTTAGCTCACCATGTTCCGTCATAATCGGAGTTCATGGATGCAACGATGGTTATGTGGGTGTTCCCGGGTTTAGCTCTCCACGTTCCATGTTAATCGGAGTTCATGGATGCAGTGGTTACCGGCGGTGTTCTGATCCTGATTCTAGAAAGAAATCAAGTTGTTGTTATTCGCTGTGGCATGCAATCGGCTTTCAGAATCGACGACTAAATGTCGCAGAAGGTCACAGGTCGTCTTCCTGTCACCCATAAGGCCTACCATGTGATATTTATTTCCGTTTGTTCTAGAAATTAAAGTCGATATCGAATATGAATCTGAATTTGAAATTGAAATTTGGACATCCATTCAAGGTGTTATACGGCGTTTGGGTGGAAGCGAGTGGTGGGGTTGCAGTTAAGCATTAATCACCTCATCCATTCCATTTCACATAGGTAAAACCATTTTGGTCCAATTTCATCTAATTTCAGAACTAAATTCTCAAATGGCTGTAAATTTTGGTGTAAATTTGTGTTATTTTAGTAGGAATCGGATGCGATGGCTTCAAGATGCAACAAATGGTGCAGAATTTTGCAAAAAACTTAGTGGATGATAATCTGGATAGGGCTTCTTCGATTGTAAAAGAGATTTTAAGATTGATGCATCTAAGGGCACTTCTAGAGTTGTTCCGCTTTGAAAACACTTCTAGAAGACTTTGAGATGATCGAAAAACAGCTAGCAAAGGTAACATATTCCTTTAAATTATGGTTGGCGAAATGGGCGACTTGGTTGCACTTCAAAACAAGCCTACCCATCATCATTTTATTATCTTTATAATATTTTGTAAATAATTATATGTTTTCTTAATAGAGCAATTGTGGAGGCTGATAAATGCATTGATTTTAGGTTTTTAAGATATTTGGAGTGCTGAATATGATCCAACACATTAGGAGTTTGATCCATACAGATATAATATAGCGTTTCAAGTACCAGATGATACCAAGACTCCCGATGTTATTGCATTTGCTCTCAAGGTATGCTACCAAAGCAACTTTGTTAGAGAAAACTTTATATTGTTATCGTTTTGGTTGTGACTTGATGTACTTGTAATTATACTTGATCATGCTTTTATTTTGGTTTTGCAAGCAGGATACACACTCCATAGTCGAATAATACAACCTGCTTGAGTTGGTGTGAGCCTAAAGCCATAAAGCCTGGCTAAAATAAAAGCTTGTGGATCGAAATATCACCTCTTAGTGATATTGTTCTAAGATTTTTGAATATTTTTTTCTTCTTAGAAAAGGGATAAGTCCTGGGAGGAAAGGTTTTTTAAACTTCTTTCTAAAAAGTCCTTAGATATGGTTGTGGTTGTAAACATTCATATATTTTTCCTATTCAACTTATGATATATGAGTATTTTTTTTTGCAATCTTTTGTTGTAGGCAAAACAAATAGCAGTGGAGAAACAATTAAATGCAGCTCTTCAGACCAGTGCGAATAAGTCATAAGCTAGCTCAGACTCGACATAAGGCTTCAAGTTTGTAGTTGTTACCAAGAAACTTGAAGATGCCATAATTGAGGTACGTTAAGATAACAGAAAAATGATGTTTAAATGTATAACTTAAAAGGTATTCAACTTGGTTTAATTAAATAATAATTAAACATTTTTTATTGTTTATAAGAAATGAAAAGTTAAATATTTGATATATGTATATCAGAAACTTCAAAAACTTTTGTACCATGCTTGTATGTTGATAGAATTTTCAACGGGAGAATGTCAAAATTTCTTGATTCAATTATGATGTTTGCAACATGTATGGTCACTGATGTTTTCACCACTTCTTTAATATAATGCTTTCAGTACAATATATAAGAAACTTTCTTAATATTTCAACTTAATAGGTAATACACAAAGCCAAGGCATGGGTTCATTCTACTGAGATGGAAATGGAGGTTGTTAAATCGCCTCCTAACATTGACTTTGATGCTTATCTGCTTAACATGCTACCAATGAATGATGCTCTTACTGATAAAGTTCCAATAGAAGCTTCTATCAATGATCTATGGGTAGGATTTCAATGTATGTCATATGTCTCCAGTTTCACATTATTCTTATTTAACATTGCATTTTGAAAGTTTACTTATAGATGTTGATCGACCTATCTTGTATTATATTTGGAGCTGCTGTAGAAGTATCAAAATATTTTAGAGCTATTGTATCAGTCACAGGAACCAACCAACCTAAGCTTACACAACCTGTTGACAATAAGCCCAATCCCAAGTCCAATTCTGGAAATCCGGAATAGAGGATCTTTTTAAAGATTCACCTACTATCTCACTACCCATTGCATCAGAAAAGCCTAAAGAATGATGTTAAAAACGATAGTTTAAGTCTTTTTTAGAAGGTCCAGGTTTTTTCTTTTGTATCCTTTAGACTTTACCCTTTTGACCCGTTCACTTGTAATTAATTCAATTTAGCTCATGTTTTTCTCTTAACTAGAATCAGTTGATTGTGGAAAATTTGTCAAAAAGTGACATTTTCCTGCCTTGACTCTCCAAAGTAATTATACTTAAAAGTTAAATTATTATTAGAAATAATATAATTTTTGTTATCATATTTGCCACTAGCTATTTTTAAATTTCAATGAGTAAATGATATTGTTTTCTTTTTCTTTCTAATAGACTGATACTCACCGCAGATGGCAATGAAACTGCTTTAAAATTTTAATATGAAACTAGCAGTGTAATAATACAATATCGTCATATGCTCTTCACCGGTAAGAACTTGCCATGTAAGCTCAAAAGCCATGCCTGCTTATTGTTAGAGCTAAAATCATGTGGCTTGCCAAATTAAACAGCTATTGAAAGTACAATATGGTTTATGATCTCCTGGAGCACCGATCCGAACGTAGGGGTCTCCCTAAATTCGGGAACAGCTATTGAAAGTACAGAATCTGATGCCCAAAGCGCTCCGACATTTGATGAAATCTTGGAAAGCATCACAAATAAATTAATTCACTTATTTTTGATAGTTTTCAAGATGGCCACAAAGGTTATGTTTTTTGTTTTTGTGACCCTGTATGGCTCTGTATAAGCCATTGTGGCCAGGATAGAGAGGCGGACGGAGAAACATGAACCGCCGCCACCTATCTCCAGTCGATGACCGCCGCATGCTTCCGCCCTACCGTTGTTGTTCACGGTGGCAAGGGCGACGGTTGTGCTGACGGTTGGGTTGCTTGGATCTCTGTATCACCGATTTTGACTGTTGCGGTGGCGATGGACCTTGTTGCCGCTCGGCCTCCCCTATGTGGTTGAGGTGGAGCAGGTGTCGGTCTTCTAGCCATTGACGTTGCTATGGTGGTCGTGCCACCGCCTCTGTTGCTCCCTCGTCTCTATGTCTCTCCGATACCCTTTAGGGTTCCACCGCCTCTGTTGCTTCCTCATCTCTATGTCTCTCCGATACCCTTTTAGGGTTTATAGATTTCTCTGTATTATGGTGTTTTGGCTATTGGCTGTTAGTGTTCTTGATTGGGGCTCTTTGCATGGCCGATGGGTGTGACCTACCGTTGAACTGTGACACCCCGTAATTTCAGATTAACATTATTCAAACCGTTGTCGTTAACATTGACCCGTACTCGCTAATACTCGAAACGTATACAAACACCGCCACCGACATCGCTAAACAAATTATGATAAATACTAACGCGGGTGTTTGTAGAGGATTCACATAAACAAGATTACCTAAGGAATCCTATTAATTAATAGAGCTCGCTCATCTACGTCGTTATCAACCGAAACAAATTCGGGAACTCGGTACCTAAGTACAGGGACCAAACCTGACAATTGCCAAACTGGGGCTGGGTATAAATACCCACCCACCAGCCAAACACACCCCATTTCTGATCTCTTTCTCTCCTACGCTCTCTACACCCCCGATTGTTCATCCTAGCACCAAATCCCACCCGATTGAGCTCGTTTTTGTCGGATTAGACCACCCAACAGCTGAGAAATCACGATCCCAGCAGGTAGGCGACCTCGTTCATCCGTTTTAATGCTCGTTTCACTGCTGCAAATATGGGGTTCGGGTGTTCGGGTTCAACCCGAATGCATGAGGTCGTGGGGGTGCGTATGAGGTCAATCAGCGTATGCATTTCACTTAGACATGTTAGGAGAGTGTTTCTGGAAGTCTTGATTGTGAGAAAACCGAGCACGGAACAGCCGAAGGCTGTTCGACCCACCCAGCAGTCGTGACCTGCTCCAGTCCGCGACTGGGCCAGCCGTGCGATTGAGTCATGCGACTGGTCCCATCGTGCGATTGAGTCATGCGACCGGTCCCATCGTGCGATTGATCGGGGCGACTGGGGTGAGACGTGCGAATGAATGCGTGCGACTGAGTCAACCGAATGAATGTGTGCGATTGAGTCAGCCGAATGAATGTGTGCGACTGAGTATCACCCGACTGAAGGTCCAACCGCAACGAATGAAGGTTCATTCGTGCGATTGGTGATTGATTCGGGTGATTGGGGAATGTGTGGTACGACTGAGCGCTGAGTCGCACGAATGAGGGTTCAATCGTACGAGGGAACTTGATTCATACGATTGAAGGCCTATTCGTGCGAATGAAGTGTCCAGTCGTGCGTCTTGCCATGTCTATTAAAGCTAAACACAACATTAACGATTAACATAACTGTCAATAGGTGTTTGACAGCGCATCGTAAACAACACTTGGGAGACTTACATCCTACATACTGGTTACATCATCTGTGAGTTTCACGGCCCCTATTTTACATCTCTTTCCGTTTGGGAGAGAAAACATGCAAAAACAGATTTACATAAATGGTTGTAGTAATATTGATATCGCTTGTTACGTTAGTGCAAACACACGCATGTCCTCACACACTCGAACCATTAGTAATGGGATTAGCAAGGTAATTTTGAGTAGTACTACTGGGTCTGACAAACCCCGCCCGGGCTAGTCGCGCTAGCTTGATTGGAGGTCAAACGGGTGCTCAATTGACCTAACATACGATTTCCACGGTCGGTTAAGACGTGGTGGAAACACATTGTCATGGTCTGATGAGACATGACGGGATACACGATTGCCACGGTCGGTTAAGACGTGGTGGAAACACAAATAGGACGTAAACAGTCAGCTTTGGTTCGAAACGCTAAGTAACAAGAACATAGGCTAGCTACCTAACGATATGCTTTATGTACTAAACCATTGAAACGCAAAACATGGAAACGCTTACGAATACATTTCTTGTTGATTAAACCTGTGAACTCACCAACTTTATGTTGACACATTTTAGCATGTTTTCTCAGGTCACAGGAACGCATAAGCTTTTGAGGCACGCTTCAGGATATGCACTCAGGACATGCATTCATCTAGTTTATTTTCAGCATTGAACATTTTGTATAAACATGGCTATTGTAACAGTCTGTAATGGGTTTACCACTTTTGTACATGCTTCCGCACCATTGTAAACTCTGTTTATGTTCATTTGAATGAAGTCAAATATTATTATAAATTCATATAGTGTCGTTCGATATGACTGTGTCTGAGATCCTGGTATGTCACACGCCTAACGGTAAAACCCCGTTCGAGGAAATTGAGGGTGTGACAGATTGGTATCAGAGCCACAAGTTATAGAGAACTAGGATTGCATTGCATCTAGACTATAGCCTTAGACACAACACTAGTATTGCACAGACACTTTTATATGGTCACCACTATTGTGCAAACAACCTTCGGGTGTACTGACATTACACTGCTGAGCAAACATAAACACTATAGGTATGACATGTGTGTCATTACCGGCTGACAGAGGGGCGGAGAATCCTGCTCGCTCACAACCAACGCTTACACTTGACCCTTCACTCGCGGAGTGAAAGCAACAACGAATTGAATCAAACATTTCCATGATTAGAACACGAAACTCTTTTCTAACACACGCGATAAGCATAACGATGACAAACAAAAAGAACAATACCTCACTCTTCCAACTCTCTCACACCTGTTATTATTCCCAACATATCCTGTCCTCTACACTAATCCGAGCAGTAAATGAGGGACAACTAAGATATTCAAGTCGATTAGAGAATCGGACTTAGACATCCAAACACCTAGAACTTCGAAAAGAAAAAGGCCAAATTGTCTCGACTCCCGTTGTTATCTTAACCGAATCTCCTGTACAACCTTAGTATAACCTTAGTCATTTGACTCTTGGTCTAACAAATACATCTTTGATGCTTCTATCATTGATAACACTCGGTACTGGGCAAGGTATGTTATCTCGAATAGGGGGGACCATGTGTGACCATGCAAAGCAAATTAGAATCACGGGTGCACACTTAATTGTAATTTGTCATGCATGAGAATTCTGGAAACTCTTTTTGGTGATAACGGTTATGGTCAGTGCAAGTTCTCAATTTCATACTTGGAGGCATGAGGCCTCGGATCCTCATATAGCTTCACTATCGATATGCAGACAAACCCTTCATTCTTACTAGCATGATACAATTTATTATTGTCAATAATTATTATCCGGTTATTGATTAATATGTGTTGTGAATTGAAGAAATCATGTCTGGAAGAAGAGCGGGACGCGCGGGTGGACGAGGAAATATCACCCTGACTCAAGCCGAGCTGAATGCTATCATCAACGAGCGCGTGGCTGATGCACTTGCAGCTTATGAGCAGGCTCGTAATCAGGACCAGAACGACCAGAATCCGAATCAAGGAGGTCCAACAGTCTGTACCTTCAAGATGTTTATGGATTGCAAGCCTCATTCTTTCAGCGGCTCTGAGGGTGCTGTCACTTTGCTTCGCTGGCTGGAGAAACTCGAGTCAGTGTTTGCCATGTGCAACTGTCCGGATGGAAATCGCGTCAAGTACGCCTCCGGCACACTGGAGGGACCAGCCTTGACGTGGTGGAACTCACAAGTCCAAACCTTAGGGCTCGGTGCTGCAAATGGTATGCCATGGGATGACTTCAAGATTCTGATGAAAGAAGAGTACTGCCCCAGGAGCGAAGTCCAGAAACTGGAAGCAGAATTTTGGAATTTAAAGATGATTGGTTCTGATATCGAGGAGTACATGACTCGTTCGCACGAGTTGGCAGCATTATGTCCTCAGATGGTGACTCCGGCCTACAAACGGATCGAAAAGTACATTGATGGCTTGGCTCCTCAAATCCAGGCTAGTGTGATGGCTGCTGATCCTGTCAATATCCAGCAGGCCATCCGACTGGCTCACAAACTCACCGACCAGGCAGTGGCACAGGGCACTTTGCCTAAACGAGGCGCTGCTTCTGGTTCATCAGATCACAAAAGGAAATGGGAGGGTAACAACAGCAAGTCTTCAAGCAACAACAACCCTCAGCAACAACCGACCAAAAGGTTCGACCCATCAAGGAACTTCACCAATAACAATCAGAACAGCAACAACAACAACTATGGTCAGGGTTCGAGCAGCTACGCGGGTAAGAACCCTAGGTGTAACCGGTGCAACCTCCATCATCATGGCCCATGTGATCGACTCCGTTGTCAGAGATGTGGAAAGATGGGACACGCAACCAAAGACTGCCGGGGTGAACTAATGACTCAGCAACAACAACCCCAACACCAACGATAGGGTGGAGTGACTAGAGGCTGCTATGAATGTGGAAAGGAGGGACACTACAGGAAGGATTGCCCACAGCTGAAGGGCGGAAACAAGGGTAATAATGGGGGCAATGCCAAGGGTCGTGCATTCGTGATCGGTTCCGGCGAGGCAAGGGATGACCAGAATGTGGTTACTAGTACGTTTCCCCTGAATGGTTGTTTCGCTTCTATACTACTTGATACTGCAGCTGATAGGAGCTTCGTTTCCAACCAGTTCATTAAGTTCTTAGATGTAACCCTAGCTGTCATGGAACCTAGTTATGTTGTAGAATTAGCTGACGGAAAACTAATTGAGGCGACTCATATCGTTAAGGGGTGCCGACTAGGATTATGTGGTCATGAGATAGATATAGACCTGATGCCTGTCACACTTGGTAGTTTCGACGTAGTGGTGGGTATGGACTGGCTATCCAAGAATCAAGCTGAGATCATCTGTGGAGAGAAAATCGTTCGCATACCACTTCCTAGTGGTGAAATTCTATCAGTTCAGGGCGAAAGGAGTGGCATGGTCTCTGGAATCATCTCCTACATGAAAGCTCAGAAGTGTTTGCGTAAGGGTCACACCGCTTTCCTAGCCATGGTCACTGAAAAAGAAACCGAGGAAAAGAAAATTGAAGACATCCCTGTCGTACGCGATTATCCTGAGGTTTTCCCTGAAGACCTACCCGGTCTCCCACCGCATCGCCAAGTTGAATTCCAAATCGATCTGGTACCGGGAGCTGCCCCTATCGCGAGAGCACCATACAGATTAGCTCCAAGGGAACTGCAAGAGCTGTCTACGCAATTGCAGGAACTATTGGATAAGGGTTTTATCAGACCTAGCTCATCACCGTGGGGAGCCCCAGTTCTGTTTGTCAAGAAGAAGGACGGAACTTTTCGCATGTGTATCGATTACAGAGAACTGAACAAGGCAACAATTAAGAATCGTTATCCCCTCCCGCGTATCGATGATCTGTTCGACCAACTACAAGGGTCGAGTTACTATTCAAAGATAGACCTAAGATCGGGTTATCACCAACTAAGGATTCGAGAAGAAGACGTTTCAAAGACTGCTTTCAGAACGAGGTATGGTCACTACGAGTTCTTGGTTATGCCATTCGGGTTGACCAATGCACCAGCGGTTTTTCATGGACTTAATGAACCGAGTGTGCAAACCCTACCTAGACAAGTTCGTCATTGTCTTCATCGATGACATCTTTATTTACTCAAGGAATAAAGAAGAACACGAAGAACACCTTAGACTGATTCTGGAGCTGTTGAGACGAGAACAGTTGTACGCAAAATTTTCAAAGTGTGACTTCTGGATGCGAGAGGTCCATTTCTTGGGTCATGTGGTCAATAAGAATGGGATACACATTGACCCGGCAAAGATAGCAGCTATCAAGAACTGGGCTACGCCTAAGACTCCGACCGAGGTACGACAGTTTCTCGGGTTGGCTAGCTATTATCGACGGTTCATCGAAGGGTTCTCAAAGATTGCTCAACCTCTCACCGCATTAACTCATAAAGGAACCACGTACGATTGGGGTGATAAGCAAGAATCTGCATTCCAGGTCCTGAAGCAGAAACTCTGTACAGCACCGATTCTATCCCTGCCTGAGGGGACAGATGATTTTGTAGTTTACTGTGATGCTTCTATACAAGGCCTCGGTTGCGTGCTAATGCAACGTAATAAGGTGATTGCCTATGCGTCCCGACAATTGAAGATACACGAGAAAAACTACACGACACACGACCTAGAGCTGGGAGCTGTGGTATTTGCACTCAAGATATGGAGACACTACTTGTACGGTACCAAGTGCACCATTTACACCGATCACAAGAGTCTCCAGCACATCTTTGAACAGAAGGAGCTAAATATGAGGCAACGTCGTTGGGTCGAGTTGTTAAACGACTATGACTGTACGATCAAGTATCATCCGGGCAAGGCCAATGTAGTAGCAGACGCACTAAGCCGGAAGGAAACACCCAAGCCAAGACGAGTTCGAGCATTGCAACTCACCATTCACACCGGTTTACCCGATCATATTCGCAAAGCTCAACTTGAGGCGTTAAAGGACGAGAACTTGAAAGCCGAATCGCTACGAGGCATGGAGAAGCAATTGGAAACCAAGTCTGACGGAATCCACTACTTCATAGATCGAATATGGATTCCCTCGTATGGAGGCCTACGAGAACTGGTAATGGACGAAGCTCACAAGTCCCGGTACTCAATCCACCCAGGTTCAGACAAGATGTATCACGATCTCAAAGTCCTTTACTGATGGCCGAATATGAAAGCTGACGTTGCCACATACGTAAACAGATGCCTAACCTGTTCTAAGGTTAAGGTGGAGTATCAACGACCGTCTGGTCTACTCCAACAGCCAGAAATACCAGTATGGAAATGGGAGCAGATATCCATGGACTTTATCACGAAGCTTCCTCGAACTGTAACATCCCGAATTTTTATGGATAAAAAAAAAAAAAAGGTTAATTTTGTAAAATCTTAAAAATAATTGATATTAATAATAATAATAAAAATAATGATAACAATAATAATAATAATAATAAAAATGATATTATTATAAATAATAATGCTAATAATGATAATAATAATAATAATGAAAGTATTATTAATAATAATAATAATTTATAAAATTATTAAATTTGATTTAATAAGTCCAGGGGGTAGTTTTGCTAATCTTAAAACCTGTTTTAAAAACCTTTAACCTGAAATAATATTTTTTAAAACCGCAGGGACCATTCTGTAAATAATTAAAACCCAACCCCCCTTTCCCGTCGATTCCCCCGCCGGCACCATTCTCCGGCCAACACTCCGGCCAACCACCAATGACCAAAATACGCGGTCTAAGTTCAATTAAATGCCACCAACATCACCATGTGCAAGATTCGAACTGGACACCCACAATGAGTAAACAAATTCGAGTGCGATCGATCCCAAACCGGCCCACGTGGTTGTCGGCAGCTTTACAGGTGCAGATCGCACCAAAAACTTAATGATAATCGAATTAACCTTACCTAATCCATCTTATAAATGTGACCAATCAGTATACAATTCCAATTGCACCTGAAACACATCCATTCATCGAACTTGAATCTTTCCTTCTGCGCGACCTGCAACTCAATCGAATTCAACCTTATGAGTTTCAAATCACGAAATTGATAGATGGCATTCGATCATTGGCCTCATTTGAAACTACCTGTGAAATTAATTTGATTAATATCACCATTTGATTACCTAATCAACACCACCACTGTCGCGGTTGTTCTTCGCTGGGATTAGCATCAATTCAAACACCATACAGGTAATGTAATACACCTAAATGCTCGTTATTACATGGGCATTAAAAGCCCCATGATTCCAGTCTCCAACAAGATCGAATCGAGCTTCGATTTGATTGAGAAACGAATTAGGGTTCTTGAGATTTGGGGGATTTATTGAAGGCTTGTTTTAACATTTAAAATCGAAGTCATATCGCGGCTGTAAGCCTTAGTCTACTGGTTAAATCACACGCCTCTCCTACATGAGGTCCCGGTTCGAACCCGGGCAACCTCATGTATTTTTTTTAAGCTTTTAGTCTTTGTTTTTTTAAATTTAGAAAATTTCTAAAAATTATAAAAATTATTTTTATAAACTTGTTTATTTTTAAATCATCAAATTACTTTCTGTAATTTTTCTTAAATTTAAATAATTAAATATCTTTTAATAAAACATGTTAACAAAGGTTATTCATGGGTTATTTCTATTAAAATGGAGTTTAAATAATAAATTAATAAATTATTATTGGTCCAAATGTTATTCCCTAAAAACATAATTATTATTTTTATGTTTATTTAACTTTATGTATAAATGGGTTTCTCTTAAAATAATTAACTAGCTATTGGACTTGAAACAATAAATCTTTATAATATTAACGGACAATATTGATTAAATATTTATCATGATAATCGTAGAAATTATTTATATTTTATAACTACACAAAGTATTTAAGAATATTATTACTTATAAGTTACATTTTAAACTAATGGTTTAGATTAATAATTTGTTATTAATCAATACGTTATTAAATACTTATAAAGATTTATTTATACTTAACTTCATTTCTAAAATTTAATTACTTGACAAATCCCTTTAAATTTATCAAAACCCTAATTAACTAATAGAACGTTGATCTTATTATTAAACCTTAAAACTATCGAAAGCCAAACTTATTTGAACGTTAATTATAATATTAACCTTAATCTTTATCTCGTAAATCATATACTTAGGTGCTTGTAATGGATACTATGGATCATCGATTAACCTTTTATATCATTTTGTAATGCCTACGTCATTGTGAGTATTTCTATACCCCTTTTTCTTATTTTCACACTTTGGGGTGAAACATGTTAACTTATATCATTGCACTTATAAACTTATTCGAGACTTGTAAACTTATGGCAATTTACTTGTGAGTTGTGGTTAGTTGAACTTTTGTGGTTACCATGTTATGGCATTATGTGTACAATCATTAACTATTGCTAGCCCAGCGAAGTCATAGATCTATGGGTAAGACAAGCCTGCTTGGTTGATCCAAGTACACTTAGCTGATCGTATATACTTTAACGTTAATAGAATATTAACGTCGTTTGATACTTGTAAAACATTGTCGAGGTTTGATTGTGCATTGTTCATAACATCCCTAGTCACTTTATTCACTAATTTACAACTTGAATTGTCATCTTTATATACTTATGTATCCAAAACTGTAGAATGCTCACCAACATTTTTATGTTGACCTTTTATTTTTAACATGTTTCAGGTTACTCTTTGAAGCTTATCACATTTAGGATTGGACTTAGAGAAATAAACGAATGATCTGGATACTTTTATACTTGTATTCTGGATGTATCTTTGTTTGAACAATTACTTGTATTGTTACAATTGAATCTTGATTAATATATTTGGAACTAATAATAGCGTTATGTGGCTGTGAACAATCGTAACTCTCACGCCTCGACGATTCCGCCGTCAAGGTTGGGTGTGACAGATTGGTATCAGAGCCCATAACTATAGGGATTTAGGTTATTAGAAATGGTGACCTAGACTATAGTTGCATGAACCTCATAGAAAGATCCTTATACTTTTATGCTTACATATTGTTTAAATGCTACATAATGCTATGCCTTTTGTGCAATTTGATGCCTTAGCATAGGATTGTCTTATGTATGCTTAAACTTAGTTACTTGACTCCTTAAACTTAACTTTGACTTTTGACTCTCCCCGACAATGAACTTCCTAAACCTATTCTCAACGACATGTGGAATCTACACTTATCATCGTGGATTTAATTCCTTAGACTCTATGTCTAATCTGTGAAAATCTCATCAAGGTTTTGATTTCATAAACCAAAGAAATTTGTGTGGCACATAGACACCTGTATTCTGGATTTCCTGGCAAAAGGCCTTCGGGCTAAGGCAAGCGTATTCGTATAAATCTCATTGAGGGAACCGTTACGCTACCTGGGGATTTCTGGGATGAGTGATAAACTATGGTCAAAATACACAAATCTCTAAGGCAAATGAGTCAATTTACCTTGACGTGTCAACGATTCCAAATGGTAATGCGTTACCAAATGGAACCATCATTTGTATCTTAAAAAAAATCGTTGAATCCTTGAACTAGTTTATTATCAAAGTTTTAATATCTTCTTATTCTTACCTAAATAATGATCCTGTTAATATTGAACTCATCCTACATTTCAATTCTTACGTTTAAACGCTCAACGTGTAACATGTAACGGTATTGAACTCAACGTTTCATGTAACTATTTCTATACCTTGACCAACGTGAACATGGATTTTAATATACCCAAGATATTGGGAATCTAAACCGTATGGTCTTTAAAACTTTAAACCGTTACTTAAGATTCCAAAGTCCTCTTAAGGATGTGTCCCATAACTAAAAACATGCAAAGCTGTAGATGGAATTCCTACATCTCGGGATACTTTGCTAATTGAATATTAACCTTGTTAATTTAAAGTGGTCACTCACCTCAATGATCGAATAAACTAATTATAACTTTGTTACCACTTATAAGTACACGTGTCTTCAATAAGGCTATTGGTGACCTCATATCTTGAGAAGTCCTTGTATTTTCCTTTCTATTGTGAATCGAATGTTCACATCTCATTGTGTGTCAAATCATTTTGTCCCTGATTTTGTCTTTTGGACTTAAATCATCCAAGATTCGAATACCATCATAACAAATCCTGTTACCTCGAACATTGACCTTAAATTTTATAAGCATGATTTTCCTTTTGGTTTCATTGATGTAACTTGAAATTTCCTGAATTTTCTAATTAATATTATTTTCCTTTCATCGTTAAGTCAAACTTCGTACCGCTTGCACCGTGGGAAATGCGAGGGTTTGCAAGTCAATCTATGACTAAGAACACTCGTATCACCTAAATGATTCTATCTCATCAAACAGGGGTGATTCCCTTACTTTGATGAATCTCTATTCGTTTCGATAAATGGTTTCCAATTGTGTGTTTTATGATATTTCATCCTCTGGATTAGGGTGATTTCCTTATCTTGAGGATTGACTTCAATTATTCTCATTGAAACTTACACTTCGCAAATGACAAGATCTCACCAAAATAGGATTGAAACCCGTACTTTGGTGACAAATGTCAATCTTCGATTATTTTCTTGTTATTATGAAGCTCAATCATCAAGATAGGCGTGAATTCCATACCTTGATGATAATTTCATTTTTATGGATTGTATACTCTCAAATGAAACGATCTCATCAAAGTAGGAGTGAATTCTGGATTTTGATGAAGAAGTTCATCCTGTTATATTTTGTTTTTGTAAAACTTCATCGTTAAGATAGGAGTGACTTCCCTTACCTTAATGGTGAGTTACCTCGTCTTATTTCTGTAGATCCTCAACAATGAGTTGGGATCGAACTTTTTGATTGGTAAGTTAATGGTCATATCTTGGGAATACACCATCAAGTTAGGAGTGAAAACCACACCTTGATGACTATTCTCGTTTCTGGATCTTCAACTTACCATGGTTGTAATCAAGAGACGAGAAGCATGTAGTAACTTGACGGGTGAAACAATGTTAGTGTTTTGACCTATTAAGCCAAAGCATGATCTCTGAACTTGAAAGGAGACCCGATTGTTTTAAGATGATTTTGATTCCAAGCTTGAAGCATGTAAATTCTTAAATTGATTTCTTTCCCTTATCTTCATGTTTTGACTCGGTCTAGCTACATCGAACCATTTATTCCTTACTTATCAACTTTCATTTTGAGTTATCATTAAAACCTGATTGCGTAATGATAGCTTCTTAAACAACCTTCCTGCCAAATAAAGACATTACAAATTTGTGTTCATGGCTTCCTAGCCACACGAATGTTCTTAGCTGTGTTTATGGGTTTGATGAACCGCGTGTGCAAGCCCTACTTGGAAAGCTACTTGTGTTTGCCTTTATCAGCAATATCCTGAATTATTAAATTTTAATCCAATCGTGAACGCTATCTTCGTTGATCAATGCAATTCTTATTATTGTCATTTCTTGGACCATCTGTGAACTCCTCATAAAAACCTCTATTAATCTTCTGAATATTTTTCCTCAAAACCACACTTATTCTGAAAACCCATTATAATGATTTTCTTCATACCAAAGTTAATCCTTAATCTTAACAAACACGATACTTGTATCAACGTTACACTAATGACACTTTGAACCCTCATTGACATGAGTGAACAAGAAACGATCACCTAGAAACCCGTTAAAGTTATTTGCTTGAGAAGCTCTTATGAATTCTGTAAGGATCAAACATTTGGATTACACTATAGTTTAGAGATGGACAATTTGGAACACGAGGAAGCTGCATGCAAGCATGCGACAGAAAGCAGTTTCGCATGCATGCGAAAATGCATGCATGCGAACAACAGACAAGCGAGTCGCGTATGCATGCGAAAGGCATGCGAGTCGCACAGCCAAGCGAAATGTGATGCGAATCGCATGCATGATGCGAATAACATGCATGCGAAATCTCCATGCGAAAACTTACAGACATGTATATATTTGTACATACGATTTCAGTTTTAGGGGTGCTTCAATTTACCAAAAGTTAGTCTAGATAGTTTTATGTTTTCTCTGTTTATTTCGCTCAATTGAGCAGATCACCGTTGTGTGATTTTCCACCCTCGGGTGAGATCGATCTTGTATCGATTATCATTGTATCGTTCTTCATTGAATAAACATTTCAATTACAATGATTTGGTTGTAAACTTTGAAAACACCTTGTTATCTAGATTGCTTTGAAGTTGATTGTTCACCCGTCTTCGCAAGATATCAAGTGCAACAAGCAAACGAAGCGAGATCGATCGGTTTCAGGACTTTACATTTGGTATCAGAGCAAGGTGTTGCTCTTGATACAACGGATCATTATTCCGCGATCTTCCGTTCGAGGACGTTAAACAAGATCAAAAGTTGTCGACCGCACACCAAGTGTTTGTGGAAATGCTCAAGAGACTTTGTTGCATGATTTTATGAAGATTTGAAGCTCAAAAGTTGCTGCATCAAAGTCAATTATCGAAGTGTGCGAGAACCTTTATTGAGAAAGGTTTATTCATCAATTCCGCTGATGCGAGAACCTTCACTCGAAAGGTTTTTGTTGAAGAATGAAGACCTCAAAACTATAGCATAATCCAAGGGGGAGATTGTAAGGATCAAACATTTGGATTACACTATAGTTTAGAGATGGACAATTTGGAACACGAGGAAGCTGCATGCAAGCATGCGACAGAAAGCAGTTTCGCATGCATGCGAAAAATGCATGCATGCGAACAACAGACAAGCGAGTCGCGTATGCATGCGAAAGGCATGCGAGTCGCACAGCCAAGCGAAATGTGATGCGAATCGCATGCATGATGCGAATAACATGCATGCGAAATCTCCATGCGAAAACTTACAGACATGTATATATTTGTACATACGATTTCAGTTTTAGGGGTGCTTCAATTTACCAAAAGTTAGTCTAGATAGTTTTGTGTTTTCTCTGTTTATTTCGCTCAATTGAGCAGATCACCGTTGTGTGATTTTCCACCCTCGGGTGAGATCGATCTTGTATCGATTATCATTGTAATCGTTCTTCATTGAATAAACATTTCAATTACAATGATTTGGTTGTAAACTTTGAAAACACCTTGTTATCTAGATTGCTTTGAAGTTGATTGTTCACCCGTCTTCGCAAGATATCAAGTGCAACAAGCAAACGAAGCGAGATCGATCGGTTTCAGGACTTTACAAATTCCATCCAAAAATATCCGGAACTTATTTCTCATGTTCGTTAAGCCGAGTCCCGTATCGATCTTATGTATGGCGTTTTCACACATGACAAAAATTCTTTTTAACCGTATTGAACTGTTTGGAATACAAACATTTGTCAATTAAAAATCTTAAAGGAATAACTTGCACACTTTAGAACATATAAGATTATAAACGATGAAACTTAGCAAACTTAAGACTCATAGTCAAACTTATTGAATTTAAACACTCGTGAACACGAAATGACATCTAAGTCTCCTCATAAATCTTAAAATTTGTTTCTCATGATTAAATTTCGGGACGAAATTTCTTAAAGTAGGGGAGACTGTAACATCCCGAATTTTTATGGATAAAAAAAAAAAAAAGGTTAATTTTGTAAAATCTTAAAAATAATTGATATTAATAATAATAAAAAAAATAATGATAACAATAATAATAATAATAAAAATGATATTATTATAAATAATAATGCTAATAATGATAATAATAATAATAATGAAAGTATTATTAATAATAATAATAATTTATAAAATTATTAAATTTGATTTAATAAGTCCAGGGGGTAGTTTTGCTAATCTTAAAACCTGTTTTAAAAACCTTTAACCTGAAATAATATTTTTTAAAACCGCAGGGACCATTCTGTAAATAATTAAAACCCAACCCCCCTTTCCCGTCGATTCACCCGCCGGCACCATTCTCCGGCCAACACTCCGGCCAACCACCAATGACCAAAATACGCGGTCTAAGTTCAATTAAATGCCACCAACATCACCATGTGCAAGATTCGAACTGGACACCCACAATGAGTAAACAAATTCGAGTGCGATCGATCCCAAACCGGCCCACGTGGTTGTCGGCAGCTTTACAGGTGCAGATCGCACCAAAACTTAATGATAATCGAATTAACCTTACCTAATCCATCTTATAAATGTGACCAATCAGTATACAATTCCAATTGCACCTGAAACACATCCATTCATCGAACTTGAATCTTTCCTTCTGCGCGACCTGCAACTCAATCGAATTCAACCTTATGAGTTTCAAATCACGAAATTGATAGATGGCATTCGATCATTGGCCTCATTTGAAACTACCTGTGAAATTAATTTGATTAATATCACCATTTGATTACCTAATCAACACCACCACTGTCGCGGTTGTTCTTCGCTGGGATTAGCATCAATTCAAACACCATACAGGTAATGTAATACACCTAAATGCTCGTTATTACATGGGCATTAAAAGCCCCATGATTCCAGTCTCCAACAAGATCGAATCGAGCTTCGATTTGATTGAGAAACGAATTAGGGTTCTTGAGATTTGGGGGATTTATTGAAGGCTTGTTTTAACATTTAAAATCGAAGTCATATCGCGGCTGTAAGCCTTAGTCTACTGGTTAAATCACACGCCTCTCCTACATGAGGTCCCGGGTTCGAACCCGGGCAACCTCATGTATTTTTTTTAAGCTTTTAGTCTTTGTTTTTTTAAATTTAGAAAATTTCTAAAAATTATAAAAATTATTTTTATTAACTTGTTTATTTTTAAATCATCAAATTACTTTCTGTAATTTTTCTTAAATTTAAATAATTAAATATCTTTTAATAAAACTGTTAACAAAGGTTATTCATGGGTTATTTCTATTAAAATGGAGTTTAAATAATAAATTAATAAATTATTATTGGTCCAAATGTTATTCCCTAAAAACATAATTATTATTTTTATGTTTATTTAACTTTTATGTATAAATGGGTTTCTCTTAAAATAATTAACTAGCTATTGGACTTGAAACAATAAATCTTTATAATATTAACGGACAATATATTGATTAAATATTTATCATGATAATCGTAGAAATTATTTATATTTTATAACTACACAAAGTATTTAAGAATATTATTACTTATAAGTTACATTTTAAACTAATGGTTTAGATTAATAATTTGTTATTAATCAATACGTTATTAAATACTTATAAAGATTTATTTATACTTAACTTCATTTCTAAAATTTAATTACTTGACAAATCCCTTTAAATTTATCAAAACCCTAATTAACTAATAGAACGTTGATCTTATTATTAAACCTTAAAACTATCGAAAGCCAAACTTATTTGAACGTTAATTATAATATTAACCTTAATCTTTATCTCGTAAATCATATACTTAGGTGCTTGTAATGGATACTATGGATCATCGATTAACCTTTTATATCATTTTGTAATGCCTACGTCATTGTGAGTATTTCTATACCCCTTTTTCTTATTTTCACACTTTGGGGTGAAACATGTTAACTTATATCATTGCACTTATAAACTTATTCGAGACTTGTAAACTTATGGCAATTTACTTGTGAGTTGTGGTTAGTTGAACTTTTGTGGTTACCATGTTATGGCATTATGTGTACAATCATTAACTATTGCTAGCCCAGCGAAGTCATAGATCTATGGGTAAGACAAGCCTGCTTGGTTGATCCAAGTACACTTAGCTGATCGTATATACTTTTAACGTTAATAGAATATTAACGTCGTTTGATACTTGTAAAACATTGTCGAGGTTTGATTGTGCATTGTTCATAACATCCCTAGTCACTTTATTCACTAATTTAACAACTTGAATTGTCATCTTTTATATACTTATGTATCCAAAACTGTAGAATGCTCACCAACATTTTTATGTTGACCTTTTATTTTTAACATGTTTCAGGTTACTCTTTGAAGCTTATCACATTTAGGATTGGACTTAGAGAAATAAACGAATGATCTGGATACTTTTATACTTGTATTCTGGATGTATCTTTGTTTGAACAATTACTTGTATTGTTACAATTGAATCTTGATTAATATATTTGGAACTAATAATAGCGTTATGTGGCTGTGAACAATCGTAACTCTCACGCCTCGACGATTCCGCCGTCAAGGTTGGGGTGTGACACGAACTCCCAGCGGATGCGAAACCATTTGGGTGATCGTGGATCGTTTGAAGAAATCCGCACACTTCCTGGCAATCCGGGAGACTGATCGCATGGAAAAGTTAACTCGTATCTACCTCAGGGAAATAGTCTCTCGGCATGGTGTGCCGGTTTCCATTATCTCTGATCGTGACGCTCGATTCACTTCACACTTCTGGCAATCCTTACAACGAGCACTAGGAACGCGGCTGGACATGAGCACCGCGTACCACCCCCAACCGATGGCCAAAGTGAGCGTACGATCCAGACTCTGGAAGACATGTTATGTGCCTGCGTCATAGATTTTGGCAGCAGTTGGGAAACTCACTTACCGCTAGTTGAGTTTTCTTACAACAATAGCTATCACACATAAATCAAAGCTGCTCCATTTGAGGCACTGTATGGGCGCAAGTGCCGATCACCTATCTGTTGGGCGGAAGTTGGGGAAAGCCAACTCACCGGCCCTGAACTTGTGCACGAGACGATTAAGAAGATCGTGCAAATCCGTAACCGTATGGCAGCCGCCCGTGACCGACAGAAGAGTTACGCTGATAAGCGTCGCCGACCGTTGGAATTCCAAATAGGTGACAAGGTGCTTTTGAAAGTGTCACCTTGGAAGGGTGTGATTCGTTTCGGGAAACGTGGGAAGCTAAGCCCTAGGTACGTGGGACTGTTTGAGGTTGTCAAACGGGTCGGCCCCGTGGCCTATCAGTTGAACCTACCCGAAGAACTCCGTGGGTACACGATGTGTTCCACGTCTCCTATCTGAGGAAATGCCTTGCAGACGAGACTCTTATCGTCCCGTTAGACGAGATACATGTGGACGAACAACTACATTTCGTCGAGGAACCAGTGGAAGTCATGGACCGAGAGGTCAAGACGCTCAAACGTAGTCGTATCCCTATCGTCAAAATCCGTTGGAACTCAAAGCGGGGACCAAAATTTACCTAGGAACGCGAGGATCAGATGAAGAGGAAGTACCCTCAACTGTTCCAAAACCAGGCATCGACCTCTTAGATACACAGGTTCTCTATTCATCATGCGTCACAAACCGTTAAGCTTTGTACTTCCCCGTAAAAACTACGTAACATGATGCACTAAATTTTCGGGACGAAAATTCCAGCAACAAGGGGATGATGTGACACCCCGTAATTTCAGATTAACATTATTCAAACCGTTGTCGTTAACATTGACCCGTACTCGCTAATACTCGAAACGTATACAAACACCGCCACCGACATCGCTAAACAAATTATGATAAATACTAACGCGGGTGTTTGTAGAGGATTCACATAAACGAGATTACCTAAGGAATCCTATTAATTAATAGAGCTCGCTCATCTACGTCGTTATCAACCGAAACAAATTCGGGAACTCGGTACCTAAGTACAGGGACCAAACCTGACAATTGCCAAACTGGGGCTGGGTATAAATACCCACCCACCAGCCAAACACACCCCATTTCTGCTCTCTTTCTCTCCTACGCTCTCTACACCCCCGATTGTTCATCCTAGCACCAAATCCCACCCGATTGAGCTCGTTTTTGTCAGATTAGACCACCCACAGCTGAGAAATCACGATCCCAGCAGGTAGGCGACCTCGTTCATCCGTTTTAATGCTCGTTTCACTGCTGCAAATATGGGGTTCGGGTGTTCGGGTTCAACCCGAATGCATGTGGTCGTGGGGTGCGTATGAGGTCAATCAACGTATGCATTTCACTTAGACATGTTAGGAGAGTGTTTCTGGAAGTCTTGATTGTGAGAAAACCGAGCACGGAACAGCCTAAGGCTGTTCGACCCACCCAGCAGTCGCGACCTGCTGCAGTCCGCGACTGGGCCAGCCGTGCGATTGAGTCATGCGATTGGTCCCATCGTGCGATTGAGTCATGCTACCGGTCCCATCGTGCGATTGATCGGGGCGACTGGGGTGAGACGTGCGAATGAATGCGTGCGACTGAGTCAACCGAATGAATGTGTGTGATTGAGTCAGCCGAATGAATGTGTGTGACTGAGTATCACCCGACTGAAGGTCCAACCGCAACGAATGAAGGTTCATTCGTGCGATTGGTAATTGATTCGGGTGATTGGGGAATGTGTGGTACGACTGAACGCTGAGTCGCACGAATGAGGGTTCAATCGTATGAGGGAACTTGATTCGTACGATTGAAGGCCTATTCGTGTGAATGAAGTGTCCAGTCATGCGTCTAGCCTTGTTATGCGATTGGAGTCATTGTTAGCGAATTCTTCTGGTATGCGAAGTATAAAACCCACAAACAAATATATATATATATATATATATATATATATATATATATATATATATATATATATATATATATATATATATCAAAGCAATCAAACCACGGGGACCATTTCTGTAATTTGTGAAAAGTACCCAACCCCACCCCCCTTCTCCTTCGCTGTATTCCCGTTTTGTCTCCACCATTGTCGGCCAAATCACACCGATTGATCGCACTACACCTTTTAATAATCAAAGAAATCCTGCACTAACGAACATTTGAGGATTTATAAACATCTATTGGCTTCAATATTATCAAAAATCATCCAAAACCGACCCATTCGAACCTCTCAAGCCGCGGACCTGCAACATACTCGAACACCATCCTCCAGCCCTTCTAACTTAAAATTTATAGAGGCTTTTCATCATTTGAACTATTCGGAGCTTCCTGTAGAACGAATTTGATTATCATCGTGATTTGGGCATCGAATCGAGTCCTCCTCAACCGCGACCTGTTCTTCGTGGGTTCATCATCGAATCGGCTTCATTCTGGTAAATTAAAACTATACACATACTCGATTTTAGTCTAGGAATGAAAGCCCCATGTTTATTCCATTGATCATTATCGTTTGGTGTGTCAATTTGGATCGAAATCATTCTAGGGTTTATAAGGTTTGAAATTTGGGGATTTTGGATTCGGGATTGGTTAACATGCAATTGAACACATCTATTAGGTCGATTTTAGATGGGGATTAAAAGCCCTATGAATTTAGGCATTAACATCATCGAATTCGTGGTCAATTGGGTTGATTTCGAAACTAGGGTTTATGTCAAAATTGGGGGATTTGTTTAAGACGGGTTTTAAGATTTAAAATCCGAGTTATAACTGCGGCTGCGGCCTTGGTTCGCTGGTTTCTGGTTCACTTGCAATTCTGGAGGTCACGGGTTCGAACCGTGCCCCCTCCATTATTTTTTTTATGCCTTTTTCAGCTTGCAAAAATATGTAAAAATTTCTAAAAATTATAAAAACAAATGTTATAAACTCTGTTTATTTTAAAAGTACCCAATTAATTTTCTATAAATTTATTTATTCAAAACACCTTCATAATTTTTAAAAATAGTTCAATAATAAATAGTTTAAATACGATTATGTGTCTTATTATGGATTTAAAATAATAATATCTTGAAATTATTACAATATGATAATTGTGGAAATTATAAAGATTTTGCAATTTCATAAATTGTTAACCAACGTTATAAATAGTTATTTTGTTTAAAAATAAACTGTAAATAGTCGATTTAGGCCCGTATTTTACAGCCAACTTACAGAAGCCATAACTTCTTCATAACAGATTCAAATCAGTTAAACATTATATTCATGACGAAGTTCGTCGAAAGACGAATCCGTTGATATATAAAAC
This sequence comes from Flaveria linearis, assembly GCA_024085815.1. NCBI lineage: Eukaryota > Viridiplantae > Streptophyta > Magnoliopsida > Asterales > Asteraceae > Flaveria > Flaveria linearis. Next base: position 14,773 of record JABSNV010000734.1, on the reverse strand, counting down.
ATCGAAAAACTCATTCGTTTAGACCTCCAAACGATCGTTTTCGTAACAGCTAGCAGTTCTGCGCAGCTGTAAAGATCCACGTTTTTCTCATATTTCGGTAATCCAAATCAGAAACTTTTCTAAATGAAAGTTGTTTAGAAATCACTAATCTAGTAAACTGGAGATTTTCAGAATTTTTAAACGTCGTTTAGTTTTTAACGAGTGCGGAAAGATAAGGGCAGAACTGGAATTTTTCCAATTTAAAGTAGGAAAATCCAAACTATAATTTGCGTTACGTTATCGTAGGTTCTCGCGGCGTTAACCGAGCCTAGACTTTGTTTCTGATTATTGTCATTCGTGTATAAGGTACGGATTCCTGATTCTTTATATCTTAGTATAATAATATTTTCCGTTACTTTGAAGTACGGATTCTGTTATCATAATATTCACTTTTTTCTGTTACTTATTGTACGGATTCTGTTTCCTTATTATCATAAGTATTTACTTTTGGTTCCGTTACTTTGCAGTACAGATTCCTGATTTCTGTCTCGTATTTGATTTCTGTTCATTTCTAGTTTTGATTCCTGTCATACATAGATAAGTTGCTTTTGATCCTGTTATAAGTAGCTTGACTACTATATATTTCTGAATTTGTTACCCGAGCTCTCCCTATCTTGGGGGTGACCAAGACGCGTTATTGCGGCATCGATAACGTGGCACCAACCGTGGCGGTGAGCTGAGATCACGGCGTCTCTAAAGAGGACTCTGAAATTATGTCTGGTTATATTATTATTTCCTCAGAGGCGTATGGATCGATCCTAGGCTAGTTCTGTTATTTCCTGATGGATGGTTACACACCATTCTATTCAGGACTCTGGTGAATGGTTTGTATGTCTGCCCATACTCCATTTCACATTGGTTCACGGGCTCGCTACCTGTGTTCCCCCTGTTCAGTTATTATATGATATGATTATTAGCTCGGGGTATGTTCTATCTGATATATGTCTTATGACGTATGTTCTATTTGATATATATATCTTATGATCTTTGGTTCTCCATTATCATTATGTCTGTTTATTTTTGATATCTGCCAATTCCTGATTATCACATATCTGTTTATTTTTAATATCTGCCGATTCTTTGATTATCACCATGTCTGTTTATTTTTGATATCTGCCGATTCTTTGATTATCACCATGTCTGTTTTTTTTTTATATCTGCCGATTCTTTGATTATCGTCATGTCTGTTTATTTTTGTTATCCGCTATTCCGTTCACTGAGCGTTATGCTCAGGCGTGCTTTTGTTTTCATGCACGTCAGGTCAGCAGGGTAATCCGGGAAACCAGTGAAGAGTGAATTGAAGACCAAGATTATCTGTTACTTAATTAATGTATTGAACATCTTAATTAGGTTTTGGAATTTGAACTTGTAATTGTTTTTAATAATGGTAATGCGTTTGGATTTTGATTACCGTGATAGTGACACGTCAGCCCTATTCGGGCTGGGGTGTTACAGTTGTGGTATCAGAGCCAGGTTCTTTCCTGTAGAAAACTTAAACATTAATAATAAACTTGTGAGGTAATGGGTAGACGTTGGGTTAGGATCTAATTTCTGTTTCCAATCTAAATTCCAGTGTTCACACGTATGTTTTCATTTCAGATGGCCCTAAGAGACGTGTGAACAACCGCAATAAATCGAGTGGCCCCTCATCTGATACTCCTCTTGAAACCCTCGTTGCTAATGCTGTAAACGCTGCCATTTCTGGAATACTCCCTAATCTGATGACTCAGACTGCTCAAACAGTCATCCAGCAGATGCAACAGGCAAATTCGGAGGGAAACAACACAGGACCTCCACCCGGTGGAAATAACTCAGAGCCACCTTCTGGCGGGAACACACTGGACCATCTTCCGGTGGAAATGCAACACCATCTGTGGCTGAGATTCATGTCTGGCTTGAACGCTTTATGAAGCAAAGACCAAGATCTTTTAGTGATGCTGCTACACCGATGGATGCTCGGAACTGGATAGCCCATGTGGAAAAGATATTCGAAGTACTAGGAGTCGATGACATATTTAAAACTAGGTTGACCTCTTACAAACTGGAGGATGATGCTCTAGTTTGGTGGGAAGGGGTAAAACTTGCACATGGTGAAGAAGGTTATGCTGCTACCCTTACTTGGGCCGATTTCCGCACAATATTCTTCCAAAAGTATTTCTCTGAAGTGGAACGAAGTGAGTATGCACGGGAATATGCATCTATTGAGCAACACGATGGTGAACCTTGGCAAGAATTCATGGCAAGATTCTGTAGGTTGGCTAGTTTTCTTGGGAAGCTGCAGGTAGCCCAGAGGCCCAAGCAGAAAAGTTGAAATGGGCTGTTCATGAGAGGACTCGGAGGTGGATAGTGACTCAAAGGTTTAACAATATCAATGAAGTAGCTGATGCCGTGAAAACACTTGACATGGAAAACAAGAAGAGGTTAGCTAAAGCTGAGGAGAGTCGAAAGAGAAATCGTGAAGGACACCATACCGCACCTTCTGGGCAATCTTCAAGCGAGAAACACCATACAGGTGATCAAAAAGCCCATTCAATAGAAATAATAACCGCCAAGGTAATCAATGGAAACAAAAACAGCAGAATCCTAAACCTGCCGAAAACCAAGGTCAAGAGCAAGTCCCAGTATGCACTACATGTGGAAAACGTCATTTTGGTATTTGTCGGCGAGCTTCAGGAGCCTGTTTTAGATGTGGAAAGACCGGCCATGTACTGAAAGACTGTCCGTATCCTGATAACAAAGGGAAGGCTGGAAATAGTGCAAAACAGCCTACTAATGGAGGACGAGTGTTTGCTCTGAACGCAAAGGATGCAGCAAACACACCAGGTATGACTCTTGATATTCCTCCCATATGTGAATCTATCGAATCTGAATAATCTAGTAGTCTTACCATGTAAATTATGCTTGTTGTCTATTACTAAGTGTGCCATGGTAACATAAATTCTTTAGGTACTGTTTCTGGTACTCTCATGTTAGGAACTCGTGAAGTTCAAGTCTTATTTGATACTGGAGCAACACACTCCATAGTTTCTCAATCTTTTCTTAAACATCTAAGATGAGTCCAACATTGTTAGAAAATACTTTGAATATTATGACTCCTATGGGAAACTCTGTTACCATCTCTCATGTGTATGAGGATTGTCCAATCCGATTTGAATCGCTCATTCTTACAGCGGATCTGTTGCCCATGCAAATGGAAGATTTTGATATCATCTTGGGAATGGACTGGTTAACTCGGCATCATGTTACAATTGAGTGTCAGACTCGTCGCATTCTGTTTGGAGATCCCCATCATCCTGAACTCATTTATCAGGGGACTAAACCTCGAAAAACTCTTCAAATAATTTCAGCACTTAAGGCTCGTAAATCCCTACTGCACGGCGCTGCAGGATTCCTTGCTTCAGTTAAAATTTTATCTCCTGAAGAGCCTAGTATTTCTGATTATCCGGTTGTTTGTGATTTTCCCGATGTGTTTCCTAAGGAGTTACCTGGACTTCCACCAGACCGCGAGGTGGAATTCACTATTGATCTTATTCCTGGTGCTGAGCCGATTTCCAAGGCACCTTACCGTATGGCACCACTTGAACTCAAAGAACTGAAGGAGCAATTACAGGAGTTATTAGATCTTGGATTTATTAGACCAAGTGTCTCACCCTGGGGTGCACCGGTCCTATTCGTGAAGAAGAAAGATGGTTCTTTGAGACTCTGCATTGACTACAGAGAACTCAACAAGATCACTATCCGTAATCGTTACCCTCTGCCTCGTATTGATGATTTATTTGATCAGCTTCAGGGTGCAAAGTGTTTCTCTAAAATCGATCTGAGGTCTGGTTACCATCAGCTAAAGATCAAAGATTCTGATGTCCCTAAATCTGCCTTCCGTACGCGATATGGTCACTATGAATTCTTGGTTATGCCGTTCGGATTAACGAATGCCCCAGCTGTTTTCATGGACCTAATGAACCGAGATTTTCCATGACTATCTGGATAAGTTCGTCATCGTGTTTATAGATGACATTCTTATCTATTCTAAGAGTAAGAAGGAACATGAAGACCATCTTCGTATCGTGCTTGAAACTCTGCGTAAAAAGAAGCTTTATGCTAAGTTTTCAAAATGTGAATTTTGGTTGAGTCAAGTAGCCTTTCTGGGTCATGTGGTCTCTGCAGATGGTATTATGGTAGATCCAACAAAGATAGAGGCAATCACTAAATGGCCAAGACCTACTTCAGCCACAGAAGTCCGGAGTTTTCTTGGGCTTGCTGGTTACTATCGTAGATTTGTCGAAGGGTTCTCTGTTATTGCTTTACCCCTTACGCAACTTCTAAGGAAAGGGGTTAAGTACTCTTGGAATGATGAGCGGGAGAAAAGCTTCGAAGAGCTTAAGAAGAGATTGGTGTCTGCCCCGATTCTTACACTTCCATCGGGCACGGGTGGATATCAGATTTACAGCGATGCCTCTAAAAAGGGACTCGGATGTGTGCTAATGCAGCATGGTAAGGTCATTGCTTATGCTTCGCGGCAGTTGAAACCTTATGGGGTTAATTATCCTACGCATGAACTTGAACTCGCTGCTGTTATTTTCGCGCTGAAAATATGGCGTCACTATCTTTACGGAGAGACTTGTGATATTTTTACTGATCACAAGAGCTTGAAATACATCTTCACGCAAAAAGAACTAAACATGAGGCAGAGAAGATGGTTAGAATTGTTAAAAGATTATGATGCCAATATTCAATATCATCCGGGAAAGGCCAATGTGGTAGCTGATGCTCTTAGCAGGAAGAGCTCAGGAACAGTAGCCTCCCTACAGCTACAGCCTCAGAACATTACCGATCTTGATAGATTGTGTATTGGCCTACATATTGGCAAGAGTGACGGATATCTCGCTAGTCTTCAGATTGAATCAGACTTAATATTCCAGATTAAGAACGCACAGAAAGACGATGGTGAACTCTGGGCAATCTTACAGAATGTGGAGATTGGTAAGCAATCAGAATTTAGAGTAGATGAGCATGGAGTAATCTGGTGTGGTAAACGTTTATGTGTGCCTAATGATTCTTCTCTTCGAGAATCGTTATTAGCTGAGGCACATAGTTCTCCGTTCTCTATCCATCCAGGATCTACTAAGATGTATCTTGATCTTCGTCAAAACTTTTGGTGGAATGGAATGAAAGAAGATGTGGCTAAGTATGTTAGCCGTTGCCTTACTTGTCAGCAGGTCAAGATTGAGCATCAGAGAGCTAGTGGTTTGCTTCAGCCACTACCTATTCCTGTATGGAAATGGGATGATATTTCCATGGATTTTGTAATCGGGTTACCAAAAACATTCAAGAAGAATGATGCGATATGGGTTGTGGTTGACAGATTGTCAAAGTCGGCTCACTTTCTACCTATTCAGCAGGGATTCTCAGTTAGCAAACTATCTGAAGTGTTTACACAAGAGATTGTTAGACTTCATGGCACTCCGGTGTCTATCGTGTCTGATCGAGACCCGAGGTTCACTTCTCGCTTTTGGAAGGGTTTGCAAGCTGCATGGGGTACCAAGTTGAGGTTAGTACGGCGTTTCATCCTCAGACTGACGGTCAGTCGGAGCGTACTATTCAGACACTTGAAGACATGCTTCGAGCTTGTGCCTTAGAGTGGACTGGGAACTGGGATGAGTATTTGTGTTTGGTCGAGTTTGCTTACAACAATAGTTGGCAAGCTAGTATTGGCATGGCACCTTTCGAATTGTTGTACGGTCGTAAATGTAGAGCACCTATTTGTTGGGAAGAGGTCGGTGAAAGAGTCATCGAAGGACCCGAGTTAGTTCAGATCACGAATGAGAAAGTTGCTATTGCTAGAGAAAAGTTAAAGGAAGCTCAAAGTAGACATAAAAGTTATGCAGACCGACACCGTCGACTTTTGGAGTTTAAGGTTGGTGACAAAGTATTCCTGAAGGTTTCGCCTTGCAAAGGCGTACGACGTTTTGGTCTTAAAGGGAAACTTAGTCCACGGTTTATCGGACCCTTTGAAATCCTGGAAAGAGTTGGTGAGGTTTCGTATTGATTGACTTTACCACCTCAACTGTCACATGTGCATGATGTCTTCCATGTATCTCTTTTAAGGGGATACAATATCATCCTATTCATGTGGTTAACTATCCACTTCATTTGATTCGTGAGGATTTATCATTCGAGGAAGAACCAGAAGCTATCCTTGACCGACAAGAACGCATTATGCGTAAGAAAACTATTCCCTTGTTAAGGTATTATGGAAAAACCATTCCGAACGTGAAGCTACATGGGAGATAGAAGATGAAATCCGTTCTCAATATCCGTATCTATTTACCTCTTAGTTATTATCTTCTATATATTTCTGTTATCAGTTATGAAGTTATCAATTATTTGCTTCTTGAACATCATATTAGTCGTCTCTTATACGATTTCGTCTATCGAATCGATTCCGTTTCAGCAATTGAATAATTATGAGTGATTTCGTTTCACTTGTTGATTTTACTACTCCGTATACGTTGTGTCATATCTTGTTCAATTCTGTACCTAGCAATTTCGTGGACGAAATTGTTTTAAGGGGGTAGAATTATAAAACCCACAAACAAATATATATATATATATATATATATTATATATATAATATATATATATATATATATCAAAGCAATCAAACCACGGGACCATTTCTGTAATTTGTGAAAGTACCCAACCCCACCCCCCTTCTCCTTCGCTGTATTCCCGTTTTGTCTCCACCATTGTCGGCCAAATCCACCGATTGATCGCACTACACCTTTTAATAATCAAAGAAATCCTGCACTAACGAACATTTGAGGATTTATAAACATCTATTGGCTTCAATATTATCAAAAATCATCCAACCGACCCATTCGAACCTCTCAAGCCGCGGACCTGCAACATACTCGAACACCATCCTCCAGCCCTTCTAACTTAAAATTTACAGAGGGCTTTTCATCATTTGAACTATTCGAGCTTCCTGTAGAACGAATTTGATTATCATCGTGATTTGGGCATCGAATCGAGTCCTCCTCAACCACGACCTGTTCTTCGTGGGTTCATCATCGAATCGGCTTCATTCTGGTAAATTAAACTATACGCATACTCGATTTTAGTCTAGGAATGAAAGCCCCATGTTTATTCCATTGATCATTATCGTTTGGTGTGTCAATTTGGATCGAAATCGTTCTAGGGTTTATAAGGTTTGAAATTTGGGGATTTTGGATTCGGGATTGGTTAACATGCAATTGAACACACCTATTAGGTCGATTTTAGATGGGATTAAAAGCCCTATGAATTTAGGCATTAACATCATCGAATTCGTAGTCAATTGGGTTGATTTCGAAACTAGGGTTTATGTCAAAATTGGGGGATTTTTTTAAGACGGGTTTTAAGATTTAAAAGCCGAGTTATAACTGCGGCTGCGGCCTTGGTTCGCTGGTTTCTGGTTCACTTGCATTTCTGGAGGTCACGGGTTCGAACCGTGCCCCCTCCATTATTTTTTTATGCCTTTTCAGCTTGCAAAAATATGTAAAAATTTCTAAAATTATAAAACAAATGTTATAAACTCTGTTTATTTTAAAAGTACCCAATTAATTTTCTATAAATTTATTTATTCAAACACCTTCATAATTTTTAAAAATAGTTCAATAATAATAGTTTAAATACGATTATGTGTCTTATTATGGATTTAAATAATAATATCTTGAAATTATTACAAGATGATAATTGTGGAAATTATAAAGATTTTGCAATTTCATAAATTGTTAACCAACGTTATAAATAGTTATTTTGTTTAAAATAAACTGTAAATAGTCGATTTAGGCCCGTATTTTACAGCCACTTACAGAAGCCATAACTTCTTCATAACAGATTCAAATCAGTTAAACATTATATCCATGACGAAGTTCGTCGAAAGACGAATCCTTTGATATATAAAACATCGAAAACTCATTCGTTTAGACCTCCAAACGATCGTTTTCGTAACAGCTAGCAGTTCTGCGCAGCTGTAAAGATCCACGTTTTCTCATATTTCGGTAATCCAAATCAGAAACTTTTCTAAATGAAAGTTGTTTAGATCACTAATCTAGTAAACTGGAGATTTTCAGAATTTTTAAACGTCGTTTAGTATTTTTAACGAGTGCGGAAAGATAAGGGCAGAACTGGAATTTTTCCAATTTAAAGTAGGAAAATCCAAACTATAATTTGCGTTACGTTATCGTAGGTTCTCGCGGCGTTAACCGAGCCTAGACTTTGTTTCTGATTATTGTCATTCGTGTATAAGGTACGGATTCCTGATTCTTTATATCTTAGTATAAATAATATTTCCGTTACTTTGAAGTACGGATTCTGTTATCATAATATTCACTTTTGTTCTGTTACTTATTGTACGGATTCTGTTTCCTTATTATCATAAGTATTTACTTTTGGTTCCGTTACTTTGCAGTACAGATTCCTGATTTCTGTCTCGTATTTGATTTCCGTTCATTTCTAGTTTTGATTCCTGTCATACATAGATAAGTTGCTTTTGATCCTGTTATAAGTAGCTTGACTACTATATATTTCTGAATTTGTTACCCGAGCTCTCCCTATCTTGGGGTGACCAAGTCGCGTTATTGCGGCATCGATAACGTGGCACCAACCGTGGCGGTGAGCTGAGATCACGGCGTCTCTAAAGAGGACTCTGAAATTATGTCTGGTTATATTATTATTTCCTCAGAGGCGTATGGATCGATCCTAGGCTAGTTCTGTTATTTCCTGATGGATGGTTACACACCATTCCATTCAGGACTGGTGAATGGTTTGTATGTCTGCCCATACTCCATTTCACATTGGTTCACGGGCTCGCTACCTGTGTTCCCCCTGTTCAGTTATTATATGATATGATTATTAGCTCGGGTATGTTCTATCTGATATATGTCTTATGACGTATTTCTATTTGATATATATATCTTATGATCTTTGGTTCTCCATTATCATTATGTCTGTTTATTTTTGATATCTGCCAATTCCTTGATTATCACATGTCTGTTTATTTTTAATATCTGCCGATTCTTTGATTATCACCATGTCTGTTTATTTTTGATATCTGCCGATTCTTTGATTATCACCATGTCTGTTTATTTTTGATATCTGCCGATTCTTTGATTATCGTCATGTCTGTTTATTTTTGTTATCCGCTATTCCGTTCACTGAGCGTTATGCTCAGGCGTGCTTTTGTTTTCATGCACGTCAGGTCAGCAGGGTAATCCGGGAAACCAGTGAAGAGTGAATTGAAGACCAAGATTATCTGTTACTTTAATTAATGTATTGAACATCTTAATTAGGTTTTGGAATTTGAACTTGTAATTGTTTTAATAATGGGAATGCGTTTGGATTTTGATTACCGTGATAGTGACACGTCAGCCCTATTCGGGCTGGGGTGTTACACGAAGTGTCTATTGTGTGATGATAAGTTAACATCAATAAAAATGTCATTTCTTGACCACAAAGATTAAAGTCAACGCAATCAACAAGCACATACTTTTCAACCTGAAACACCTAACTGTTTACAAATATCAACAACCCATTTGGGATCTATATGAAGTCTGATACGGGTATGCTGCTTGTGTGTGTCACCCACGACGAACCCATGCGATGCGACCCGACCCGACTAACATGTCTATTAAAGCTAAACACAACATTAACGATTAACATAACTGTCAATAGGTGTTTGACAGCGGATCGTAAACAACACTCGGGAGACTTACATCCTACATACTGGTTACATCATCTGTGAGTTTCACGGCCCTATTTTACATCTCTTTCCGTTTGGGGGAAAAACATGCAAAAACAGATTTACATAAATGGTTGTAGTAATATTGATATCGCTTGTTACGTTAGTGCAAACACACGCATGTCCTCACACACGAACCGTTAGTAATAGGATTAGCGAGGTAATTTGAGTAGTACTACTGGGTCTGACAAACCCCGCCCGGGCTAGTCGCGCTAGCTTGATTGGAGGTCAAACGGGTGCTCAATTGACCTAACATACGATTGCCACGGTCGGTTAAGACGTGGTGGAAACACATTGTCATGGTCTGATGAGACATGACGGGATACACGATTGCCACGGTCGGTTAAGACGTGGTGGAAACAAATAGGACGTAAACAGTCAGCTTTGGTTCGAAACGCTAAGTAACAAGAACATAGGCTAGCTACCTAACGATATGCTTTATGTACTAAACCATTGAAACGCAAAACATGGAAACGCTTACGAATACATTTCTTGTTGATTAAACCTGTGAACTCACCAACTTTATGTTGACACATTTTAGCATGTTTTCTCAGGTCACAGGAACGCATAAGCTTTTGAGGCACGCTTCAGGATATGCACTCAGGACATGCATTCATCTAGTTTATTTTCAGCATTGAACATTTTGTATAAACATGGCTATTGTAACAGTCTGTAATGGGTTTACCACTTTTGTACATGCTTCCGCACCATTGTAAACTCTGTTATGTTCATTTGAATGAAGTCAAATGTTTATTATAAATTCATATAGTGTCGTTCGATATGACTGTGTCTGAGATCCTGGTATGTCACACGCCTAACGTTAAAACCCCGTTCGAGGAAATTGAGGGTGTGACATGAACCCTGGCCATCGTCGGCTGGAGTTGTCATGTATGTTGCTCTGTTTTATATGGACCTCTGTACTCTCCGGTCAACCCGCTCGGCCATTGCTACTGGATTTGTGTACAGAGTGGTTTTCCCTGCTCTGTTTTGCAAACCCTAGGTGACAATGGTTGGCCGACAGTGTTTTTGATTTGTTGCGTGTGTCAATTTGGTTTAGGATGCAGATGTTGTTGGGTTTGGCATGCCGTTGTTCTGTGCACTTTTTATGATTATACAAACGCCGTGTGTGGCTGTCTGAATCAAGTGTGGTTGTATTTCTGTTGTGGCGAGCAGCTTATGATAATGTTTTGGGATTATTTTCAATTTATCCTTGAATGTGATACTTATTTGGGTGTCTTTGGCTTCCATAAGTTGGACAACACTCAGTTTGTTCATTGGCTATGATGATCCAACCATAAACAACTGTTATCATAGCGTGACAACCATGTGTTAATGGTTTGTAGCTAGAGGTGGTGGCCGAGTTTGAGCAAGCCTTTGTCCACGGTTGTAATGTTTAGTGTTGGCTTCGATTTGGCTATGATGATCCCACAAAAAACATGTTGTTGTTATGGCGTGGCTACCACGTGTAGATGGTTTGCAGCCTGTGACGATGACCGGGTCTGAGCCAAACCAATATTACATCATCTTATTTTGTTTGGCTTCAATTTGGCTATGATGATCTCACAAAAAACATGTTGTTGTTCTAGCGTGGTGACCACGTGTAGATGGTTTGCAGCTTGTGACGATGACCGGGTCTGAGCCAAACCAATGTTACATCATCTTATTTTGTTACCCTACGATGACCGGTCTGAGCCAACCAATGTTACATCATCTATTTTTTGTTACCCTGTATGTCTAAAGAAAAGTGAAACTAACAGTGGTTTTATTATGCTTTGATTTTCTTGTTTTGTGTTTGCTAATAGGATGGCTATGATGATTGTGAGGAAAAAATTCGTTGTATTGGCGTGGCAAACATGTTTGGTTTGCAGTCATAACGAGAACGCGAATCTGAGCCAAAAGTTGAAACTACCACGTTTTTGTATATGATTTATAGCACTCGCGCAACGCGCGAGGATGTATCCTCCTAGTTATATATAATAATGCATAACGTTATTAGCTTTCGGATGATCTTGGCCGTTGAAAACTCTTTACTTTTAATCCTGACCATGTTAATTTGGTGGTTGAAGGATGATGCAGCGGTTACGCGTATGTTCCCAGGTTTAGCTCACCATGTTCCGTCATAATCGGAGTTCATGGATGCAACGATGATTATGTGGGTGTTCCCGGGTTTATCTCTCCACGTTCCATGTTAATCGGAGTTCATGGATGCAGTGGTTACCGGCGGTGTTCTGATCCTGATTCTAGAAAGAAATCAAGTTGTTGTTATTCGCTGTGGCATGCAATCGGCTTTCAGAATCGACGACTAAATGTCGCAGAAGGTCACAGGTCGTCTTCCTGTCACCCATAGGCCTACCATGTGATATTTATTTCCGTTTGTTTTAGAAATTAAAGTCGATATCGAATATGAATCTAATTTGAAATTGAAATTTGGACATCCATTCAAGGTGTTATACGGCGTTTGGGTGGAAGCGAGTGGTGGGGTTGCAGTTAAGCATTAATCACCTCATCCATTCCATTTCGCATAGGTAAAACCATTTTGGTCCAATTTCATCTAATTTCAGAACTAAATTCTCAAATGGCTGTAAATTTTGGTGTAAATTTGTTTATTTTAGTAAATCGGATGCGATGGCTTTAAGATGCAACAAGGGTGCAGAATTTTGCAAAAAACTTAGTGGATGATAATCTGGACAGGGCTTCTTCTTGATTGTAAAGAGATTTTAAGATTGATGCAACTAAGGGCACTTCTAGAGTTGTTCCGCTTTGAAAACACTTCTAGAAGACTTTGAGATGATCGAAAAACAGCTAGCAAAGGTAACATATTCCTTTAAATCATGGTTGGCGAAATGGGCGACTTGGGTGCACTTCAAAACAAGCCTACCCATCATCATTTTATTATCTTTATAAATATTTTGTAAATAATTATATGTTGTTTTAATAGAGCAATTGTGGAGGCTGATAACCGCTATTTCTCCTCGTCCCGCTCTGCAAGTCCCTGGTCACGTGGACGGAACGTGAATGTGCAGTAGAACTCCACGTGAGCTCTCATGGGCATCGTCGGTCATCCGGAACAGCTACTCCCACGGGCCGTCCTCGCCGATGATCTCCAAAAACCGGGCGCTCTCCAACGAGCTGTAAGAAGTCATCGACAGGACGGTCCCCGGTGCTGCACACGTGCTCTCAGGGTCCTGAACCGCTCGTATGGTGTAGTCCCCTGCTCGAACTGCAGCGTCGGGCAGTCATCAATGCCGGGGATAAAAGCATCGTCGGCATCCATATCTGTCGAAAAAAAACGTATTTATCATTATTTACAATGTTTATAAAATTAATGGTTGACGGTTATTATTATTATTATTATTATTATTATTATTATTATTATTATTATTATTATTATTATTATACTAATATTATTATTATTTTATTATTATTATTATTATTATTATTATTATATTATTATTAGTATTACTACTACTACTACTATATATTACTATATTATTATTATTATTATTATTATTATTATTATTATTATTATTATTATATACTATTATTATTATTATATATTATTATTATTATTTATACTAATATTATTATTATTAATTATTACTATTATTATTACTATTATTATTACTATTATTATTATTATTATTATTATTAATATTATTATTATTATTATTATATTATTTATTATATTATTATTATTATTACTATATTATTACATTATTATTATTACATTATTATTATATTAATATTATACTAATATTTATTAATTTCTATTATTACTATTACTATTATAACTATATTATTATTATTTATTATAATTATTCTAATAATAATAATAAACCGTCGACAAATACGTTACACATACGGGAAAATCTATCAAATCTATAAGGGAAAACCTATCAAATATATTTGGGAAAACCTATCAAATCTATTTGAGAAAACCTATCAAATCTATTTGGAAAAACCTATCAAATCTATTTGGGAAAACCTATCAAATCTATTCGGTAAAACCTATCAAATCTATTCGGGAAAACCTATCAAAACTATTTGGGAAAACCTATTCCCCCCGGGCTGGAAACTTCCAACCTCGCTTTTCTGACCTAGCGCCCTGTCCTTCTTTCCTTTTGTCGTTGTAGCAATCTTTCTATTGGGAAAACTATCAAATCCATTTGAGAAATACTATCAAATCTATGGTTTAAACCTGTAAATTACGTACCGAAAACGCGGTGGTGCAGCGGCGGTGCTGGTGTGCAGCGGCGGTTGTGGGGTGACCGGTGGTGGTGAGCGGCGATGGTGGTCAACGGCGATGGTTGTCAGCGGCGATGGTGGTGAGCGGCAGTGGTGGTGAGCGACGGTGGTGGTGAGCGGCGGTGGTGGTGGAAGATGAATGTGTCACGGGGAGGGCTCGCGGTGACGGTTTGGCCTCGAACGGTTGAGCGGCGGTGGTGGTGAGTGGCGGTGGTTGTGAGCGGTGGTGGTTGTGGTGGTGGTGAGCGGCGGTGGTTGTGTTTGTGGTTGTGGGTTTGTGGTTGTGTTTGTGGTTGTGTTTGTGGAAGTGGGGTGTCGAACGGTTGAAGAAGACACCAGTACCTTCGAGGTCACGGTTTGGCCTCCACGTGACATCTTAGACAGAAGAGGTCACGGTTTGGCCTCCACGTGACCTCTTACACACACGGTACTCGAGTGGCAGGTGCACTAATCGAGGAGAAGTCAGATTCAAAAAATATCTCAAGAGGTCACGGTTTGCCCTCCACGTGGCCTATTGGTTTTTTTTGTAATATTATTATTATTATTATTATTATTATTATTATTAATATAATTTCCGTTACTAATATTATTAATATTATTATTATTATTATTATAATATTATTACTATATTATTATTATTATTATTATTATTATTATTATTATTATTATTATTATTATTATTATTATTACTAAATATAAATATTATTA
>JABSNV010000768.1:0-165265 GCA_024085815.1 Flaveria linearis | reverse complement strand
TATTATTATATTACTAATATTATTACTTATAGTATTACTACATACATACATACATACATACAGACATACATACATACATACATACTACATACATACATACATACATACATACATACATACATACACACATAAACACATACACACATACACACATACATACACACATACACACACACACACACATACATACACATATACATACAGACATACACACACACATACACACATACATACACACATACACACATACACACATACACACATACATACACAATATATACAGACATACATACAACATACATCGAGCATATCTCTGATCTGCTCCAGTACCCATGTGAAGTTGTCTTGCCGTTCCTTCGATATAAATGCATGCGCGATACAAAACGACTTCGACGTCAACGTAACGCCAATAACCTGAACAAACGGAATGTTGTACATGTTGGTCTTGTACGTCGTGTCTATCAACATCACGTGCGGGAATGCGCGCCACATTTTATACGAAGTAGGATGACAAAAGAAAACATCTTCCACCGCCTTAGTAGTTGCATTCGTTCGTGTTTCATACACGAACTCTTTAGATTGTAGCAGGTTTTCAAGTTCCTGCATTGGTGTGATGCCTTCTCTCCCCTCAGCCCTAAACTTTGACGTCAGATTGTATATGTCTTGAACAAACACAGACGCTGTGGGGAAACTGCTCCCTTACGGCTGAATGGATATGTCGTGGCCGCACGTGCTGCCTGTGTAATTTCTCGACAAGATCAATTTCTTCGGCGCGGTCATTTTTCTAAGATGCGCGTGGCCCTCCTCGTACACAACAGGATCGTGGTTGTGCGTCTCGTTTCTCACCTCTAACATCCAACTGTCACTCTTTCCTACGTACTTCCCTACGAGTTTAAAGGGACATCATTTCTTTATGCTCCCAGTACGTCTACTTGTGCCAGTGAATTTAGGTTCACCACTATGATTGCATATTAGTTCCACATCCTTTTTTCGTGACCGACCCACCACAATGACGCACCCATGCTCGCGTCCTCTCGTTTAGCCCACTTCTCCAAGTCCTCACGAGAATCAAAATACTGAAAAAATAATAAAGCTAGACATAAAAACAATATATAAAACAAATAAAAAATAAAATAAACAAAAGAATAAAAACTCTTCGTACTTTATTGGTTTTATAAGAAACCGTAGCCTTTCTTATCCGATCCTCATCCTCATCATGCTCCGCGGTGTCCCCATGGTTTTCTTTGAGGTGAACCGAACCGTCACTCTCATCTGTGTCATTCCCATTAAAAGTATCCGACACATGTGTAATTTCTAGTTCTGACTGGTACGGGGGATGTCCGTAATCCAGCTCTATTTACGAGTGGTACGTGTTCGGGGCATGCCCGTAAGAATTGCAAGGGGGATATCTGTACCCTTCACCGTAACCTGTTGGTCCAAATAAAGAGTTGTACGCCTCTTGAGCAAATATGTTCGACGGGTTGGTTTCCTCCTCCCCCCACGGAGGGCGACTCCCGTATACGTAATATTCCTAAAAAAGATAATGGTTAGATATTTCAAATAATAAGTTATAATAAAACATATACTAGTTTAACCTGGTTCGAATCTTCGATATATGGCACCTCATTCAAATCTGGAAGCTTCGGCTTTTGATAATGATCTCCCGAACCCGACATTGTTTTCGAATTTACGCGTTTTTGGAATGACGAAGGCTGAAAAATCTCGAGTGTGGATTATGAAATTGCGAATTTTTAGTTTGGATGCCGATTGTTCGAAGCTGAAATGTATTTAAGGTGAAATTCTGGGGCACAAACCGTCACGGTTTGGCCTCCACGTGACGGTTTGTGCCGGGAATCCCGGCCTTTTGTCAAAATCACGTCTACGTCGTACCTTAAACTGAGACCGTGTACCCTAGAGGTCACGGTTTGGCCTCCACGTGACGGTTTGGTGACCGCTTTTCAACTTTAACAGCCCATTTTGTCATTTTGTTGTCAGGAGGTCACGGGGACTACCACCCCGAACCATGACAGCAAGACCATGCGGTCACGGGGAAACACCCCCAAACCGTGACAGCAAGCCCATGCGGTCACGGTTAGGTGCCAAAATGTGACCGCAAGACCAAACCGTGATACTTTGTTTACAAAACTACTGATGAGCAATCCTTCAGCTGTTTAATTAACTACTGATGAGCAATACCCTAAAAGGTCACGGTTAGCCCTAACCGTGACGGTTGAGAACCCTAACTGTCACGTATTGGTCAAACCGTGACACTTTGTTTACAAAACTACTGATGAGCAATCCTTCAGCTGTTTATATTATTATTATTATTATTATTATTATTATTATTATTACTATTATTATTATTATTATTATTATTATTAATAATAATAATAATAATAATTATTATTATTATTACTATTATTATTATTATTATTATTATTATTACTACTACTACTACTAATATTACTATATTATTATTATTATTACTATTATTATCATCATCATCATCATCATCATCATCATCATCATCATCATCATCATCATCAAATAAAGGGATATTCATTAATATGATGAAGTATTGGATAATGATATCTTACAGGAGACATTGGTGCCTCTATGACGATCCATTATTCTAACGTAATTATTTAAACGACCCTCATACATATTTTGCCATTCTAGTGCTTCTTGATATGCATATCTCGGCCAATGATAGCTCACACTGGGCATCGGGTAATCCCCTTCCAATTGTCTGGCTGCCAAATGAAGAAATAAGATGCATAATACAGTTGAATCGGCCCACCCCCAAAAACCCATGCGGTGTCCCCATTAGTCTGTACAAATGATGATTGATTATCGATTACTAGTTTCACCGTCACATCATTTCTATCTTTTCGTGAATATATAATATAACTATTGTTCTTATGATCTGTATTATTTCGTTAGATATTGAAGAAGCTAAGAAATTCTGCTATGAAACTGGTGTGAAAGTTGTTGTTGCATATGGTGGTGCACCGATTTATCCTCAGGTTTATATACTTTTAAAATCATTAACAAACACTATTTTATGGTTTTAATAATTAACAAACGTGCGATTCAGTTCATCTTTTTTTCTAATCTGCTTAATTAGTCTTTGTAATCTGTTATCATTAATCTTGATTCAGAACGCGTTGACTTTAATCTTTGTGGAGACAAAACGCAGCGCCAGATTCTTTGGAAAACTGGTTATGCAGGGTCGGTTTCCTTCTTCCACCGTGCACAACTATCCCTTCTTCTTCCTCAACCGCAATAAGAAAACTCCCAAACCTAACAAAATCAAAACACCACCCCAAATTCAATAGCAATGCATGACGTATAATCGGTACGCCTAATAGGCTAATAGTAAACTCAATTCAAATAGTATGCACTCCTCAAACACCAAAAAAACCCCAAATTTAATAGCAACACAGAATGTATAATTGGCATGAATATCAGTAGACTTGATAATGTAATACCTTATCACTAAGAACATCAGCTTTGTTGTGACGGATGTACTTGTAAAGCCCGAGGCGAACTGTAACCCGAGCGAGTTTTCACCACTAACATTGCGCGCACGGAGTTCAGAGAGTTTACAAGCGTCGATATCGGGGTAAGTCAAGAAGAAAAGCTTGAGATTGCGAGCCCAAGAGCAGAATCACGAGGTCATGACATTCAAATATGGAAGGTTCGGCTTTGATAATGATCTCCCGAACCCGACATTGTTTTCGAATTAACGTGTTTTTGGAATGACGAAGGCTGAAAAATCTAGAGTGTGGATTATGAAATTGCGAATTTTTAGTTTAGAAATGGATATGCCGATTGTTCGAAGGTGAAATGTATATAAGGTGAAATTCTGGGGCACAAACCGTCACGGTTTGGCCTCCACGTGACGGTATGTGCCGGGAATCCCGGCCTTTTGTCAAAATCACGTCTACGTCGTACCTTAAACTGAGACCGTGTACCCTAGAGGTCACGGTTTGGCCTCCACGTGACGGTTTGGTGACCGCTTTTCAACTTTAACAGCCCATTTTGTCATTTTGTCGTTTTGTTGTCAGGAGGTCACGGGGACTACCACCCCGAACCGTGACAGCAAGACCATGTGGTCACGGGGACAAACACCCCAAAACCGTGACAGCAAGCCCATGCGGTCACGGTAGGTGCCAAAATGTGACCGCAAGACCTAACCGTGACCGTTTGAACCGGCCCACCCCAAAAACCCATGTGGTGTCCCCATTAGGACCCATATTAAAGTGAAAAATAACTTACATGCCTGTATGCATGCCCATGCGGGTCATGACCCCCACCATCACCACCGTGTGCTACACTTGATGACATAACCTATTACAAAAACAATTAATAAATCTTAAACATTTTCTAAAACATACAATTCAAGTCCTAAAATACAATTCAAATCCTAAAACATCTTAAATTCATGTCGTAAAATATAATTCAAATCCTAAACTTTTTCTAATACACATTTTAGTTCTTAAACTAGTAACCAATAACCAAATCAACAACTAAATAAAACAAATCAAACTTATATTATCATCTAGAACATAACTGAAATCCACAAACCAATAACCAAATAAAAAAACTTACATTATCATTATAACAACACAAACTAATAATGAAATAAAACAACTTTTATATTATCATTCTAACAACACAAGCTAATAACTTAATCAAACAACTTATACTATCATTCTAACAATACCAACTGATAACCTAATAAAACAATTTGTATATTATCATTATAACGACACAAACTAATAACCAAATAAATAATAATAATAATAATAATAATAATAATAGTAATAATAATAATAATAATAATAATAATAATAATAATTCTTATTATTATATTAAAATTATATTATTGCTATTATTATATTATTATTAGTAGTAGTAGTATATTATTATTATTATTATTATTATTATTATTATTATTATTATTATTATTATTATTATTATTATATATACATATTAATCCCTTTGGTCGGTGGCTACAGTGCCACCGTACCAACAAAACCCTAATCCCCAAACCACCACCAATTACAAGAAAGAGGAGCTGGAGAAAGAATAGCTCGAGAAAGAGGAGGTCGATCGATCTACAGCCGCACGACGACGATTACGGCAGCAGCCGTGGCGGAGGCGGACGGAGCGATCGTAAGAGGAGATTTGATTTCATTGATGATGTCGCGGAGGAAGATGATGAGGAAGGGGATTATGATGAGGATGATGAAGATTACGGCGGCGGTGGTGGTGGAAGCCGTCGTAGAGGTGGTAAAGCGTCGAAAAAGGCGTCTGGTGCGAGTTTCTTTGAGCTTGAAGCCGATGTTGATACGGATGCTGAGGAGGAGGAGGAAGAAGACGGGGAAGATGGTTAGGTTTCTTCATTTTTTTACCTATAAGTTTCTTTGGCTAGGGTTTGCATTTGATTACATTCCGTGTATAAGAGGTTTATCAGGTGAAATATTGCTTGGTGGTTGTTTAATTGACTAGATATGTACCTCAGTATCGATGCTTATGATGTGTTGATATGGGCTTTTAGTTTAGGTTTGCTTATACAATATGAATTTGTGTTGATGTTGGAGGATTTAAAGTTGCAAGGATGGATCTTTTGATTCATTTTAGTACTTGGGTCTCACCTGATTAGAGTATTTAGGGATGCTGGGAACTTAAAGTTTTGCGTAGTAGAGCAGCGTCCAGTAACAGATTTTTAAAGAACCCTATCAAAGATCAGTTCTGTGTGTAGTCATTAACACTTTGTAGGAAACCAGGATAAGAAATACGAATAGGGGGATCAAAACTTTAGGTTAATATAAATAAGTGAATGTCAACTGTTAGAATTAAAAAAACATAAAAACGTTTCAAAACACTGGACAAACTTTAGGTCTGTAGCCACTGACCAACAAAACCCTAATCCCAAACCACCAGCAATTACAAGAAAGAGGAGCTGGAGAAAGAAGAGCTCGAGAAAGAGGAGGTCGGTCGATCTGCAGCCGCACGACGACGATTACGGCAGCAGCCGTGGCGGAGGCGGACGAAGCGATCGTAAGAGGAGGAGATCCGATTTCATTGATGATGTCGCGGAGGAAGATGATGATGAAGAGGATTATGATGAGGATGATGAAGATTACGGCGTCGGCGGTGGTGGAAGCCGTCGTAGAGGTGGTAAAGCGTCGAAAAAGGCATCTGGTGCGAGTTTCTTTGAGCTTGAAGCCGATGTTGATACGGATGCTGAGGAGGAGGAGGAGGAAGAAGACGGGGAAGATGGTTAGGTTTCTTCATTTTTTTACCTATAAGTTTCTTTGGCTAGGGTTTGCATTTGATTACATTCTGTGTATAAGAGGTTTATCTGGTGAAATATTGCTTGGTGGTTGTTTAATTGACTAGATATGTACCTCAGTATCGATGCTTATGATGTGTTGATGTGGGCTTTTAATTTAGGTTTGCTTATACAATATGAATTTGTGTTGATTTTGGAGGATTTGAAGTTGCAAGGATGGATCTGTTGATTCATTTTAGTACTTGGGTCTCACCTGATTAGAGTATTTAGGGATGCTGGGAACTTAAAGTTTTGCGTAGTAGAGCAGCGTCCAGTAACAGATTTTTGAAGAACCCTATCAAAGATCAGTTCTGTGTAGTCATTAACATTTGTAGGAGACCAGGATAAGAAATACGAATAGGGGGATCAAAACTTTAGGTTAATATAAATAAGTGAATGTCAACTGTTAGAATTAAAAAACATAAAAACGTTTCAAAGCACTTGACAAACTTTAGGTTAAAATAAGTAATGGCTCTAAGAATTGCTCTCATATGGTAGTTATGCCCAAAGGGCTCTTAAAACCTATCTTTGCTAAGTTTGATTTTACTTGAAACTGAATTGGTGTGATTGATATAGGCTTTGTCAAACAACATTTGGAGGATAGGCCCTATGTATTCAAAGTGATTGTTTTTCCCTCTTTTCTGTTTGAGTCGCCATCAGTGCGTCACCACGCACCACCATTGATTCAACTCATGGATCACGATATCCCTATGTGATGGAACCGTTCGAAGCAACCTGGTGTAGCAAGACAACACTTTGGCAATCCTACATAATGCAATTAACTCTCTCGAGCTTTGACTCGCAATCTAGGTAAAGTGAAAACTGTTTTAATCGATTTGTATGCAATTTATACGTACTCAATATGAATCACCTCTGATTTGATGATACAAAGAGTCTATTGAGAAAGGTTAATTTTACAAACTCTTGTATATAATTTTTGTAATTTTCTCATGATATGGGTTTTGATGTTGTTAAATACTAAACTGGTTATTATGTATGATTAGGGTCAAATCAAGGTGATTTAGAACTTGAATTAGAAATGAATTTCTTACGGAACTTATGCTACAAGTAGAGGCCGACGTGAAATGAAGATGTTAGTGAAAATGTTACTACAAATTTTCACTTTACGAGTATTAGTTTGATACGAAGAATTTAACGGGTGCTTAGGGAAATGAATTGTTTAATATGGACTAGAAGTGGAATAACACTTCGGTTTTTACAGAGGAAGTTCTGTGATTTCTTTGAGTAACTATTATCTTCAAGCAAGGTATGTATCCTCTTCTAGGTAGGTACGTATACATTCTTAGTTGCCTCAATTGTTTTTGTTTTTGGTGTTGATTTTTTTATTGGTTATTTTGGGTTCTAATTGGAAGTCATTTCACTTTATGATGGTACTTTGTGTCTTTTATTGTTGAAATGTATTGACGATTTCACTCCTTGTCCGCGATCGGGTTTGTCGTACTTTTATTACCTTATTTTCTCGCTTATCAATTCTTTTGTTAACCATGTTGAAATTGGTAGCTTTCTATGTTCTCAGGTGGTTAAAGACAATGCTAAAGTTGTCCCACTCCTTTTGGTATATGCACTTACATCTGTGGTCTTAAGGTATGCATCAATTTCTTTCCATCATCAACTAGAAAAAACAAGATGGGTGTGTCGAGAAAGCATAGGGTGGTTGAAAAATTTGCTGATTCCATGGTACGCAAACCTAACTATGGTTAGTAGTGACATGGTAGCAAATACATATTCTACACATATTGATATATTGATTGCATTTTTGATAGGTGATGGTGTAGTTATGATATTTGGGCTGACAAGTAACTATTGTTAACATCAATTCTATTGGGTTATTAACGTTGCCAACATAAGGAGATTGAGTTGTTATGGCATAGAATTAAAGTCGGAAATCTTCTTTTTCTTCTTATAAAGTGAAAATTTGTTATCTTTGATTATGGTTTTAGAAATTTTGGATGCAAATTTTGATTAAATAGTATGTATATGTATGGTTATGTGGTCCATTGCAGACTCATCAGTTAACATGGTCTTCATTATATTTTTGATTCAGCCATTTGATACCTTTTTAAAGCATCCCAGTGGACCGAACATACTTTTGCTTTGACTCGAACCGATTTTGACCAAAGCGTTTTTCAACCCGAACTACATTAAACCTATTTTGGCTAATTATTTTACACTTTGACATTTTACAGTTGCCTTTTAAAGTTCAAATTGAAGTTCACTTATTTCGATATGATTGTGCATTTAAAGTTTTCACCCTTTTGATGTTGAAAGTAGTTCATTTAATCTCAAAAGTTCATTTAATAATTTTCAAGTTGTATTTGAAAGCTGGCATACTGACCTTGGCTCTTTTGTTACACATCCTATTTCTCTGCACAAAGGATCATGTATATTTTTTTGCAGGATAAGTAGTTTAGCAAATTGCTATTTTCTCTACACAAAGAATAATTTTAGGTTTTATTAGAAAACAAAATATTCTTTAATATTCTTTAACGTTTTCCCCATTTGTTGACATTTAGGTTGTAATGATAGAAGTTGTTTAAAGGCAAACAGAATGTTTCTTGACTACAATCAGGTCTGACCCTACATATGATTCATAAAATGCAATATGGATCGATTGATATAATTTCAGCCACAAGTAAAGAGAGCATACTCCTACTTGGAGTTAGACCTTGCAGATATGGATCATTATATGTCGGGCTAAAGAGGGGCGTTTTTATGTAATTTTTACCAAGGGTTCCACGATTATATTTAGTTCTATCATGTTTTTAGTCTAAGTTGACCAAATTATGTGCTATCTTCTTCGCAGGACTTAGGATCGGGTTCCTTTAAAATACATTAAAGTATATTAGCATTCCTATCTTAACAATAAAGTGAGCTTCAGGGTGTTATTCATAACCTAATCTACGCAATTTTGTTTACAAAGTTTATATTTTTACAACAGGTAGCATGCTGTATCAAAAGATTCATAAGACAAAGTTACAAAATTTCATTTCATGGACAACTACACAACTCATACATGGCAGTGTTGTAATTGATGCAATCACAAGCTGCAAAAGGTATTACTTGAAACATATTATTTATATTTCTTCTATTAAAATAAAACAAACATGGATATAGTTCTTTAACTAGCTTTAATAAACCCGTGTATTACACGAGTTGAATAAAAAGAAATAAATAGAATAAAAATTTATTAATTATAAATCGATATTTTAATATAAGATATAAAAAATAAAATTTGTATTTTAAAACAAACGTTCACAGTTGTATCTGTATGAACACGTAAATCTCACAATACGTATACAAGCATGTTTGTAAAACAATCCATCGGAAAAGCATTAGATAGAAGTATAAAATGTTGAAAAATGTAACAATATTAATTGCATTTCTTTATTTTTTAACATAAGCAAGAAGAGTAAATCAACAACTCTAAAATTGACTGACAAGGATACATTCAATTGTTTAATCCAACTATAGTTGATTCCCCGTCTTAAATCGACCGTCGAATAAACATAGCAGAATAGTGTGTGTGGCTCAGAACCAACTGTCGGTTGACGGTGACTGACGTCATTTATATTGTATCATCACAGCCACAAATCAATAAAAAAAAACGTCTCAAACGAACATATGTTCGTCATCACTGAAGAAATGCACCACGCGTATGCAAACCCAACAACAATTCAGAATTACAGTTACCCAATCCCTAAACAAGGTAGAGTTGAATATGTTTATTTACTGAATATTGCATCAAAGTTATGTTATTATGATGCTGCACCCCATCTTCACGTTAGTAAAATTGATCATCTGTTGCATAATATATTTGCATAAAGTATTTTGTTTTCATTTCATGTTCTTTGAGCTCTAAGTAATGGAAAGTTATTGTAGTTTTTTATTCTTTTGCCACCTCTGTATGAGCTGATTCTAGAGATTGAACGCGATGGAATTTTTGGAGCGAAACTTCTTAATCTTCTACATAAGCGATGCCACTGTAGGGTACCAGAGTTGCAAACATGTATTCAAAGGTGTTAGCTTTTTAATCACAAAGTTGATAACACAAGGGAAATAAAGAAGAATTATCTACTAACCTCATGAATTATTAAACTCAGACTTCTTTGGCACGGACACCAGGTCATGTACAATCAACTTGCTTCTTGGATGGTGTATGGAATTCTTCATGATCAATATGGAGAATTTTTCATATGCGAGTATGAGTCTTCTTTTCCTCTTTGCTCACCTTTAATCTTTAATATAATGGCCAGGTATCAATTTAAAATACTGTTGACAGCTGACAAATGTAGTTTTCTTTTATATTAATGTTTTTAGGCAAGAAGGAAACTCAGAACACAACTCATCATCTGAAACAAACGTTGCTGAGAGGTTAGCACACATGTCAATTAACGATGGCTCTTTAAGTGATTGGCACTTGGGATTTCATCTCTCTGGTACTTCATATAGTTACATTAGTTATTTCAGAAGCTTATTTTCTGTAGAACACGTACAATAACATTTGCATATAATCATTTTTTTCATTATAGTTCAAGTTCATTTAATATTCTTTTAACCTTTATTAATTTAAACATGCAGCTTGTGGTTGTCCGTGCTGATCTTAACGGGTATTTGAAGGCAATTAAAGATTACTTGCAAAAGGTGATTTCTACCAGGTAACGAATGAGCGGTTTTTGTTTATGGTTTTCCACTATTTCCTTTTAGCAGTTTCTGTGTAATTATGGCAAGATTTTTATTGTATGCTAGACTTTTCTCGCGGAAAGCCGCCAATTGATGCGTTTACCACCTAGGCAATCAACTGCAAAAGCTGATGTTATGGTTCCATTCAGGCTGGTAATTCATTATGTTATTCATATTAAATTATTAGTATGTAGAAAAATTAAGTAAATTGAAAGAAATATTTGCATAAAATGCTTGATCAAACACTATTTCTATTGAAAGTTTGCATAGAACATACTTCTCATCAAAGCCCCCAAAAAGCAAACAAAAGAAAAACCCAAACCCTAATAGCGAGGATCGTCTGAGAATCAATAACGAAAGAAAGAAAGTAAGAACCCGTTTCGTTATCGATACCCTGTTAAGGTTTGGGTTTTCCTTTTGTTCGCTTTTTTGGGGGCTTTGATTTTCGTCAGTTTTTCTATATAGGACTGTGTCGCACTTTGATTTTTGTCTATTTTGTTTATGGTGTTGGGCTTTGTGTATTTTGCTAATTTTATGGTTTCAAACCTTCATTTTAATTTTGATTTACGGTTACGTTAAAACTCGCATAACCGCTGCAACGCGCGGGGCCCAAACCTAGTTATTACATTAATACACGCACATAAATTTTTAGGATTATATACAAGTCGACTCACTTATGAGCTCCTCAAGCTCGGCTCTTTGAAAATTATATCAAGCCGAACTTTGACGAGTTCAATCTCAAAGTCAACTCTAATTATAAATTTGCTTGGGTTTCTGTAATGAGTGAGGTTATTCTAGAAAGTGTATTTTTGATACGAAGTGTGAGAAGACACAATGAATCTAAAAAAGCCATAAAAAATTATATCTCACAATCTAAATCGAATTTCAAAAAAGTACTTCGGAGTCTCTGTTCCTCTCGTCGTCCTCTTTCATAAATTTTTTTTTAAAATTATTGTGTTTTTTATGACACAATGACGTCATTGTGTCTTTTATAATGACACAATTAAGTCATTGTGTCTTTCATAATGACACAATGATGTCACTGTGTCTTTAACAATGATAAAATGATGTCATTGTGTATATCATAAATGACATAATAAAAAACATTAATTTTTTTAATTTATTTTTTTTCTTTGTGATGACGGCTAAGGGAACAAAAGCTCGGAATTACTTTTTTAAAATTCGATTTAAATTGTGAGATATACTATTTTTGTGACTTTTTTTTGTCTCATTGTGTATTCTCATACTTTATAGCAAAAATGCACTTTATATTTGAACATATTTCTTCAGTAATTTTATCCGTAGACTTCAAAAACATTTAGTCATTAGGACAGGGTAGTATTTAAAATTTTGATATGAATTAATACATTGATTTTATTGGTCTAGTATAATAGTATAAGTTGAACTTCGTTGTAGACATAGGTTTTTATTGTATGAGTGTGTTCATTTGAAAATTGGATATACATATGTATAGGCGTATAGCTACTTCTAGCGGTCTTTAATTTTTTTCTAAATTAATCAAACATGTAATCTGTCACATGTTATTTTCTTTCTTCTTCTTTGACTAATCTTGTTTTTATCCCACCGATAAGAGTTTCTAGATCCGTCATTGCTCGAAAAGAGTTTCTAAATCTTTCGTTGCTCATGAAATAAGAATTGAACTTCATTGTAGATATAGCTTTTTACTCCTTCAATTTGTCCATGGTAAAAATTGTAACACATGCTTATAGCTACCTCTCATACACTTTCTAATTTTTCTGAATTAATTGAACAATTTCTCTCTCACCTCCATATTTTAAGTATTATTTTCCATCTTCTTTCTTGAACAACAATACTTGAAGGTTGAAAGCAATGATTTTATTTTTTAAATTTCACAATACACTTTTTTGTTGCTTAAATATTAAAATATACAGAGAAATTATAGGAGGAAAGATATAAATCTTTTTTACTTTTTTATTGCCATTATGAAGAGGTTAATTTCTATTCATTTGGGTTACATATTATAAAAAAAGGGTTAACTACATAATATAAAACAAATAATAAAGTGATTTAAAACTCTATCTAAAATAGTAATTGCACCAATGATTACTCAAATGTACTATCCATACAAATTGTTCTCCTCTGTTATTTTGAATTTGAAGGGACAGAGAGAATCTAAGAATTGTGTTGAGAAGAAGAGATAAACTAAAATTTTCAGAAAACTTAAAGCCACATGGGACAGGTAGTTTTGGATCAAAAAGTGATGATCATGAACCCTACTCTTGTACTAGAAAGTGGAAACCATTGGAATTTACTAATTATATTTTATAGATCATGGCTCATTTTTTTTAATTGGAATTTTGATGGCTACTAATTTATTTTCAAATAACTGCAAGCAACATTTTCATATACACTTTTCTTATATCGTACATGCTTTACTGTTACATACTAACATGTAACATTTAAGTTTAATAGATAAAAAAAACAATAACGGATACAACTATGACTCTTTGGTAAACACTTCTTACTAAAATCATGTAATTTTTTTCATCAAGTTGATTGTCTTAAAAGTGTGCTCTTTTGTCTAGAAATAATTGATTTTTTTAAACGATAAACTGGCACTATTCTTAAACTACTTTTTATAAGGCTTGAACCTAGATCTACTTAGAAAAAAGTTTTAACTCTTACCACTAGACTACAATCCAAGTGACTAAATTAATAGCTTAATTACTATCATGTCTTATAATTTAAAAATAACAAAACTATATATAGCATGAACACAAGAGGAAGAAAATATACTACACACCTGCTAACCGACATTTCTTTCCCTTACCATAATGTAACTAACCTGACCCTCCTTTAACCACTTTATTTACATTATTTATCCTTGGCTTTATACATTTACAGTTCGACTCGTACTTCTAATCATTGTCCTGTTTTTTCATCACATAATAGTCATCTAAGATGCATGCTGATAGTCAGCTAAAGTTAATTAGTTAATACTTTTCTATCGTTACAAAATAACATAAATCTATCACTGTTTATTTTCCTTTCCAAACATTATATAAAACAACTTCAAGTATGAGCATATGCTAAATAGATATAATATCAATTTATATTTATAAATGTAATAACCAATTAACCACAAATGAGTAAGCTATGATTTCATTTTTTGGATACTTGAGGCCTGGAGCAAGTTTGAAGTTTTCTAGTGGTCAAAATGCAAGCTTGCTGCCCCGTTTTCACCAGACTCGTAGCCCATCACATGGCCCATCAGACATATGCCTTCTCACAATTTCTGGCCCAACTGATAACACATTCAGGCCCAAACCTAGAGCCCATTTTTATCAAACCGAATCTCTTCTGCTTCTCTTAACATCTTTCGATCCATCACTATTAACTCTATGCACCTTTAAATCATCAATTTCAAACTTCTTTAATTTATAACAGTTTACTAGCAGTATACTACATGTTCGCCTCTAACATTTAATATTGAAACTGGGTTAAGTGACTTGGAATATGACACCTTTGTCCTAACGCCATCCTAATTCCTATACGATGGTGGTCAGGGTCGAAGTGTTAGCCAATAATATTGCACACAATATTAGTGGTTATCTTTGTATATTATTTGTCTATATTCTATAATTAGAATAATTAATTTAGTCAATTATTTCCCCATTTGTAATCCTGTAATTATGTCCACCATTGTATTATTTATAGGGATTGGTTTCCCCTCTATCAAGTCAAGAGAATATTTTAGAATATCAAAGTCTTTCATGGTATCTCTTGATTTCGATCAAGCCACCGCCATTTTTTTTCTTCTTTTCTTTCTCGTAGAACCTTCTTCTTCTTCATAACCCTCCTTCGTCTTTCATTCCCTCCATGGCAGAGAAACCAGATGAAACTAACACCCCTAATAACCCTGACCCTAAACTGATGCAACCCCTTCACCCCGTGTACACTGTATCCAACATCCAACACAAAATACGGATCTTAGATGGTGTAAAGGTGTCGTACTCCTCATGGGTTAAACTGTTCATGCTTCATGTTAAGGGGTATGATGTTCTCAAACATATCGACTGGTCACCGGCACCTCCTAAAGACTCTCCCGAATCTGCTGCTTGGGAGAAAATCGATGCCGTAGTCCTTCAATGGATTTACGGGACTCTCTCCGAGGAGCTCTTGGTACGGGTTCTGACCGATGAGTCCACTGCTCATGCGGCCTGGTTGAGAGTTAAACATCTGTTCGTTAACAATAATGGGCCACGGATTCAAGCCCTTCAACACGAACTCACCAATTTAACTCTTGCTTCCATGCCCAATCTCAAAACATATTTTCAGAAAATACGGGATCTTACCGATCAACTTGCTGCTCTCGGATGTCCCATGGATAATCAACTTCGGGTTCTCCACCTTGTCCGCCGTTTGCCGCATGAATAAGATACGATTGCAGCCATCCTAAACCAATTGCTTCCCTCTTGGGAGGATGCGATTGATCAACTCCTCTCCGATGCAAGTCGGATTGCTGCTCGTGACAACACCACCCCCGCACCCATTGTTGCGGCTGCCTTGACTCCACAATCTGCCCCTTATAATCGGGCCAGCAACTCAAACAGGCGGCCCAACAACATAAAAATAACAAACCAACCGCAACCAACAAAACCATGCTCATAATTATCGTTGCCCACACCAGAATACCCAAAACCCACAGCAGGCCCATCACCCTTACTATCCACCTTATTGCCCCCCCCCCTTTGGACCCCGCCACTATGCCTTTATCCGACACTAGGATGGGCTCAACCCCCTCCTCGGCCCAACAGGAACTCCGGTCAAAATTCAAACAGACCTGCACAGGCCCATTACGCTGTTGTGGATCCCCTCCAACCAACCCAACTTGCAAATGCAATACAGGCTCTCTGCATTTACTCGGGAGGCGGACAATGGAATTTTGATACGGGTGCATCTTCACATGTGACTTATGACTCAGGTATACTTAACAATTTCTCTAATTATTTACCTATAGAGTCAATAATTGTCGGCAATGGTCAAAAAGTTCCAGTTTTGGGTTTCGGGTCTCACACTTTAAACATCTCTGCCAAATCTTTACACCTTAAAACAATTCTTTTCAATCCTAATATTGTTAAAAATTTAATAAGTGTGCGTCAGTTCAATATCGATAATCATACATCTATTGAATTTGACCCATTTGGTTTTTCCGTGAAGGATTTCAAGGATGGCACGATCCTGAGTTGCCACAACAGTTCTAGTGATCTCTACCCACTCACTTCAAGTGCTTCCGCTACTACGTGCAACATTTCAGTCACCTCCACACCTTCTTCTCCATTTTGGCACCCTCGACTTGGACATCCGAGTCAACCAATTATGGATTTTCTTCGCACTAGACAGTTTATTCATGTAATAGAGTTAAAATGTCGTCTCTTTGTCATTCGTGTCAATTGTCCAAACATAAGATATTACCATTTTCGGATTCTATCTCACGTACTTTAATACCATTTGCTTTGTTACATTGTGATTTATGGACCTCGCCTATTTTAAGTCATGCTGGCTATAAATATTATATGGTATTAACAGACGATCACACCCAATACACTTGGGTGTACCCACTAAAATTTAAATCTGAAACCTTCTCTAAATTTGAACAATTTCATAAATTTGTTACCACACAATTTTGATTCCCCATTCAAGCTTTTTAATGTGATATGGGGGTGAATTCTACAACATTATGTTCAAAAATTTCAATTCCCAACATGGAATTGAATTTCGTTTTTCATGTCCTCATACGTCACAACAGAATGGTAAATCCGAACGCATGATTTGTCGCCTTAATGAAATCATGTTTACCTTTCTCACCCATGCGTCCCTTCTCTCAAATTTCTGGGTCGAAGCCCTTCACATCGCCTCATAATATTCTTCCTACCAAACTTCATGCTAACCGCACCCCTTTATCTCTTCTTTACCTTCGTCAACCATCATACACTCATCTCCGTATCTTTGGTTATTTGTGCTACCCTAACACTTCGGCCACTCGGTTACACAAATTAAATGTTCGATCCGTGGCTTGTGTGTTCTTAGGATACCCGGTCAATTACCGGGGGTACAGGTGCCTTGATATTTCAACAGGGAAGACCATTTTTTCTCGCCATGTCAATTTTGATGAAAATCAATTCCCATTTGCTAATAACTCACAACCCCCACCTACCCACACCTTTCTGGACCCTACACCAATAATCTTCACACATCCTATAACATTCTGTGAACCTCACCAAACATAACTCCAACCGGCCCAACATCTCTTGGCCCATCTTCACCCAACAATCCAATCACAACTGGTAGACCTCTCCAAATCCCCGACCCATTTAACCACTCCCCCTATACTCCTCATGTACCACCCCACGACCCGTCCTCCATCCTAGGCCCATATCCATCCACCCAACAGGCCCAACCCCATTCCTCTCATTCTGCCCCTAGTGCCAGTCCACTGATTGTCCAACCAAACCTACCTCCACCGTTACCCACTCACCCCATGCAGACACGTTCACAATCTGGCATTTTTAAACCCCGTATTCCCTTTTCACTTCATACCGAAACCGCCTCTCCCATGTCTCCTCTTCCAAAATATCATCTCTCTGCCTTAAATGACCCAAACCGGAAAAAGGCTATGCTTGATGAATATGAAGCTCTATTAGCAAATAATACATGGGAACTTGTTCCTCGACCTGCTGATGCACCTGTAATTCGTTGCATATGGTTATTTCGGCATAAATTCCACACCAATGGTACATTAGAACGGCACAAAGCACGTCTCGTTATTATTATTATTATTATTCACTGTTAATAATAATAATAATAATAATAATAATAATAATAATAATAATAATAATAATAGTAGTAGTAATAGTATTATATTATTATTATTATTATTATTATTATTATTATTATTATTATTAGTATCAGTATTATTATTTATATTATTGTTGTTGTTGTAAACAAAACCTAGGTATCATAACAGTACATTGTTGATCTTGTTAGACATCCATTGATCCAACGTTAGACATCCATTGATGCAATCTTTATGATTCAACGTTAACGATTGTAAACAAATGTAATTTAATTACCATTAGCGTATATTTATAACTGGGACATAGGTAATCTTTAACATATGTAATCACCTAACCATTATAATCGAACATATATAACATTGTTTAACTCTCACTAATTAAACTTAAGTATAAACAAACTTAACTTATTGTTAATAAGAATAATTTCCAATAGATTATCATCATAGTGTATAAATGAATACAGATGATCATAGTTGGAGCATAACTAACATATGACGAATGTAATTGACGCTAATCATCATAGCCAAACATATTTAACATTGTTTGACACTCATTGCTGATAATTAAGCGTAAACAAACTTAACTTACAGTTAATAAACATAATTTCCCATAAATACTATCAACGTGTATAATTTAATATCGATAATCATAAACTAGATCACAGTCAACCTTTAACGTATGTAATCGAAACTAACTACCATAACCGAACATATCTGATCCTAACTAAAACTAATTATTTATAATTATAATTAATAAATCTAATATTTATTATAATATTAATATTATGACTTATAATTCTAGTAATACTTTTAATAATATCAATAATACTTTTAACAATAACAATGATTTGTAGATAAATTATTATTAATAATGATATTGATAATTAT
Organism: Flaveria linearis; assembly: GCA_024085815.1. NCBI lineage: Eukaryota > Viridiplantae > Streptophyta > Magnoliopsida > Asterales > Asteraceae > Flaveria > Flaveria linearis. The sequence goes on along the minus strand of JABSNV010000768.1, from coordinate 146,495 downwards.
AATTGTTATTTTTATTAATATAAAAAAATTAAATTTTTTAACACCTTGTGACGACGACATGTCGTCGCAATAGATATTTCATGAAATGTGGGCTTATTTCCCTTCAAGTTATTTAGAGGAAAAAATAAAAAAAAATAGTGTTTTACCTATAGTGACCACGTCGTCATAGGGTGGACATAATTTTTTAATTTTTTTTGTATGATTTATATAAATCAAAATTAAAATAAAACGACTTATGTCTACCACTCTTGGCGACGACTTTGAGTCGTCGTGATAGGTTGAACCTAAGGCGACAACTTGTCGCCGTAAATCAGCGATAGCCAAAAACCAAACTGAACCTATGATGACAACATGTCGTCGCCATAAAATAACCTATAGCGACGACACCATGTCGTCATCATAGACTTTTTTTCTTGTAGTGGTAAGTATGCAGGTATAATGTATGTATGCTGTATTACAAGGGACATTTATACATTTGTTATATTAACATAATCAATGCTCAACTCTAGACTAATTAAAATATGATCTAATGAATGAGAAAGCAAAATATAGCTTGCATTGTAAAAATGTGAATTTGTCATTCATACACATTAATAACAACAATTTTATTTCTCTACTCACATCCATTCATAAACATTTTATATAATATATGAAATAAACTTATAAAATTATAAGAAAAACTGGATTTTAATAATATAAACAATATGGCCGGTATTAATCTAAACTTTTGATTTTGTTGCTAATTACAGTTCCGGTCTAACTGTTCGTTAACTTCATTAGTTTTTATGACGTATCATGTTGCGTGACTCATGATGTGACGTATAACATATTTATAATTAATAATATAAATATATTACTCAATATTTTTTATAAAGATCACGTTTTGAAGTTATTCAACATAGCGTGTTATCGTTGGTTGAGTCTTGGAGACAACAAGACATAAAAAATTAGTGATATATTTATATTTTTTTATTTTAATTATGTAATGCTACATGTCATATGCCACGTCACAAGTAAAGTCATGTGTTACATCATAAAAAACTAACACAGTTAACGAACAATTAATCTAAGACTGTTATAAATAATAAAATTGAAAGTTAAGATTAGTACCGACCAAATTGTTAGTTGAGACTAATATTAACTATAGTCAATAGTTCAGATTATTAAAATCTAATTTTTTAAATTATAATAAACAAGATGTGAAAACTCTTATAACGATGACGATCGGAAAAATACGGTGTGAAGACTCTTACCCCCTTAAAATCACCATCGTTTAGTTAGTGTTTGTTTTTTACAAAAAGTTCTTCCCCACCTCTTCATCTGCGCGCACGCAGACGCGGAAAGAGATTTTAATAGCGCAGACTGTTTGATTTCCGGAAGACATTTCATTAAAAATGTCTTCCTGAGGTCTTCATGTGACAGACATGGACTAGTGTCTTCAGGCGGGAAGACGTTTCATCAAACCTCTACTCCCTCCGCAAAAACCTTTTTGAGCCCTAATCACAAAACACAAAACACAACCAGCCACCATCCTCATCCTCCTCTCCTCTCTCCACGAGACCATCCTCCCACCGGCGTCCTCCAGCCGTCGCCGCCTCCCTCCAGCCCCCCTCCTGCCGCGGCTCCTCCAGGCCGGCCCCCTCCAGCCGCGCCTCCTCCAGGCCGCCGCCCTGCTCCTCGCGTCCTCCAGCCGCCGCCGCCTCCCTCCAGCCTCCTTCTCCAGGCCACCGCCCTCCTCCCTCCAGCCGCCTCTCCTCCAGCCTTTCCTCCAACCCTTCCCTCCGCAATAATAAGTTTTACGGCATGATTCCGACGGAATATGCTTTGAAGGCAGTGATGGACGGCGGTGCTGCTCCGTTTGAGAGGCTGATGTTGGGTGGGAATTACCTGTTCGGGTTGATACCGGGTCCATTTTTGCGGTTGAAACCCGGGTCGGGTGTGACGATGCGGTTAGAGGATAATTGTTTGTACGAGTGGCCCGAGAGTTTTTTATTTTTACTTCTATGCGGGAGTGGTGTAGAAGAGTTCAGTTCTATGCGGGAGTGGTGTAGAAGAGTTCAGTGGAATGCAAGAGTTTCACTCCATAGAGATTAAATTTTGTAGGGTCATTCATTTATTTGTTTGTTATTATAGTTAGGTGCCTTTTCATAATATTGTAATATGTTATGTGCCTTTTCATGTTAGGAATGTATATATATGTTAGGCCACGTGGAGTGCCACTTGGGTATCATGATCGGGTAGTTCGAGTATACGGATTGCGTACCTCACGTAGGCATATTGGGTTGGTGGTTTGGCATATTGTATTTGTATGACTTTTATTTATATTTTAATCTATGACTTTTATTTATATTTTAATGTGACAATGCTTTTTAAAGTTTAAAAAAATAGATTTACTTTAATTACAGTATATTTTAGCAGTTTACAGATGTTAAAAATCAAATAGTTTTTTCTTGCAGACTGCAGACATTTGATCCACCTCTTCTGCTATGCAGATGTGGTTCGCAAACTGCAAACGTTTTCATAAAAAAAAACAAAAATCACCTTAGACAATACTGTTATTTTCCAAAGTCAAACCATCGATACCATATTTAAAAACTTTCAAAAATTGTTTATGTTTTAAACACTTGAAAGTTTGATTTTTAAAAGGATTAAAATAGAACCAGTACTGACATATATTATGATAATAAATAAATATTCAGATCTGTATTTAAATCTGTGGCAGTCTCGTTTTCAATCAAGCCTTCAATTCGCAATTGATTTCATTCAAAGTTAAACACGTCTCTTTCTTTTGCTGTTAGCCTGTCATCCAAACCCACTACAACTTCTTCTTCACACTTATAATATAACTGTTTATCTTTTATCATTATAAATTTATAATATAACATAATATCAAAATATCAATATTACATTCATACATGCTTCTTGCCAATCCTTCTTGATGACAGATGCTCCCCCGTCACCGGAAAACCAAAGGTTCCGGCGAGGAGATGCAGGTGCAACCTTTGTGCTTGAATCCAAAGGTAAATCATGTTTCAGTTGCTTTTTATTTACACTAATCGTAATTAATAATCAAAATCATACGGATACATCTCGGTCAATCTTAGTATAGTATATGACAACGTCTTATATATGATGCAGGTGAGTGGTATCATGCTGGGTTTCATCTTACGACCGCGATAGTGGGACCCACTATACTGACCCTACCATATGCGTTCAGAGGGTTGGGATGGGGTCTTGGGTTCTTTTGCTTGACGGTCATGGGTGTGGTCACTTTATACTCTTATTACCTCATGTCGCTTGTTCTCGAGCACTGCGAGAAAGCGGGTCGACGCCATATCCGTTTTCGCGAACTCGCCTCTGATGTATTGGGTATGTTTTTCTGCCATTTTCTGTGGTTGGATGAAGTATAAAGATTGCATGCGGTATATATCATGTTAGAAAGTAAAGTTAAGGCAATGTGTAATGGGCGTTAAGCCCATCAATAATGCCACATAATGCCCCTACCACCACTACGGTGGGACGTTATGTGTAAAAGAAACCCCCTAGGCGTTATTTAAATAACGTCACACATCACCAAACCCATGATGATAAGGGGCATTATAGAGGTTTTATCCCTTACATCAATTTTTTTTTTATCTATAATGGCCTATGCTGAAATAACATCTACCATGATAGAAAACGTCGATTAGAGGTTTTAACCATTACACATTATCTAAAGATAAAATAGAAAGATTACCTACTTGACTAAAAATTAAAAAGATAGTGGCCTAAAAGTGTTTCGGGTCAGTGTGACTTGACTTGTAGCAAAACTTATGTATTCAGGCCTCTTGTCAAACACTTGAAATGTTGCATTTATTTTTGGCACAACTGGAGTTGGTAATAGATATTATTTGTGTTTTCTTTTGACAGTAGGGATCTTTTGGTGTAAGTGTGACGTTGTAACGTTTATACGTTATTTTCTGTAGGGTCTGGTTGGATGTACTATTTTGTAATTTTCATACAGACAGCCATAAACACTGGCATAAGCATAGGGGCGATCTTGCTTGCAGGGGAATGCCTTAAGGTAAGATAAAGCTTTAACGCATAACTAGTAATAAATCTACTTGAAAACACTTTTGATTGTTTTGTTAACGCTTGTTTATTTACGTTTAGATAATGTATTCAAGCGTTTCTCCTGACGGGCCCCTTCATCTATGGGAGTTCATAGCGATGGTGACAGTGGTGATGATGGTTCTTTCTCAGCTGCCATCCTTTCATTCTCTCAGACATGCCAACTTGGCTTCACTTTTCTTGAGCTTAGCCTATACACTGATCGTGGTATCCGCGTGTATCAATGCAGGTAAAAGTTTCACTCGTGTGAGGTGGCAAAATGGACAGATCAGATGAGTTTGGTATCTAAGTCAAGTTGGTTTATCAGAGACAATTAGCGTTTCAATTTGAACAAACAATTAGTGTTTTAATTTGGGGGTTCTGACCCGGTTTGACCCATTTCTTTTAAGCTAATACTTTTTAGGGTTGTGTTAAATGCACAATATCCGTTTTTACTTGTTATACCCCTTGTAACATATTTGTTCGACTCTTCATATCATCATCCACCTGTCGTTTAAGGTTCAGTTAACCTGTCACTATCCTTATGCCATGATCTTGATTACAGGGCTATCGAAAAGCGCGCCTCCAAGAGACTATTCACTAGAAACTTCAAATTTTTCAGTGGTTATGAGTGCATTCACTTCTATCTCTATAATTGCAGCCATATTTGGAAATGGGATAGTCCCTGAGATACAAGTAAGTTCATTAAATTCTGAAATTTTACCACTTTATGAGTTTACAACATATGTTTGATGAAAAGAAGTATACCATTTGTTGGAACAACAGGCTACATTGGCTCCACCAGTAACAGGAAAGATGTTTAAAGGGCTTATGATGTGTTACTCTGTGATTTTTGTGACATTTTACTCTGCTGCAGTCTCTGGGTACTATGTGTTTGGCAATAAAGCTAGCTCAAACATTCTTAAGAGTCTCATGCCGGATGAGGGACCCGCCTTAGCCCCGACTTGGCTTCTGGGACTCGGTGTTATCTTCGTTCTTCTTCAACTCTTTGCCATTGGACTGGTAAAATCTAGGACCTTAATTTTCAAGAAACCAATTATCTGTTTGGCAGTTGGGTAATAGGTTAAAATGGGTTCATGCTAAAACTGATGTTTTTTTCTCGGGTCAAAATGGGCCATCCGGGTTGGATTGACCCACCAACACCTTTCGTATTTTTGAATTTCTTTTAAACTACTATATTACTAAACTAGAAGTGCAAATCCTATGCATGAGGCTCGTGCATGCACAGGGTCATAGCATGTGTCGGACATATGAATTTGATGTACACATCTTTACTTTAGATTTCTGTAAAGTCATTGACCTCTAGATCACTTCATAGTAACCTTACCGTTGCTCTAAGCCCGTCAATGTTATATTATTTATTAGTGAGCTATGAGGTTTTTTAAATTATGTTACTTGAATATATTGTTTGTAAAACAGGTCTATTCTCAAGTAGCATACGAGATCATGGAAACAAAATCTGCAGATGTGAATCAAGGGATGTTCTCAAAACGAAACTTAATCCCACGAATAATTCTCCGGTCGATCTACATGATCTTTTGCGGGTTTTTTGCAGCAATGCTGCCATTTTTCGGTGACATTAACGGCGTTGTTGGAGCTTTAGGTTTCATTCCATTAGATTTCATCCTTCCGATGCTTTTGTACAACATGACTTACAAGCCATCAAGATCATCGTTCACTTACTGGATCAATGTTGTTATCATGGTGCTTTTTACGGGCGTTGGCTTATTGGGTTCGTTTTCTTCTATCAGAAAGTTAGTTCTTGATGCGAGTAAGTTCAAGCTGTTTAGTGACGATGTAGTTGATTGAGGACAAACTACACATGAGATGATCAAAGTACAATGGTCAATGCATGCGTTTACCTTTTGATGCAAGAAGTAATGATGTATATATCTTAGTTAAAACTAAAAACATTGAGCTGTGGTCTTGAAACCCCTATTTCATTCAAGTTACGTGTTGTTCATAGAATCCAGTTCGAAAAACTCAAAATTCAATTTGAACCGGATTCAAATAACTTGAAACTAGAGATGAATTGAATTTGAATAGCGATTTCGAATACGCATTTTTGTGGAATTTGAGGTTATGAAGTAAGGCTAAGGTGTAAGCTAGTAGGTACATTAAACATCTTAAGGTTTATAAATAAAGTTAATAAGTAGCATTATGACCCGTGTTTTGCGCGGGGGCATAAAACCAAATTTTATTGCAAATTTGGGCGTTAAAGGGGGAGGTAGGTGTAAAACGTAAAAAAACTAACGTTTTGTGATCCCGCTAGTTGAAGAGGGGCGATGACAGCGTATGTAACCTTATATAAGAAAAACGAATAATTACGTTATTAATAACACTTAAAACACTATATAAAAAAACAAAAAAATGTCATAAACTAGTGTATTATGATGTGTACATTGATAATACTTGAAATTTAATATAAGAGATCAAAACTGCTAAATAATTCACATTCAAACGTTGATAAAAATAGGTGTGTCGCAACTGTAAAGAATGTGACGTTTAAAAATTCTAATGTTTGATAAAACGAGCACATACAAATTCGCATTTTATAGTACCATATTTTAAAATTTGTAGAAGGAAGAGAAAACTAAACTGTAAAAAAGTCGATGATTTGTATATTTTGAGTTTTGATCATAGCTTATACGTTTGTGTTTCAATAACTTGTACGTTCTGATACACAAGTCGTTTTGAATGAAATTTACATCAAATTATATATAAAATAAACACCTCATAATAATATATACAAAAAATTTTAAGCATTAAAGTTTAAACTTATAAGAGTAGGAAAAAAACCAAAAATTGTAAGGTTAAAAAAATGAATCATAATTTTAGGGTACAAGTGAATATAGCTAAACTTGAGTGCTATAATGAAAATAGAAGTTCATGCTATTAGAAAAAAACGAATGCATTAAAAGATGATACCTTATTTTTTAACAAAGCATAATGTAGGATAGTAATATGTATAAAAAGACAAAGCATAATGTGTAGTACCATTATACATAAAGAACTTGTTAATTAGAACTATTTAAACTAGTATTAATACAACATATCGCGGCTAGCGTGTAAAACCATTATTACAATTACGTCAAAACATTACAGTGAACTCACGCATTGAAGGGGGTGGAGGACAAAAGACCGTGAAAAAGCAAACATTTCGTAATCCCATGAGTGAAGGGGGACATTGATAATATATGTAGATTTAATAGTAAAATTGAAATTGTTACGTCCTTATAACATTTGAAACCTTATATAAAAAGAAAAATTTCACAAATAGGTGTATTACAGTTAGACTATTGATAATACTAAAAAGTTTGTATAAAAAATAAACCCGCTAAAAAATACGTCCAAACTTCGTTAACAATAGGCTTGTTGCAACCGCATAAAAATATATCGATTAAAAGTATTAGCATATAGTAGTGTTATGTGTTCCCTGAACTATCTTTATCTTTACTACTATGTATGTGTAAAACACACGGGCAAGATGTGAAATTCATGTCCTACCCCTAACACACTCGTTGCAAATTGAAGTCTTGTGCAACTAAAGCAACAAATTGAAGGCGACATTCAATTTGTGGAGAAACTGAAGCATATACCTTATCCTGAATCACACTCATGAGCATAAATAAAGGTGGGAAAGGGTTGAATGATGGTCATACTCATCAGCGTCAAACCGATTGTTCCTTTGCTTCACCTTGTTATTCTAATAGTCACATACCATACTTTAGTTTAATTTGCTATCGATTTCACTTAATTCTGTTTGCTTCCTTTTGATTTATGGAGGATTTCGATTTATTAAGTCTTGTAAATTTGTGTTGTTTAGGAAAGCAGAATCACAATTGCAAGGGACGGTAAGGTTGAGGTAAAAGTGCAGTGCCACCTAGAGGTAGTTTATGATCTTATGCTTCTAATTTTGATGTTATTTGGGGGGATAGAAGTTTGAACATATGCTATCATGTGGGTTTTATCAAAAATTTTAACTTCATATATCCTTTTAGGCACATCATATTACTGATATTTGAGTACCATTAATTATGGTTATGATTGTGGGATAAAATTGCTGATATTCTTCAGTCTTTCTACTCGATTTCAAGATAAAAAAAAGGTGTGTAATAACCCTACAGATCTTCTTAATCAGTTATTTGTGTGTATCGTGATAGGATTACGTATAGGGTTCATCACTTTTTATGTCTTTGACATATTTTGATTCAAGTTTCATTCATTGATTTCTACTAGAATTCAATTTGCAGGTTTGATTAAGTATGCATTTTTACTTCAGTTTTATTAATTTACATTGCACCTTTTCAAAAGATTTTAGGAACCACGCATCGATAACTAAGTCCAATGAATAAGATTTTGTTTGTTTTGTGTTGATTTGGTGTGGGAATTTTGTGTAGCTATTACCGGCACCAATGTGCTCAAAAGCATTCCTTTTTCTCAGAGGCAATTCCAATTCTTATTATCTTAAAAACTTTTATAATAGTGGTGTTTGATGTGATTAAAACATGTCGTTATGAAATATGATTATATTCATATGAGTTGATCTAATATTATACAACTAATAATTTTACACCTTTGATTTGATCTTATGCTTTCATTAAAAGCAACACACAACATGAGCAAATGTATTAATGATCAAATGGCCTTCTTATTGAAATTTGATTATGATCATCATTGTTGAGTTTTAACAAACAAATCCGTGCTATAAACGCTCACTTTCATGTTCTTTGAGTAGGTAAGAGGGTGTTCTCAATTGCATATGGTTGTTTGTTCTTTGTGTATCCTTCAATCTAGCAAATTGCAATGTGCTTGTCTGCTCTCCCGACGTTCTCCAACAGTCAGCAAGGCAGCATTATTTATTAGAAAGAGGAGGTTTGTTTGGCTCTATGTTGTTTCATGCTTTTGAGTTATTACTTTTTAGTATGTCATAAGCAAGCCAAGTGTTTGATAATATGCCTGTAAGATCTATAAGTTGTTGATACTTGATAGCTTGATAGCATGGTTCTTAAAATAGTGACCTTAAGATCTTGACTATCTGATTTTAAGAATATGAACTCATACACGCATTGTTATTTAGATCATATGAGAATATTAAATATGAGAATTTTGATCTTGAAAATTAAATATGAAGGGTTTTCAATGTATTATTTCTTGTACAAAGAGCCAGTCAGCCAGTTGATGATGCCAATGAGCTTTGGTTAATCGCACCCACAAATCTAAAACATCCATTTGATATTTTATGGGTCACATAATTAATGGAGGTGAATTTGATGAATTCAAATAATTGTATGGAGCTATGAGGGCTGAATTTATCACCTTTTTGCCTAACTCACATAAGTGTTGTTATGATGTTGTTCATCCTAATTCTTTCTTATTTCTTTTTTTAATTTCGCATTTTAAACCCAACTAATAGGCCTTGCTAGAATACTAAGATAGCCTTTTGGGATACAGAAAGCAGCGGAGTCTTATTCAATGAATTTGCTCTAAAAGGAACCCACTTTGTTGAATTATACTTTTAACGTAATGTTCTATTGGTGATCCTTCAAAATATTACAACATTCATGGTATGTCATCTTATTCATCCCATAAATACTTGGCAAAACACCTGTATTTTGTTATTTTATTATGCTTGTGGGTCACCTTTCTCATTAAATAAAAGCTCCTTAAATTCTTGTACAATTGCCAACAATAAATTTGTGTAATACCAACCTTTGACTGGGCGTAACTTTTTTATTTATCACTAGGGGCTTATTGTTGAATAATGTCCTAACATGGCTAACTGTTTAATTATGTGATGTATAGTAAAGTGGCTAATCATCTGGTAATATAATTCCATTAAGAACCATAATATTCAAGGTTATTCTCAATTTTACTTGGTAAGTTCATTGTAAAACACAATTTCTTAGTGTAATATCGGAAGCAGTCTCTCTATCTCCCAAGATAGAGGAAAGACTCGCCGCCACCTACCCCTCCCAGACCCTGCTCTTGAGTGGGACTTACTGGGTATGTTTGTAATTTCTTAGTGTAATAATGGATGTTCTTCCTCTCTCTGCAACTTACTTGGTTGTCTTCTCGCATAAACTGTCACTCTCACTGTTGTCACCACTGTTAAAAGAGACGTCGATGATCATGAGGCCATGAAGGCAGCAAAGCTTTTCTGGTTTCTTTAAGACTACACAGAAAATAACTAGATCAATAATGTATATGTTAATAAAAACCCCATGAAATTTGTTGTAGGTGGTATGCTAAATGTTTCCTACATCTACATATTATGGTACCCTATGATTACATATTCATTTGGGATGAGGATCTTGGATTAGATGATTTTGATGCTAAAAAGTACGAAGATATATCTAATATATTCTTTTAGGGAAGTGGTAGTTTTGATTGTTAATTTATAATGAGTAGATTTAGGCTTTGCTTTATATATGATGGGTCAAACAACTAAAATAGAAAAGAATTAGCCAAAATGGAAAATGAAGAAAGTTGGCTAAGGTGTATTTCTAATTCATAAGGCCTTCTAACACATTTTAATTAAAATGATATTGAAATTGAATAATCTTTATTTCATTTCAGGTTTAGAAAGTGAAACAATAAAGTCATCAGTTACTCATTTTTTGTAGGAAAAAGAAACATGATCTGATCAGGATGCTCATACACACACTGCATCTGGTTATAGTAGCAATACAACCACTGCAGCTGTGTTTTGTTAGACATTACATCTTGGTTTTAGTGATAATTTGGCTTAGATTTTTCAATGAAAACATCACACGTGTGCCTAAACACCACACACTTGAATTAGATTTGGCTGCAACCTTCTGATCTGTATAAAATTTATAGTGATTTATAGGGTGGCAATTTCATCTTCGTTCTTGGTTCATATGTCCACGCCACTTTGTGAAACCCATTTTACCTGTAATTTTTTATGTATGTTTGGATTTGCCCACTTGACCCGTTCATAAGTTAATGCATTGAAATTACTACATTTCTTTAGTGAACAACGATAAATATAGCAGTTAGAATACAGTAGTATATTTAGTTTCAGGTTTAGAAAGTGAAACAATAAAGTCAGTAGTTACTCATTTTTTGGACTAAAAAGAAACATGATCGGATCGGGATGCTCATACACACACATTGCATCTGGTTATAGTATCAATATAGCCACTGCCACTGTGTTTTGTTAGACATTACATCTTGGTTTTAGTGATAATTTGGCTTAGATTTTCCTATGAAAACATCACACGTGTGCCTAAACGCCACACACTTGAATTAGATTTGGCTGCAACCTTCTGATCTGTATAAATTTTGCAAGTATTCTTTGTCAACATACAGCTAAGCACATGCATAGTATTATGCATAAAAACATCCTATTGATCTTTCATACTTACTCGCATTGTTGTTGTTTGTTTTCATGATTTATGTTTTTAAACAGTATGATTACAGCTTAATTGGTATGCTTCTCATCAATATTTTGACCCCTTCAAGTTGCTTTCACTTAACATTTGTAGTAATTATATAAGTACCCTAATACATGCTGAATCCAGAGTCATTTAATCTTCAGATTTTTAAACCTTTTCACTCCTGATACATTTGCAGTAATTACATAAGTAGGCTGATACATGCTGAGTACAGACTCATTTGATCTTCTGATTTTTATAACCTTTCCACTCCTGCTTGCGTTAGGTTGCCTTGGTTTCCTGATCGCCTTGCATCTTCATCGTTTACGGTAAACACCTTTTATGTTGCTACGTATAGCTATGTTACATGAATATTAGTTCTGGTTAGGCCATTTACATCTTGGTGCTGCAATTTCATTGTGTTGTATAAGTAATAGTTTTGGTTCTTACCCTCACTTTTGTCCCTACTTAAATATAAATCTAAAAAAATATCAAATGTCAGTGTATTTACCTTATAATCTATGCTTATATTGATAGTGTAAACACTTCCTAATTTGTTAATTCCGCATGTTTCATATTTTTGCAGCTTCAGTGTTCATATGATATAAAGTTATCCATTAGTGGATTGATCTAAAAGATGAGGGTGGTCAGATCCAGATTATGTGTCACTTACATATATATTTTCAACCTCTTACCATGTAACAAATCCTACTGGCTTTCATAAGGAGTGCCCAGTCGCCAAGCTAAGGGACCAGAATTGTATGCTTCCTAACAAATGTGTACAACGAACCTACTACATATCAATAAAGCTTCAAGCATTTCCCCATCTAAGTTGTTCCCAAATCTAAGTTGTTCCCAAATCTAAGTTGTTCCCAAATCATCTCCTAGGGGCCCCCATCAGCAGTTTATATAAAAGTGGGTCACCATGCGTCGTATGCTACTGATAAAGCTTCAAACATTTCCACTACTCCTAAAGTAGATTAATATGCTTAGAACCTCTAAACTATTGTCTACAAAACCTTCAAAACATTAACTTAGAAAATAGTTTTCGTAGTTAAATATACAGCACCAACAATATATGACACATCAATTTTTGTACTATCGTGTATATCCTCCTCTTTTTATTAAAAACATAATATCGATCTGATTTATTTACGCAATGTCACACCCGAGAAGGCCAATATATGTATGCCATAAGTTTATGTATCGCTATGATTTCATCTAAGTTTCTGGTATTTAACTTTGCTTACTTTATGCTTTTACTTTTCTCATCTTGAACCTTCAAATTAAAAAATATGATGAAGTCATTGATGAAATGTTCATGATATCTACCGGTAGTTACTAAATTAATTGAACACTAAAAAAGACATGGTAGTTTGGTTGTTTACTTCTAGGTCCTTATTTAAACAAGTTATGTATGGTCAGAAATAGGACCAGATAATGACCTTACTGTGCATCGCTTGTAACTTGTTGGTTTTGCCTTTTGTGATTTTTTATTACTTACCAATGCACGACTTTATTGCTTTCTAGTTTTCCTGACTTGATGCATTTGCGAAGCTTCAAAACATTAATTTAGGAAATATTTTTTGTACTTAAATATACAACACCAACAATGTATGAAACCCAAACCCATCAATTCATGTACTATTATGTATATCCTCTTGCTTTTCATTAAGATCCTTCTATCGATTTGACTCGTACTACTACTATTTTTCAAAAACGTTATAGTATTTTCCACCACATGAGCCAAGTGTTATGGAAGTTTATACAGTTTTATAAACACCAATAACCAACCAAAATAATTCTATTACCACAAATCACCCCCCCCCTCCCCCAATCCCACTTTACCCGACATTAAAAGAAGATTACTTGGTAACACAAGACGCGTTGTTATACAATATAACCTCAGCCAACTGTTTTGACGGTTTTAACAGATTTATAAACTACAAAAAACCATCCCAAATAATAATACTTAGCACAAATCACCCCCTAACCCCATTTTACCCGATATTAAAAACTAATTATTTAATAGCATAGTTTATATAACTGAACCCAACTTATATTCGTATTGAAGGCTTCTATGCTTTAACTTTTATAAAACAAGGTCTTTGTTTTTATCAAAGATTTGTAGGAAGAATGTTCAGTAAATTAAGTTTTCCAAATCAAAACCAACTTAGAAACAACGTCATTATACTACGTAAAATCACAGCCTTATCTATATGTGACGCTAACCACTATGAAACTTCTTTTGCTTTTTGAAAGGGTTTCTAAACAAATACAAAAACCAAATAACATTATTAAAATTAAACCAAAAATAACACCCCCTCCAAATTAATCATCCATACGCTTACCCCTCCGGGTCCATATTTAACAACAAATATAGCTATGGAATGATAATTTAAGCTATCTACCAAATTTTTGTTTACAACTCCAAAATAAATAAACCTGAAATGTTGCGGTTACATCTTCACAAAAATTGTAATCATTTATGAAGCCTAACATGTATCATAGAGGCTTAAACTTCTAAACAAATAAAACCCTATGCATGTCCTTTTACGTTTTAATAAATAATCGGCACATCAAATACGACAAGTTCATACCGATGTGCTGCATAACTCGTACCAAAAATCCACACATTTCGTATATCATTTTATCTATCTTGTGTCTTCACATGACGAGATACAAGTATCAAATTAGTCGATATATACATAATTTTGGTGTAATAAATTTTGAAAGCAACCTACAATCGTTTATAACATTTCCTTTTACAAGTGTCGAATAAAAAGACGTGGGATGTTGTGATGAGATGTAACCAAAATCGAATGACCTATAATACATTGAAATGTACTTCATCCAAAATATATTTCCACTCTGAAAACGTTGCTACATTTGGGAATTGTTGTATTAATATCTAAGCATAGTACCTATTAATCATAAGAATGCTAACATCTTCAATGACCTACGCCACAAAATCACTGATAACTCAAAAAACATGACTTCTGTACATGTTTTCGAAGTTTAGAAATATTATATTGCACATACCAAAATTCTCTTCATAACTCCTAAATAAATACACCTAAAATATTTCTCAAAAGGGAGGGGGGGCATTTATTAAGCGTACCATGTATACGTGGGAGGACATTTTCCTAAAAACCAAGCAACTGGTACCTGTAAATCACCTGTTACACTACATTATATATATATAAACATGTATCGATACATGTACATATATGTATGCACACATGTATATTCAACATGACACATTAGACGTCACACTAATACTTGCTAATTAAACGTTCTTTCGTCTCAGCGTCGCCTCCCCCGGAATAAAATTTACCTTCTATGTTTACTAAAAAAGTGTGATCGCCTCCCTATGTACTACCCCATTATAATTCTCAACCGTGCAACTTTTCGAAGCGGAATAAAGGGAAGAATGATCGTGACAGCTCTTAAAATCCTATTCAGTCTGATTAGATATGTCACTGAAAGAAAGTGATTATGTTCCCTCTCACATCAGGATCATTTAAAAGTCTTCAGTTCGTTCATTACTATAACATACCCTACATTCATTTCACATGACGCATGCGCCGCAACGCGCGCGGGCACCCATTAGTGTTGTAATATACTATACTGTGTTATGATGCATTGTATTATTGTATATGGTAATGTGCTTACACTTATTATGTATTGCACTATATGGTCTTGTACTACATTATACTATACTATATTGTATCACATTATATTATATAGTATTGTATTATGTCATATTGTATCATATAGTTTCATATTGGATCGTACTGAATATATTATCAATTTATCATATTATGCTGTATCGTAGTGTATTATATTGTAGTGTATTATAATGTATCTTATAGTAATCTACTATGTAGTATCATATTGTATTGGATTGGATGTATCGTATCATTTTAATCATATTTTGTTGTATCCTAATTATTATCATATTTCTAATATTATGTTAAATCATATCGTTGTCTATTGTATTATATCGTAGTGTATTTTATGGTAATACATAGTATTTTATCATTTTGTGTCACATTGTATTCTTTTTATTTTATCGTATAGTATTGTATTGTATTGAATTGTAATCTATCAATTGCATAGCAATTTTATGGTGTTGTAGCATATTATATCGTATTAATCAATTTGTATTTACTCTATTATATGTATTATATTGCATGGTGTTCTATCATATTAGATCAATTTATATTGGTTTTTATTGTAAACTATATAGTATTATACTAAATCAAATTATATGGTACTAATGTATTGTTCTATTTGTATTGCAATGTATTATTTTGTACCAAATTGTATAGTAGTGTATTGTATTGTATAGTACTATACTATACTATATTGCATTTTATTTTTAGGATTATTGGATTTTAATATTTTTAATTTTTATATATTGGCCGGGATTAATCCCAACTCAGCAAATATTTACGGACACTTCCAACTTTGAGCTTATTTTCCTGCAACGATCCCTTACTAACTAAGAGTTAACACCGTTAGTTTTTTGATGATGTGGACTACTTAGATGGCCAAAACACTAAGTAAAAAGTTGAAATCAACTGTCCGGTCCATCAATCTGAAAGTTCTGCAACCTAAAACCCGTTAATCTTTACCTTCTGATTTGAACCACTTGACTCGTTAAAGGTAGATTTCAAGTGACGATAGATGCTAGACACTAAAAATGGACCTAATAGAGGTTGTGCGGCGGCGGAGTTTAAAATGATTGTTGAAAGAAAATAATATCAAAGTTACGAGTGTCCATAAACATTTACTGAGTTGGGGTTTGTGACCTTTCGTATATTTGTTATCTAATTGTTACTTCTGTTATTTCTTGTAAGGGTCATTATGTCAATAATGAAAGTTCATTCTTGCATATTCTCATTGTTCATTTCAACTTGTCATAACTCCTCTAGCTATTGAATAAATAAATTTGTAAAAAAAAATATTGTAATTATTCAGTTAAAATAGATTGTGAAATTATAAAAGTTTATAAAAACTTAAGATATATGAAGCTAACTAGATTGTTATTAAATTAAGTTTTAATTTTAATTAATAACTTTAAGTATAAAAAGTTTAAAATAAGAATGACAGACTCTTAAATATGAGGGGATGAAAATGTAAATTATTTAAAAAAAACCCCACCCCACTTCTCTGTCCCCGATTTTTCTGCCGCCGGCCGGCAAAGGTATGGCGCGGTGCTGGCGAGCCCCGAAACCACTCCAAAAATCCAATTTTTAAACCCCAATCGCTCCTAATCACCCCGCGAACCCGTTTCGAACCGAAGATGTGTTTCAATTTGGTTTTTAAAAGAGGTTATGAGAACCTTTGGACACAAAACCGATCCTCATCAAAAGCAAATCCGTTTCTGCACTTAAGTCATATTATTAATCCAATTAATCGAGCATACACGTTCGTATAATCAATTAGAAATCATTGGTACGTTTAATTTCATTTGAAACCATAATTAACATTTCGAATTCCAACTGTAACCCCCGAACTCAATTCGAACTCCTTGAACTCGAAACAATTCTAATCAAGCCTATTTAGAGGGGAAAGGTTCTATTCGACTTCTTTCAACTTTCGTAACCTCAATTCTTAAAAAAATCATACACAAACACCATAGATGATCGCACCTTACGTCGTGACATTGTTCGAACCTGTACGAGTCGATTCTATATCAATTTCATTTAGAAAAACTTACGATGAGTTTTTATATATTATATAAAAAATCATCTTTTCTTTTTGTTTCTTTTAATCATTTTATTTTTATTTATTTTCCTATAACATTAATTCAAGAAAACTTTAATAAATTATTATATGGTTTTGTACGTTCATTATTTATAGTTGCATAACATATTATCCTAAAAGGTTGAAATTATAAATATAATTGAGAAGCACTTATTCTTTGCAACATTAATCTTTATTATTTATGATCATTCATGTTCAAATTATAAATAAAATTTTATAATATTAAATCGTGCTCTTCAGCGGGATACACTGGGTATGTTGTTTGTTTATGTTTGTTTGTTTATGTTTGTTGTTTAAATCGTGCTAAACCCCAGATCCTTATGACAAACCCTAGATTTCACAAATAGCCTCTTGAATTTATCCGATTATAATCTAATCTTGAAACACCCGCATATAGGTAATTTGTCCATTGGTATTATTCTAGATTTCTTATTATTCAAAGTACATCATATATCATGTGAGTTTCCATACCCTGTTTGTAAGACCCCGTTCCCATACACCTCACAGTTGATCATTCATTGCATCATAGATTCATATTAATATACATTTCATGAGATAAACAGCGGAATTACGTTAGTAAAAGCCATTCTGTATTATTAATATCTATTGTTGTTAAGCAACACAACGGGGTTTAAACTACAAAAGATTCTTTAATTGCATTACAAAACAACAATATCTTAACATAAGAATGGATGTCAGTCTTTTCCTGCCGAGTAGCTTCACCTTCGTGCCATCCTCAGCAATAGTTACCTGCCAACTGAAAATGTATAAAAGTTAGCTTTGCTGAGTGAGTTCTAGTTTAAAAAGCATTAAAATACCTTGTGAAATGTATATATATGAAAATACCCTTTTTATAAAAAAAATACTTTCCTTACTCTTGTACGTGAGCACGCATCAACTATACAACAAGGTAATGCTTTCTTTCTTTCTTTCTTTACTGTATACCTTTGTTCATTTCGTACTCTTTAACTTTATCTTTCACTGTCTATGTTGACCAATGAGTAATACCCTAAACTATGTGCGCAAGAAACTAGTGCTGGGCCTGTGGTATATCAATAGACTATGATCACTGTACACGAGGCTGACCCAGTCACTTAGGGTATGCTACAAAGGTCCGTCAATTTCAATTATTTGACCCTGTGTGCATCCTTTGGGGTAGCTAACCTGCATCACAGTTGCGCTAGCGACAACATGGTCGTGCACCTCCTATATGCTTGCAAGACTTTCATTATTTTAATTAGGTCCCACTTCTCTTTATCATTATTCTTTCACTTTGTTAATAATAATACTTGCTTTCATGATCATAAACACACCACATAAGTCACACAATAATATTTAGTATGATCATAAGGACAACTTATAATAATACAGTATAATAACAATTAAAAACCCTAAGTCAACCTTGGGTCAAACCTTAATGATTCTGTTTTTCTCAAAATATCAGAAAATGTTCTAAGTGTTCTAGGAGTATGAGCACTATGCAGGCGCATGCGCATGGGTACTATTTGGGCGTTTCAACACTTAGGCGTCTAAGCCATTTCAGGCGCATGGGCACTATTTGGAAGTTTGGACTATACTTTGGTATCTGAGACTAAGTCTTGGACGCATGGTCTACTGTTCAGGCGCATTGATTATTACTTAAAATTTCTAAGGTATTTTCTAGACGTATGGGGCACTGTTTGGGCGGTTGGGCCCTGTTTGGACGTTTGACCTG
This sequence comes from Flaveria linearis, assembly GCA_024085815.1. NCBI lineage: Eukaryota > Viridiplantae > Streptophyta > Magnoliopsida > Asterales > Asteraceae > Flaveria > Flaveria linearis. Next base: position 127,496 of record JABSNV010000768.1, on the reverse strand, counting down.
ACTTAGAAACTTTCTAAGGCAAATTCTAGGCGGTTGGGCCTTATTTGGATGTATGGGCAACCTGTTGAGCATGTTTCTATGTTGTTTCCAGTCCCAACATCATATTATTCTAATCTAAGTTTAATCCTACTATTCTAAGCATGAACTAACATATAACAACCATAACATATCAACATACATGCATTGGATACATACGATTACTCATATAACTTTTGTAAAAATAGTTTTACATACATTTTCATCCCCAAAGAATGTTTAAAACAAGTGAATTACGGGGTCTAGAGCTCACCTTATGTATAAAGCAAGTAAAACTCCTCCAAACTTACTTGTACACGAATTCAAACACGTAAAACAAGTCAAAATACAACCCGAACACTTAAACACGTACATAGCAGTTTCTAAGGGTGAAACCACCAAGAAAACCGAGCCAATTACACATAAAAACACTTACCTTAGAAGATATCAGCCTTGCTTTTATTGAATAACGAGAGAAAGTTCTTCAGCTTTCTCTTTTCTTCTTTTGATCGAAAGAAAGCAGATGGGATGTGCAATATGGGCGGCCATATCCCCATATATATTAAAATAATGGGTTGTTGTACTATTTTACACTTTAACCCTCTCTACTTTTAGCTTCTTTTCCTTTTATGAAAGATACTTTTATTTTCTTTTATTTTGACAAAGTTTCGGGTGTTACAAGTCTAGCCCCCTAAAGAGGTTTCATTCCCGAAACCTGTTACCCTTTGAATAACTGTGGGTAAAGTTGTCTTATTTCTTCTTCCGTCTTCTATGTAGACTCAGAACCCTTTTGGTGTTTCCACTGCACACACACAGGTGGAACCACCTTATTTTTCAACCTCTTCTCCTTCCGATCGATGATTACCACTGGTTGCTCTACATAATTGAGCTGTTCATCCACCTCGATATCCTCCAGTGGTACAACATGTCTTCATCAGCTAAGCACTTTCTCAGATGAGATACGTGGAATGTGGGATGAATTTCACTTAACTCATATGGCAATTCAAGTTGATAGGCCACCTATCCTACTCATGCGATGATTTGGAAAGGCCCTATGTATCTCGGGCTTAGCTTACCTTGCTTCCTGAATCGGATGATCCCCTTCCAAGGTGAGACCTTTAACATAACTCGGTCGCCAACCTTGAATTCTATTGGTCTACGTCTCTTATCAGCATACGACTTTTGTCTATCTTTCGCCGCCTTCATGAAGGCCTTGATCTTTTCTAACTTCTTAGTCGTAGCCTCGATCACCTTGACACCTCCCAACTCCTTCTGGCCAATGTCTCCCCAACATACGGGCGTCCTATACTTCTACCGTATAGCATCTCATATGGTGGCATGTGAATACTAGCATGATAACTATTATTATATGAAAATTCTGTTAACGGTAAGTGATCATCCCAACTTCCTCCAAAATCGATCACACACGCTGTCACACCCCAACCTTGACGGCGGAAACGTCGAAGTGTGAGGGTTAAGATTGTTCACAACCACATAACGCTATATTATAATGTAAAATGCCATTAATCAATTGTTTCAAACACCACATACATCAAATTCTCAAAATAACTCAAACGAAAACAGGAAATCCAATTGTTCTTATTAAGCCTAGGTCCATGTTCTAGGTTTAAGCATTTCTTCAATCATCACTAAGCTTGCACATTACCTAAAACATGTTGAAAATAAAGTCAACTAACGAGTTGGTGAGTTCTCATGGTTTTATATACAATAAGTATACAAAAATGTGGCAATTCTAGTCAATGGACACAAGATAGTAAGTATATAGAACATGCATAGTTTCAATCAAACCTCGACTGAATAATATGAATAAGCATGATTAGCTAAGTGTATTTGGTTCCCTAGTGCACAAGCATACGGCTCCTAGGAGCCGGCAATCCCTCGGCTTTAGCACCAAATAGGCTTGTCAGGCCCAAAGATCTAAGACTTCGCCAGGCTAGCAATAGTTAATGATTGCACACGTATGTCACATCTCATATAATACTTAATCATATTCAAGCAACCACGACTATGTAAAGAATTGCACGTGTGTAATAAGTATCAAAGCGTGTATGTGTAAGTTTGTATAAGCAAAGACCTTATGGTTATGTTCAGCCATTAGAAGTACCATAGTGGAAGTGCGAACATGTTACCATGGACTTCATCACCAAACTACCCCGCACGACAAAAGGCCGTGACGCGATATGGGGGTTGTTGATAGACTGACTAAAAGTGCGCATTTCCTGCCAATCAAGGAAGCAATTAGTTCAGAAAAGCTTGCTGAACTATTTATCCGAGAAATTGTGGCGCGACATGGTATGCCTGTATCGATTGTTTCAGATAGGGATACGCGGTTCACCTCAAAGTTTTGGAAAAAGTTCAATGAAGGGATGGGTGCGAGGTTGCATGTTAGTACCGCATACCACCCACAGACCGATGGGCAATCGGAAAGAACGATCCAGACACTGGAGGATATGCTTCGGGCATGCGTTATCGAATTTGGCGGTAATTGGGATGATCATCTACCACTAGCAGAGTTCTCCTATAACAACAGCTACCACGCCAGTATTAAGATGCCCCCATATGAGTTATTGTACGGTCGACGGTGCAGAACTCCTATTTGTTGGGGTGATGTCGGACAGAAGGAGCTAGGAAGCTTAGAAGTGTGGAAGCCACAACGGAAAAGTTGGAGAAAATCAAGGCGTATATGAAGGCTGCAAAGGATAGACAAAAGTCATACGCCGACAAAAGAAGGAGACCAATAGAGTTCAGCGTGGGTGACAGGGTAATGCTAAAGTGTCACCATGGAAGGGAATCATCCGATTTAGGAAGAGGGGGAAACTGAGTCCCAGGTTCATCGGACCATTCGAGGTACTAGCACGAGTTGGGGACGTAGCTTACAGGCTAGCCCTTCCAGAAGAATTAAGTGGGATTCACCCTACCTTTCATGTGTCGCACTTAAGAAAATGTTTAGTACAAATGAGGCAGTCGTACCTCTAGATGACATCGAGGTGGACGAGAAGCTGAACTATGTAGAGCAACCAGTGGCTATACTGGATCGGAAGGGAGAAACAATTGAGAAATAAAATAGTCAAGCAAGTCAAGGTGCAATGGAAACACCGAAAAGGGTCGGATGCCACCTGGGAATCCGAGGAGGAAATGAGACGCCAATACCCAATCTGTTTAGTGACGAGTCAGGTTTCGAGGACGAAACCTAAATAAGGGGGGGAGACTTGTAACGCACCGAAATTCCCGAAACGAGCCATTTAATAATAATGGGCTTTTAAGGGTTAATTAAGAAATAAAGGGTAAATTAGTGGGCTATGGATCAAATTAGCCTTAATGGGCTAGACTTGATGGGTTTAAGGCCCTAATCAGCCCTTAAACATGCATGAGCAGCTCCATCTTCCACCATTTTAACCCTAGCCACCAAATTCGTAGAGAGAGAAAAGTAGAGAGAGAAAGTGAAGAAATTCAAGATTTGGAGCTTGAAGGTTTGAAGGATTGAAGTTCTAGTGGATTGGAGCATCAAAACACAAAGAAAAGAGCAACAAAACGAGGTAAGAATCAGCCTCTAAGGCCTTCTGTAGATCAAACCCGGATTCTAGGTTTGGGGTTTTGAAAAGTTTAAAGAAACACATAAAGGTCGATTTTTACGTATGAAACGTGTAAAAAGCTTAGATTTGGTTTCATGGAAGGTAAACCAAGGATTTGGACGTAAAAAGTTAAGATTTTGGGTTAAAAATGGGCTGGATCTGAGTTTCTGTTCATCCAGCGAAACTGGGCCCCGATCCAGCGAATTTAAGCATTTAACCAGCGAAACTGCACATTAGTTCAGCGAGACTAGGAGAAGTTCCAGCGAACTACAGTTTCGCTGGGGCGAAACTATAGTTCCGCCGGTAATCTCGCTAAGACCCAGACTGACCTATAGACTTGCGAGAATAGGGAATTCCAACGAAAGTTGGGCGCTCAAGGTAGCGAATCTGTCTAGCGAAACTAGCAGAAGTGCTGCCCAGCGAAACTGCAGGCGAAACTATAGTTTCGCTGTAGCGAAACTATGGGCGAAACTATGAAGAAAATGACGTTTTTGCATGTTAACTTTCGTGCAGCTAGAGCATTCAGGCTATAGCCTAAGTGACTTAGAATTTAAGCTACTTGGACGAGTTCAGGTGAGTTCTAGACCCCTCCTTTACCCGTTTCAATGTTTTGGGTGATATGCATACTAAATTACATACTTTTATGATGACGGTCTTTAAGACCTTTTATCAAGAAAATAAATTTTCCTAAAGAAAATGTGCCCTTTAAATAGTTCAAAATAATTTCGGGCGTGCTGACCTGGCAGCCCGGCCCCAGCCGGGGGCGTTGCCCCTTGGACCCCACTAGGGGCTGCGCCCCTAGAACCCCGCTATCAGGGGCTGCCGCCCCCGAACCCCCGCTGTCCCGCGGAGGGTCAGTTATCTAGTTTATCTCTCATGACTGATGAAATGTGAATGCTTAGACTAAGAGTTTGCTTCCTATTATATGTTAAGTGTATGTGAAAACTAAAGATATAAGTGAAACTTAAAGAATTGTTATTGGGCCCATAACGTGTACCTGGATAAAGTAAAGTCTTGCAAGTAAAGTCCTGCAGGCAAGGGATAAAGTAAAGACTTGCAAGCAATGGCTAAAGGAGGGTTGCATTTGTTGTGCCCTCACCGGATAAAGTAATGCTCGAACAGGCAGGTCTGTAAGCCCTGAATTGGCATGACAATAATGGCCCGATCGAGTACGACTGTAAGCCCTTAATTGGCGTGTCGGTAAAGTCCTAGGCGAGCCTAGGCACCGATAGTGACAGAGAATTGACGGATAAAGAAGAGTAATAAATAACAAGAAATGAAAAGTAATGATAAAGTATCGATAAAGTGATAGCCTGTATGTATTGATGCTTGATAGATGAGAATTATTTTCAACTGATAAAGCTAATATCTCTTACAAAAGTTATTTAGCAAAGTAAACTAGAATTCACTCAGCGAAGCTGACTTTTGTATGCATATCAGTTGACAGGTAAGAGTTAGAGCTACGGAATAGAGGCATGGGACTGAAGCTTCTTGGCACTAGAAGACTGGCATCCCTGATGAAGAAAAGATTAAGAGGACTTTAAATAGATTTTAAGAATTAAAGATACATGTTTATATTTCATTTGTAATGGATTGAAATTACATTATTATCCGCTGCAATATATATTTATACACATATGAGTAAATGACTGTTTTAAATCGATGTTTTGCTGTGAATGACCAATTGTGAGGCTTCCCTGAGAAAGGTGGGCCTTACAAGTTGGTATCAGAGCCAATGTTTAAGAGATTTGGGAAAATTATTTTATAAACCTAAACTTAACAGAGAATGGGACCAAGTGTCAAGGATGCCAGTCCAAGAAGCTCCATGCCCAGAGGTAATAAATATGCTGTAGGTATTATTCTAGTGGATAGTGCCTTCTTATTTAAGTTAGAGCCGAAGTAGAGTAGGATAACGTTATCTGTGATGCCTATCTGAATTTATGTGACTTATACGTGCATAGACTAGGTATAGTAGGTTCTGGTGTTGGTGTGGTTCAGGATAGAAAAGTTTATGGCACGAGAAGTTCTGTAAGTAGTTAATCACAACTGGCCACTGTTATTAAAAATTTACAAAACTTGTCGTGAACTGAACATGCCTTGAAGGACATATTAACATTCTGAATCTTATAGGAAGTAGAAAGAATGGCACCAAAGAAAGAAGTTCCAACCATGGTCACCCGGAGGAGCACCAGGGGAAGGCCCCCGACTAAGGCAAAGGAAACTACAAGTGCAACTGTGAAGCCAACAAAAAGGTCAACCAGAAAGCCGATGAGGAACCGATTAGGAGGAGGAGGTTGAGTTAGGAACGGGAGCCGAGGGGTCTACCCCTGATCAGGCCAAACTGAAAGAGACAGTAAAGGAAGCTATTGCCCAAGAGGTGCATCAGGTCCTGTCTGGAGTGATGCCCGCTCTGCTTGCGGAATTTGTGGAGCAGGTTAAGGGCGACAGTAAGAAGAGTACGGCTTCAGAAAAAGTTGATAAGAAAGGGGCAGTCAAGACTGAGGAGTTGAGCGACGAGGGAGATCGTCTGGGTAACCATGATGGCCCTGAAGTGGAAGAGAGGGCGAAGGGGTGCAGCTAGGGGATTTTCAGAGGTGTAAGCCCCAACATTTGATGGTACTGGTAACGCTGCCACTGCTCAGCGTTGGATTAGGGAAATGGAAGCCGTACTGAAGATCAGCGAGTGTCGTGAAAACCAAAGGTGAAGTTTGCTTCCCATTCCTTTGGATCCAGCACTGTGTTGGTGGGATAACATTGCTGAGTCTTACGGAGAGGAGACCATTGAGAGGATGAAATGGCCGAGATGAAGAGGTTGGTGATAGAGGAGTACTGCCGGAAAGAGAGCTTGACAAGGTCGAGCAAGAGTTTGTGAGTTTGGAGGCTGGAAATATGACTCACCAGGAGTACACTACAAGATTCAATGAAATGGCACGTCTGGTGCCTGATTTGGTAACTCCTGAAGCCAAAAGGATCAAGAGGTACATACAAGGGTTGCCTCTAGACATTCGTAGGGACATGGTCACTGCTCGACCTAGTACTTTTAGGTCAGCAGTGGACCTCAGTGGGAGGTTGTACGATCATCGTAGGCCGGTGGCAGTGGGTGAGACGAGGAAAGTTTGGAACAATAACAATGGGAAGAGATATGGAAGTGTGGCCACCAACGGGGAACAAGAAAGCAAGGGTGGATGCAAAACAGATGGTTGTGAAGAGGGTCGAGGAAGCTAAGAACTGTGGGAAGTGTGGGAGGAGGCATCCCGGAGAGTACCGATTGGGTAGCCATGGGTGCTACCGGTGTGGAAAACGGGTCACATGGCTAGGGAGTGCCAGAAGTAAACGAGTGCTTTAACTGCCATGAGTCGGGGCACTACAGCAGGGATTGCAAGAAAGCCAAGCCGGGAAGCTCGGGCACGAGCAGGGGTGATGACAAGGGGGATGATGGAAAGCCCAAGGTCAAGGCAAGGGCTTTCACCCATGAACAAGAAGGAAGCAAGGAAGGACCCGGACGTAGTGTCAGGTACGTTCCTGTCAATGATGTTTGCGCCTCCATATTATTTGATAGTGGTGCCAGTAAGAGTTTCGTATCTATGTCCTTCTGTGCTACACTAGATTTCCAAACTAAGGAAATAGATGATGCCTTCGAAGTAGAACAGCCGATGGTAAGTCCATTAGAATAGTCCGGATGATAGAGGACTGCCACATTAAACTAGGAGGCCATTACTTTCCCGCACGATTGTTTGTTATGCCTTAGGAGGTTTCGATGTCGTACTAGGGTATGGATTGGCTAGCTGCCCACGATGCTAACATAGTATGCCAACAGAAGATGATCCGATTAACGGCTCCAGATGGTAGTTCGGTTACGATCTACGGTGATAACGATTGTAAGGTTCCAAGGATCATTTCCATGATCAAGGCGGAGAAATGTATGAGGCGAGGGTGCGGAGCTTATCTAGCGTATGTCAGGATGTCAAAGATAAGGCGAAAGAGTTGTCCGCTGTGCCAGTGGTGCGGGACTTTCCTGACGTATTCCCGGAGGATCTGCCCGGAGTACCACCAGATAGAGAGAGAGAGTTTCAGATTGACTTACTGTCAGGAGCCCAACCCATTGCCAAAGCACCCTACCGCCTAGCTCCGTCGAGATGAAGGAGCTCATGACACAACTGCAGGAACTCCTTGACAAGGATTCATTAGGCCTAGCATTTCCCCATGGGGTGCCCCCGTGCTGTTTGTGAAAAAGAAGGATGGCAGCATGAGGATGTGTATAGATTAAAGGGAGTTGAATAAGCTGACCGTGAAGAATCGATACCCGCTACCCCGAATAGATGATCTGTTCGATCAGTTGCAAGGGGCAAGTTGGTTCTCCCCGAATAGATCTCCGTCCGGATATCACCAACTGAAGGTAAGGGAGCAAGATATCCCAAAGACGGCCTTCCGAACGCGCTACGGCCACTACGAGTTTCTGGTTATGTCTTTCGGGCTAACCAATGCTCCTGCGGCATTCATGGACTTAATGAATCGCGTGTGCCGCCCGATGCTGGACAGATCGGTGATAGTATTCATTGACGATATCCTGATATACTCAAAGAACGAAGGAGATCATGCTTGTCATATCAAGGAGGTGTTAGAAACTTTACGAAGGGAGAAACTGTATGCGAAGTTCTCTAAATGTGCCTTCTGGCTACGGGAGGTACAGTTTTTAGGGCACGTTATAAATTCCAAGGAGTATGGTTGATCCAACGAAAGTTGAAGCAGTTACGCAATGGAATTCCCCGAGGACGCCATCCGAAATCCGTAGTTTTCTTGGATTGGCTGGTTATTATAGAAGGTTCATCAAAGATTTCTCGAAGATAGCTTCCCCATTAACAAGGTTAACGAGGAAGAACGTGGTGTTCGACTGGGGAAAGGAACAGGAAGATGCGTTCCAGGAATTGAAGGATAGACTAACCAAAGCTCCTATACTAACCCTACCGGAGGGAGATGAAGACCTAACGGTATACTCCGATGCTTCTTACTGCGGGTTAGGCTGTGTGTTGATGCAAAGAGGGAAGGTTATAGCTTACCATCCAGACAGTTAAAGGACACAGAGGTTAACTATCCGTTCACGATTTGGAACTTGCCGCAGTAGTGTTCGCATTAAAGATCTGGAGACACTATTTGTATGGAACTAAGTGCGCCATATTTACCGACCACAAAAGTCTGAAATATTTCTTTGAGCAGAAGGACCTAAATATGAGACAGAGGAGGTGGTTGGAGTTGATAAAGGATTACGACTGTGAAATCCGTTATCACCGGGTAAGGCGAACGTGGTAGCCGATGCCCTGAGCCGAAAGGAAGGATATGAACCGATCCGGGTGAAGGCGTGCCAACTAGTAGTGACCCCAGATGTTATGAGGATGATAAGCAAAGCTCAAATGGACGCTTTAAAAGAGCAGCAAATCAAAAAGGAAAGGATGGTGGGAAAAGTGGATGAATTGGTAGAAACACCTTGGCGTTAAGACCTTCCATGGCAGGATATGGGTTCCGAAGCATGGTGACTTACGGGAAAAGATTATGGATGAAGCGCACAAGACCCGCTACTCAATACATCCAGGCGCAAATAAGATGTACCATGATTTGAAGAAAGATTATTGGTGGCCTGGGATGAAAGAGATGTGGTTGCGTATGTAAACAAATGTCTCACGTGCCTACAGGTGAAGGCCGAGCACCAAAGACCTTATGGTTATGTTCAGCCATTAGAAGTACCATAGTGGAAGTGCGAACATGTTACCATGGACTTCATCACCAAACTACCCCGCACGACAAAAGGCCGTGACGCGATATGGGTGGTTGTTGATAGACTGACTAAAAGTGCGCATTTCCTGCCAATCAAGGAAGCAATTAGTTCAGAAAAGCTTGCTGAACTATTTATCCGAGAAATTGTGGCGCGACATGGTATGCCTGTATCGATTGTTTCAGATAGGGATACGCGGTTCACCTCAAAGTTTTGGAAAAAAGTTCAATGAAGGGATGGGTGCGAGGTTTGCATGTTAGTACCGCATACCACCCCAGACCGATGGGCAATCGGAAAGAACGATCCAGACACTGGAGGATATGCTTCGGGCATGCGTTATCGAATTTGGCGGTAATTGGGATGATCATCTACCACTAGCAGAGTTCTCCTATAACAACAGCTACCACGCCAGTATTAAGATGCCCCCATATGAGTTATTGTACGGTCGACGGTGCAGAACTCCTATTTGTTGGGTGATGTCGGACAGAAGGAGCTAGGAAGCTTAGAAGTTGTGGAAGCCACAACGGAAAAGTTGGAGAAAATCAAGGCGTATATGAAGGCTGCAAAGGATAGACAAAAGTCATACGCCGACAAAAGAAGGAGACCAATAGAGTTCAGCGTGGGGACAGGTAATGCTAAAAGTGTCACCATGGAAGGGAATCATCCGATTTAGGAAGAGGGGGAAACTGAGTCCCAGGTTCATCGGACCATTCGAGGTACTAGCACGAGTTGGGGACGTAGCTTACAGGCTAGCCTTCCAGAAGAATTAAGTGGGATTCACCCTACCTTTCATGTGTCGCACTTAAGAAAATGTTTAGTACCAAATGAGGCAGTCGTACCTCTAGATGACATCGAGGTGGACGAGAAGCTGAACTATGTAGAGCAACCAGTGGCTATACTGGATCGGAAGGAGAAACAATTGAGAAATAAAATAGTCAAGCAAGTCAAGGTGCAATGGAAACACCGAAAAGGGTCGGATGCCACCTGGGAATCCGAGGAGGAAATGAGACGCCAATACCCCAATCTGTTTAGTGACGAGTCAGGTTTCGAGGACGAAACCTAAATAAGGGGGGGAGACTTGTAACGCACCGAAATTTCCCGAAACGAGCCATTTAATAATAATGGGCTTTTAAGGGTTAATTTAAGAAATAAAGGGGTAAATTAGTGGGCTATGGATCAAATTAGCCTTAATGGGCTAGACTTGATGGTTTAAGGGCCCTAATCAGCCCTTAAACATGCATGAGCAGCTCCATCTTCCACCATTTTAACCCTAGCCACCAAATTCGTAGAGAGAGAAAGTAGAGAGAGAAAGTGAAGAAATTCAAGATTTGGAGCTTGAAGGTTTGAAGGATTGAAGTTCTAGTGGATTGGAGCATCAAAACACAAGAAAGAGCAACAAAACGAGGTAAGAATCAGCCTCTAAGGCCTTCTGTAGATCAAACCCGGATTCTAGGTTTTGGGGTTTGAAAAGTTTAAAGAAACACATAAAGGTCGAATTTTTACGTATGAAAACGTGTAAAAAGCTTAGATTTGGTTTCATGGAAGGTAAACCAAGGATTTGGACGTAAAAAGTTAAGATTTTGGGTTAAAAATGGGCTGGATCTGAGTTTCTGTTCATCCAGCGAAACTGGGCCCCGATCCAGCGAATTTAAGCATTTAACCAGCGAAACTGCACATTAGTTCAGCGAGACTAGGAGAAGTTCCAGCGAAACTACAGTTTCGCTGGGGCGAAACTATAGTTCCGCCGGTAATCTCGCTAAGACCCAGACTGACCTATAGACCTTGCGAGAATAGGGAATTCCAACGAAAGTTGGGCGCTCAAGGTAGCGAATCTGTCTAGCGAAACTAGCAGAAGTGCTGCCCAGCGAAACTGCAGGCGAAACTATAGTTTCGCTGTAGCGAAACTATGGGCGAAACTATGAAGAAAATGACGTTTTTGCATGTTAACTTTCGTGCAGCTAGAGCATTCAGGCTATAGCCTAAGTGACTTAGAATTTAAGCTACTTGGACGAGTTCAGGTGAGTTCTAGACCCCTCCTTTACCCGTTTTCAATGTTTTGGGGTGATATGCATACTAAATTACATACTTTTATGATGACGGTCTTTAGACCTTTTATCAAGAAATAAATTTTCCTAAAGAAAAATGTGCCCTTTAAATAGTTCAAAATAATTTTCGGGCGTGCTGACCTGGCAGCCCGGCCCCAGCCGGGGGCGTTGCCCCTTGGACCCCACTAGGGGCTGCCGCCCCTAGAACCCCGCTATCAGGGGCTGCCGCCCCCGAACCCCCGCTGTCCCGCGGAGGGTCAGTTATCTAGTTTATCTCTCATGACTGATGAAATGTGAATGCTTAGACTAAGAGTTTGCTTCCTATTATATGTTAGTGTATGTGAAAACTAAAGATATAAGTGAACTTAAAGAATTGTTATTGGGCCCATAACGTGTACCTGGATAAAGTAAAGTCTTGCAAGTAAAGTCCTGCAGGCAAGGGATAAAGTAAAGACTTGCAAGCAATGGCTAAAGGAGGGTTGCATTTGTTGTGCCCTCACCCGGATAAAGTAATGCTCGAACAGGCAGGTCTGTAAGCCCTGAATTGGCATGACAATAATGGCCCGATCGAGTACGACTGTAAGCCCTTAATTGGCGTGTCGGTAAAGTCCTAGGCGAGCCTAGGCACCGATAGTGACAGAGAATTGACGGATAAAGAAGAGTAATAAATAACAAGAAATGAAAAGTAATGATAAAGTATCGATAAAGTGATAGCCTGTATGTATTGATGCTTGATAGATGAGAATTATTTTCAACTGATAAAGCTAATATCTCTTACAAAAGTTATTTAGCAAAGTAAACCTAGAATTCACTCAGCGAAGCTGACTTTTGTATGCATATCAGTTGACAGGTAAGAGTTAGAGCTACGGAATAGAGGCATGGGACTGAAGCTTCTTGGCACTAGAAGACTGGCATCCCTGATGAAGAAAAGATTAAGAGGACTTTAAATAGATTTTAAGAATTAAAGATAATGTTTATATTTCATTTGTAATGGATTGAAATTTACATTATTATCCGCTGCAATATATATTTATACACATATGAGTAAATGACTGTTTTAAATCGATGTTTTGCTGTGAATGACCAATTGTGAGGCTTCCCTGAGAAAGGTGGGCCTTACAAGTTGGTATCAGAGCCAATGTTTAAGAGATTTGGGAAAATTATTTTATAAACCTAAACTTAAACAGAGAATGGGACCAAGTGTCAAGGATGCCAGTCCAAGAAGCTCCATGCCCAGAGGTAAAATATGCTGTAGGTATTATTCTAGTGGATAGTGCCTTCTTATTTAAGTTAGAGCCGAAGTAGAGTAGGATAACGTTATCTGTGATGCCTATCTGAATTTATGTGACTTATACGTGCATAGACTAGGTATAGTAGGTTCTGGTGTTGGTGTGGTTCAGGATAGAAAAGTTTATGGCACGAGAAGTTCTGTAAGTAGTTAATCACAACTGGCCACTGTTATTAAAAATTTACAAAACTTGTCGTGAACTGAACTTGCCTTGAAGGACCATATTAACATTCTGAATCTTATAGGAAGTAGAAGAATGGCACCAAGAAAGAAGTTCCAACCATGGTCACCCGAGGAGCACCAGGGGAAGGCCCCCGACTAAGGCAAAGGAAACTACAAGTGCAACTGTGAAGCCAACAAAAAGGTCAACCAGAAAGCCGATTGAGGAACCGATTAAGGAGGAGGAGGTTGAGTTAGGAACGGGAGCCGAGGGGTCTACCCCTGATCAGGCCAAACTGAAAGAGACAGTAAAGGAAGCTATTGCCCAAGAGGTGCATCAGGTCCTGTCTGGAGTGATGCCCGCTCTGCTTGCGGAATTTGTGGAGCAGGTTAAGGGCGACAGTAAGAAGAGTACGGCTTCAGAAAAAGTTGATAAGAAAGGGGCAGTCAAGACTGAGGAGTTGAGCGACGAGGGAGATCGTCTGGGTAACCATGATGGCCCTGAAGTGGAAGAGAGGGCGAAGGGGTGCAGCTATGGGGATTTTCAGAGGTGTAAGCCCCCAACATTTGATGGTACTGGTAACGCTGCCACTGCTCAGCGTTGGATTAGGGAAATGGAAGCCGTACTGAAGATCAGCGAGTGTCGTGAAAACCAAAAGGTGAAGTTTGCTTCCCATTCCCTTTTGGATCCAGCACTGTGTTGGTGGGATAACATTGCTGAGTCTTACGGAGAGGAGACCATTGAGAGGATGAAATGGCCGGAGATGAAGAGGTTGGTGATAGAGGAGTACTGCCCGGAAAGAGAGCTTGACAAGGTCGAGCAAGAGTTTGTGAGTTTGGAGGCTGGAAATATGACTCACCAGGAGTACACTACAAGATTCAATGAAATGGCACGTCTGGTGCCTGATTTGGTAACTCCTGAAGCCAAAAGGATCAAGAGGTACATACAAGGGTTGCCTCTAGACATTCGTAGGGACATGGTCACTGCTCGACCTAGTACTTTTAGGTCAGCAGTGGACCTCAGTGGGAGGTTGTACGATCATCGTAGGCCGGTGGCAGTGGGTGAGACGAGGAAAGTTTGGAACAATAACAATGGGAAGAGATATGGAAGTGGTGGCCACCAACCGGGGAACAAGAAAGCAAGGGTGGATGCAAAACAGATGGTTGTGAAGAGGGTCGAGGAAGCTAAGAACTGTGGGAAGTGTGGAGGAGGCATCCCGGAGAGTACCGATTGGGTAGCCATGGGTGCTACCGGTGTGGGAAAACGGGTCACATGGCTAGGGAGTGCCCAGAAGTAAACGAGTGCTTTAACTGCCATGAGTCGGGGCACTACAGCAGGGATTGCAAGAAAGCCAAGCCGGGAAGCTCGGGCACGAGCAGGGGTGATGACAAGGGGGATGATGGAAAGCCCAAGGTCAAGGCAAGGGCTTTCACCATGAACAAGAAGGAAGCAAGGAAGGACCCGGACGTAGTGTCAGGTACGTTCCTTGTCAATGATGTTTGCGCCTCCATATTATTTGATAGTGGTGCCAGTAAGAGTTTCGTATCTATGTCCTTCTGTGCTACACTAGATTTCCAAACTAAGGAAATAGATGATGCCTTCGAAGTAGAAACAGCCGATGGTAAGTCCATTAGAATAGTCCGGATGATAGAGGACTGCCACATTAAACTAGGAGGCCATTACTTTCCCGCACGATTGTTTGTTATGCCCTTAGGAGGTTTCGATGTCGTACTAGGGATGGATTGGCTAGCTGCCCACGATGCTAACATAGTATGCCAACAGAAGATGATCCGATTAACGGCTCCAGATGGTAGTTCGGTTACGATCTACGGTGATAACGATTGTAAGGTTCCAAGGATCATTTCCATGATCAAGGCGGAGAAATGTATGAGGCGAGGGTGCGGAGCTTATCTAGCGTATGTCAAGGATGTCAAAGATAAGGCGAAAGAGTTGTCCGCTGTGCCAGTGGTGCGGGACTTTCCTGACGTATTCCCGGAGGATCTGCCCGGAGTACCACCAGATAGAGAGAGAGAGTTTCAGATTGACTTACTGTCAGGAGCCCAACCCATTGCCAAAGCACCCTACCGCCTAGCTCCGTCCGAGATGAAGGAGCTCATGACACAACTGCAGGAACTCCTTGACAAGGGATTCATTAGGCCTAGCATTTCCCCATGGGGTGCCCCCGTGCTGTTTGTGAAAAAGAAGGATGGCAGCATGAGGATGTGTATAGATTAAAGGGAGTTGAATAAGCTGACCGTGAAGAATCGATACCCGCTACCCCGAATAGATGATCTGTTCGATCAGTTGCAAGGGGCAAGTTGGTTCTCCCGAATAGATCTCCGATCCGGATATCACCAACTGAAGGTAAGGGAGCAAGATATCCCAAAGACGGCCTTCCGAACGCGCTACGGCCACTACGAGTTTCTGGTTATGTCTTTCGGGCTAACCAATGCTCCTGCGGCATTCATGGACTTAATGAATCGCGTGTGCCGCCCGATGCTGGACAGATCGGTGATAGTATTCATTGACGATATCCTGATATACTCAAAGAACGAAGGAGATCATGCTTGTCATATCAAGGAGGTGTTAGAAACTTTACGAAGGGAGAAACTGTATGCGAAGTTCTCTAAATGTGCCTTCTGGCTACGGGAGGTACAGTTTTTAGGGCACGTTATAAATTCCAAGGGAGTAATGGTTGATCCAACGAAAGTTGAAGCAGTTACGCAATGGAATTCCCCGAGGACGCCATCCGAAATCCGTAGTTTCTTGGGATTGGCTGGTTATTATAGAAGGTTCATCAAAGATTTCTCGAAGATAGCTTCCCCATTAACAAGGTTAACGAGGAAGAACGTGGTGTTCGACTGGGGAAAGGAACAGGAAGATGCGTTCCAGGAATTGAAGGATAGACTAACCAAAGCTCCTATACTAACCCTACCGGAGGGAGATGAAGACCTAACGGTATACTCCGATGCTTCTTACTGCGGGTTAGGCTGTGTGTTGATGCAAAGAGGGAAGGTTATAGCTTACGCATCCAGACAGTTAAAGGACACAGAGGTTAACTATCCGGTTCACGATTTGGAACTTGCCGCAGTAGTGTTCGCATTAAAGATCTGGAGACACTATTTGTATGGAACTAAGTGCGCCATATTTACCGACCACAAAAGTCTGAAATATTTCTTTGAGCAGAAGGACCTAAATATGAGACAGAGGAGGTGGTTGGAGTTGATAAAGGATTACGACTGTGAAATCCGTTATCACCCGGGTAAGGCGAACGTGGTAGCCGATGCCCTGAGCCGAAAGGAAGGATATGAACCGATCCGGGTGAAGGCGTGCCAACTAGTAGTGACCCCAGATGTTATGAGGATGATAAGCAAAGCTCAAATGGACGCTTTAAAAGAGCAGCAAATCAAAAGGAAAGGATGGTGGGAAAAGTGGATGAATTGGTAGAAAACACCTTGGGCGTTAAGACCTTCCATGGCAGGATATGGGTTCCGAAGCATGGTGACTTACGGGAAAAGATTATGGATGAAGCGCACAAGACCCGCTACTCAATACATCCAGGCGCAAATAAGATGTACCATGATTTGAAGAAAGATTATTGGTGGCCTGGGATGAAAGAGATGTGGTTGCGTATGTAAACAAATGTCTCACGTGCCTACAGGTGAAGGCCGAGCACCAAAGACCTTATGGTTATGTTCAGCCATTAGAAGTACCATAGTGGAAGTGCGAACATGTTACCATGGACTTCATCACCAAACTACCCCGTACGACAAAAGGCCGTGACGCGATATGGGTGGTTGTTGATAGACTGACTAAAAGTGCGCATTTCCTGCCAATCAAGGAAGCAATTAGTTCAGAAAAGCTTGCTGAACTATTTATCCGAGAAATTGTGGCGCGACATGGTATGCCTGTATCGATTGTTTCAGATAGGGATACGCGGTTCACCTCAAAGTTTTGGAAAAAGTTCAATGAAGGGATGGGTGCGAGGTTGCATGTTAGTACCGCATACCACCCACAGACCGATGGGCAATCGGAAAGAACGATCCAGACACTGGAGGATATGCTTCGGGCATGCGTTATCGAATTTGGCGGTAATTGGGATGATCATCTACCACTAGCAGAGTTCTCCTATAACAACAGCTACCACGCCAGTATTAAGATGCCCCCATATGAGTTATTGTACGGTCGACGGTGCAGAACTCCTATTTGTTGGGGTGATGTCGGACAGAAGGAGCTAGGAAGCTTAGAAGTTGTGGAAGCCACAACGGAAAAGTTGGAGAAAATCAAGGCGTATATGAAGGCTGCAAAGGATAGACAAAAGTCATACGCCGACAAAAGAAGGAGACCAATAGAGTTCAGCGTGGGTGACAGGGTAATGCTAAAAGTGTCACCATGGAAGGGAATCATCCGATTTAGGAAGAGGGGGAAACTGAGTCCCAGGTTCATCGGACCATTCGAGGTACTAGCACGAGTTGGGGACGTAGCTTACAGGCTAGCCCTTCCAGAAGAATTAAGTGGGATTCACCCTACCTTTCATGTGTCGCACTTAAGAAAATGTTTAGTACCAAATGAGGCAGTCGTACCTCTAGATGACATCGAGGTGGACGAGAAGCTGAACTATGTAGAGCAACCAGTGGCTATACTGGATCGGAAGGAGAAACAATTGAGAAATAAAATAGTCAAGCAAGTCAAGGTGCAATGGAAACACCGAAAAGGGTCGGATGCCACCTGGGAATCCGAGGAGGAAATGAGACGCCAATACCCCAATCTGTTTAGTGACGAGTCAGGTTTCGAGGACGAAACCTAAATAAGGGGGGGAGACTTGTAACGCACCGAAATTTCCCGAAACGAGCCATTTAATAATAATGGGCTTTTAAGGGTTAATTTAAGAAATAAAGGGGTAAATTAGTGGGCTATGGATCAAATTAGCCTTAATGGGCTAGACTTGATGGGTTTAAGGGCCCTAATCAGCCCTTAAACATGCATGAGCAGCTCCATCTTCCACCATTTTAACCCTAGCCACCAAATTCGTAGAGAGAGAAAGTAGAGAGAGAAAGTGAAGAAATTCAAGATTTGGAGCTTGAAGGTTTGAAGGATTGAAGTTCTAGTGGATTGGAGCATCAAAACACAAGAAAGAGCAACAAAACGAGGTAAGAATCAGCCTCTAAGGCCTTCTGTAGATCAAACCCGGATTCTAGGGTTTTGGGGTTTTGAAAAGTTTAAAGAAACACATAAAGGTCGAATTTTTACGTATGAAAACGTGTAAAAAGCTTAGATTTGGTTTCATGGAAGGTAAACCAAGGATTTGGACGTAAAAAGTTAAGATTTTGGGTTAAAAATGGGCTGGATCTGAGTTTCTGTTCATCCAGCGAAACTGGGCCCCGATCCAGCGAATTTAAGCATTTAACCAGCGAAACTGCACATTAGTTCAGCGAGACTAGGAGAAGTTCCAGCGAAACTACAGTTTCGCTGGGGCGAAACTATAGTTCCGCCGGTAATCTCGCTAAGACCCAGACTGACCTATAGACCTTGCGAGAATAGGGAATTCCAACGAAAGTTGGGCGCTCAAGGTAGCGAATCTGTCTAGCGAAACTAGCAGAAGTGCTGCCCAGCGAAACTGCAGGCGAAACTATAGTTTCGCTGTAGCGAAACTATGGGCGAAACTATGAAGAAAATGACGTTTTTGCATGTTAACTTTCGTGCAGCTAGAGCATTCAGGCTATAGCCTAAGTGACTTAGAATTTAAGCTACTTGGACGAGTTCAGGTGAGTTCTAGACCCCTCCTTTACCCGTTTTCAATGTTTTGGGGTGATATGCATACTAAATTACATACTTTTATGATGACGGTCTTTAAGACCTTTTATCAAGAAAATAAATTTTCCTAAAGAAAATGTGCCCTTTAAATAGTTCAAAATAATTTTCGGGCGTGCTGACCTGGCAGCCCGGCCCCAGCCGGGGCGTTGCCCCTTGGACCCCACTAGGGGCTGCCGCCCCTAGAACCCCGCTATCAGGGGCTGCCGCCCCCGAACCCCCGCTGTCCCGCGGAGGGTCAGTTATCTAGTTTATCTCTCATGACTGATGAAATGTGAATGCTTAGACTAAGAGTTTGCTTCCTATTATATGTTAAGTATATGTGAAAACTAAAGATATAAGTGAAACTTAAAGAATTGTTATTGGGCCCATAACGTGTACCTGGATAAAGTAAAGTCTTGCAAGTAAAGTCCTGCAGGCAAGGGATAAAGTAAAGACTTGCAAGCAATGGCTAAAGGAGGGTTGCATTTGTTGTGCCCTCACCCGGATAAAGTAATGCTCGAACAGGCAGGTCTGTAAGCCCTGAATTGGCATGACAATAATGGCCCGATCGAGTACGACTGTAAGCCCTTAATTGGCGTGTCGGTAAAGTCCTAGGCGAGCCTAGGCACCGATAGTGACAGAGAATTGACGGATAAAGAAGAGTAATAAATAACAAGAAATGAAAAGTAATGATAAAGTATCGATAAAGTGATAGCCTGTATGTATTGATGCTTGATAGATGAGAATTATTTTCAACTGATAAAGCTAATATCTCTTACAAAAGTTATTTAGCAAAGTAAACCTAGAATTCACTCAGCGAAGCTGACTTTTGTATGCATATCAGTTGACAGGTAAGAGTTAGAGCTACGGAATAGAGGCATGGGACTGAAGCTTCTTGGCACTAGAAGACTGGCATCCCTGATGAAGAAAAGATTAAGAGGACTTTAAATAGATTTTAAGAATTAAAGATAATGTTTATATTTCATTTGTAATGGATTGAAATTTACATTATTATCCGCTGCAATATATATTTATACACATATGAGTAAATGACTGTTTTAAATCGATGTTTTGCTGTGAATGACCAACTGTGAGGCTTCCCTGAGAAAGGTGGACCTTACAGTTCGCGAGTTAGGGCTTTATGATTGGGAGGGTTTCTTGCAAAATTGAGAGTTCAGAGGGTTCAGGAACTTTAAAATGAATCCTAAACCCTCAATTTATAGCTTTGATTACACGGTTTCGGGCTTAACACACTCGATTGAAACCGCGTTCGAAGTTTACCCAAATTAAGAGATTTTGAGCTGTAAATTTGCAATTCTAATTGATTGATTGATTGCTTAAGCCGCGTATTAAGTTTAGGGATAATTTATTTGATTGAAATTGCGAATTTGGACAGGATTTGATTCCGGTTGTTTGTTTCGGTTTATCCTCGGCTCGATTAGGAAGGTCAACGCGCGGGAAAGTCAAATTAAATTATGGCTCGGGTTCGAATCGCAAGGCCGAGGGGGTTGTGCAGTTTAATTGGGTCGAATTGCTTTTAAAATGAGGGTTTGGAGCCTCCCCGGAGCTCGACCGGAGCTCCGGCCGAAGCCACCGAAAAAGCGGGGAGAAGGTGGGGGGGGGGGTTTGGTTTTTGAGATTTTTACAATTTGGTCCCTGCGGTTTATGTATTTGCAGTTTTGGTTGCAAAGTTTAGTTTTTAGTTTAAACTAATTTTCAATTTGGACCTTGAAATTTAAATGTTATTATTTTATGCCTAACTTATTAATTTCAAGTTTTTAAGATAAAAACTCATATTGTTATTTTTTATTTATTTCAAAGATTAACACTCATTATGATTATTGCTATTATTGTTATTATTATTGTTATTATTATTATTATTATTATGGTTATTATGGTTATTACTATTATTATATTTTATTATTATTATTATTATTATTATTATTCAACATTTTAAGCTTGATTTAATTGAACCATTAACTAAATAAGTAAAGGCATTAACACAAAATTCACCCATGAGTTCATAAATGATCACACTGGTCATTTCTAGATTAAACGACTTTAACTTCCAATTAACGAAATAAAAATACAGGATGTTACACACGCTCGGAGCATATCCTCGAGCGTCTGAATCGTCCTCTCAGACTGACCGTCCATCTGAGGATGATAAGCCGTGCTAATGTGTAGCCTTGTCCCTATCGCGTCATGGGATTTCTTCTAAAACTTCGATATGAATCGGGTGTCATGATTTGACTCGATAGACATCGGTACACTGTGACGAGCTACAATCTCCTTAATGAACAGATCTGCTAGTCTTTCGGATGAATATCTCTCGCGGATCGACAGGAAGTGTGCACTCTTGGTTAGACGATCAACAAACACCCAGATGGCATTGTACCCCGTCGCCGTGCGGGGTAACTTTGTAATGAAGTCCATGGTGATGTACTCCCACTTCCACTCGGGTATATCCAATGGCTGGATCTTCCCGTAAGGTTTCTGAAGCTCTGCCTTCACTTGCAAGCAAATAAGGCACTTACTCACATACTTCACCACGTTACGTTTCATACCCGACCACCAGTAGTCCTTCTTCATGTCTTGATACATCTTGGTGGCACCAGGATGAATGGAGTATCGAGTCTTGTGAGCTTCATCCATGATTCGCCCTCGCAGATCTCCACAACGAGGGATCCACATTCGTCCATAGCAGGTTCTAACCTCGTGGGTGTTTTCTCCTAGTTCCGCAACTAGACCTCTCATTCGTTCAGAGTTGAGGTGATCTTATTTTAACGCCTCATCTTGAAATTCCTTCACTTGAATCATCACGTCCGAGGTCATCACTAGCTGGTATGCCTTCACCCAAATTGGCTTGGGTCTCTCTTTTCGGCTAAGAGCATCGGCCACTACGTTGGCCTTGCCCGGATGGTAGTAGATCTCACAATCATAGTCTTTGATGAGCTCTAACCACCTTCTCTGTCTCATGTTGAGATCCTTCTGCTCAAAGAAGTACTTTAAGCTCTTATGGTCGGTGAAGATCGTGCACTTTGTACCATATAAGTAGTGCCGCTAATCTTCAACGCGAAAACCACACCCGCTAACTCCAAATCGTGTGTAGGGTAGTTGACTTCGTGGGTCTTCAACTGTCGGGATGCGTAGGCTATCACCCTTCCACGTTGCATTAACACGCAACCTAGTCCCGAATAAGATGCGTTCGAATACACCACTAAGTCTTCACTCCCTTCGGGTAATGTCAAGACAGGAGCTTGGGTCAATCTCCTCTTTAACTCCTCAAACGCACTCTCCTGTTCTCGACCTCACACAAACTTCATGTCCTTGTGAGTCGACTTTGTTAAAGGTGAGGCCATCTTAGAGAAGTCTTGAATGAACCTTGTAAAGTAGCCCGCCAAGCCCAAGAAACTACGGATCTCGGATGGCGTCTTTGGAGACTTCCACTGCATCACCGCCTCAACCTTTGTCAGGTCCACCAAGATTCCTTCAGCATTAACAACATGGCCCAAAATTGAACCTCGCATAAATAAAAAGCACACTTAGGTGCTGTTTGACAACTTCTGAATGGGTAAGTGCTGAATCAATAAGAGGTCTGAATAAGTAAGAGGTCTGAACCAATAAGTGCTGAACCAGTTTAAGTCTGTTTGGTTGGATATCTATGTGTAGAGTGACTATTTTACTCATCTGAATTACTTATTCATGTATATTATTTATTTGTTTGGTTATAACTCCTAATAGCCCAAATACACAACTTCTTTCAATTTCACAGCTTATAAAAATAAGAACACACAAGATGAAGAAACAACCCCTTAGAGCAGGGGAACTCAAGCAGGGGTACTCAAGATGAAATTTGATACCAAAATAGATGAAGAATTGGTCTTTTCTCAACACACGCACACATCTCCATCACACATAAACAACCCCTTGATCGGTCTTTTCGCAACTGTTGGGGTAAACGGTTAACCCCAAATACTGAAATCAAGGGTCACCGACCCCCAAACCCCGATCGATTCACTGTGGGGAGCTCAAAAGTCGTGGTGACGGAGCGGGTAGTCAAGTTCGGGCTGAAGGAGCGAAGGCGAGTACGAGCTGAAGGGGCGTCGGTGATGGAGCAAAGGCGAGTACGAGCTGTTGCGCTCGTGATGCCGGCGAGCTCAATGGAAGGGATGGAGGAGGTCGACGGTATGGAGGCTGACGGTTTCTTGGTTTGCTCTCAGTCAGACTTTGCAAAACATCTGACCTAATAAGAGGTTGAATCAGAGGTATTTTTCATTCAGTGCTATCAACCAAACAACAACAGGTCTAACCGAGTCAGACTTGTGCCTCTGACTAGGTGATTAATGTTGGGTTTGTTGGACCTAAACAATGTTGTTTAACCATTTTAAACAAGAAAACGCAGCGGAATATGAACTTAATTTCGTATTCTATAATCTGAAAATTAAAGTTCATAACATTATTTCAACAAACCCAAAGACAAAAGATCATATATATGTGAATAGAGTAGTTATCAAGAAGCAAACAAAACAACCAGATCAACACAATGAACTACCTTATTCATGCTGTCAAAACCGTGGATGCATGCTGTTAAAACCGTGGATGTATGATGAAGATGAACTACCTTATTCATGCTCTTTGTATGCTGTCAAAATGTGGCTGAAAAGCCAACACCCAAAGCTGCTGAAAACGTGAACAACAGTGAACATGCAGCTCTTTGTATGCTGTCAAAACATGGCTGAAAAACCATCATCCAAAGATGCTGAAAACGTGAACAAAATGAACATGCAGCTGCCATTGAATGACCAAGACATCAAGTGTAGATGTCCTCAAGTGCTCATACCCACAAGCCTTCAAGAAAACACCGTTTTGCTAGGATTTGACACCAAAAATCGATCAAGAACCTTGCTGAAACTCTCTTTCAGCCGTGAAACATCAAGAGGCTGCTAGAGCCTTTTGTTCCAGCCGTATGACTTCTCATCTATATGAGAAGCTTGAGTTCTTGAGTCGGTTTTTCATGTGAGAAAAGAGTAGATCAGATGTGTGTGTGTTCTTAGAGAGAGTTCTTGTTTCAAAAACAAGAAAAGGGAAGAAGGGGAAAGGCCCCCCTTGCGGCCGTGAATCAACAACCCTTTATTAGGGTTTTTCCCTTAAAACTCTTTTAAGTTTAATTGATAATCTTTTAAATTACACAATTAACCTTTTGATTATACATAATATGCACACACACACTATTATTACTTGATGTTGCTTAACTAATTTAAACAACATAACAAATAATGTCCATGAACAAAATATCCTCATAGTTTGTTCTTTCTCACATATATTTTATTTAGAAAACCCATTTTCTAAATTGGTGTAATTATTTAATTGCATGATCATATCATCAATTAAATATTAGTTGGTGTTTGCTAAGCTTGTTATTGGGTATGACCCGACTTGGATCACTACGTACTAACCACATCAATGTTCTATGTGTCTTGGGCATACAGAATCCAACAATATCCCACTTGCACAAGATACATAGAAGATTGATGCAAGCAGTAAATACCGCCTAACAACGGTTTACTACCCTTAATACGCATGACTTAGAAGCCATTCAATAACATCATCCCCTTCAAGTATCCAACTTGAAATGATTTAGGTGAATCAATCATTTATCCTTTTGTTACAGATGTCATGTTAAATCCAAGGACACAGAATGATCATTCCTTGTTGATTTAACTTATTCAGGCCTTAGACATCATACTCTCAACGAATAAGAGGAACAAATCCCATCTTGACTATATACGTTTCTCACAATCACCTTATGTCATACCTGAACATAGCCTTATGTACTGACAATTGTTTCATATCAGTGAAGAACTAGCTCAAGGTATAACACTTGGTGAATATCAAAACCCAATATGTATCTCAGGTCGGAGGATACCAAATGATATTCGCCTTTACTCAAATTTACTTATGATCAATCAATAAGATTCCATGTAGTAAGATTTGAGATGCGGGTCAGTCCAATATTCGTATCCCACGAATATCTATGAACCTTGGCAGCAACCAATTGCTCTATATTCATGCCTTATGAATATCCACCAATCCAAGTTCATAATAATCTTACATTCATATTTGTTCCCACAAATATGACCGACTACGGACATTTAGAATAATAAAATTATTCATGGATGTAAACATGCTAAAAGGAACATCACTTAAGATATCGTAAATACATAGATAAGTTAAGTATTACAATTGCTCCATATTAATAATATTAATACTAAACAGATCAATTCCAATCACTAGAATATCGAAGTCCTGAGGCACAAGTGTGACTTTCATGCTTTGCCCTTTCAAGGAGCTTCGTGAGTGGATCCGCAATGTTTTGATCAAAGTGAACTTTGCGAATACATATCTTTCCCTTTTCAACTTCATCCCTTATGTAGTTGAATTTCCGCTCATTGTACCTAATCTTTTGATGTGCACGGGGTTCCTTGATTTGAACAATCGCACCCTCGTCATCACAAAGATTTCTAAGGAGTCTTGAATGGTAGAGACCATCCTTACATTGGTGATAAACCTTTTATCCATGCAGCTTCCCAAGCTGCTAATGAGGCGGCTATGTATTCGAATTCTGTAGTGGACAACGCTACCCTATTCATAATGAAGACGTACCCGATTGTGATCGAGAATCATCTCGATCAGTTTGGAAACTAGCATTCGTGTAACCCTTTACAACTAGTTCCTCTTCATCAGATCCGTATATTAGAAACATATCCTTAGTCCTCCTAAGGTATTCCAATATACTTTCAACAGCCATCCAATGGGTGTTACATGGATTCTGCTGATATCTACTTGTCATGCTTAACGCGCATAACATGTCCAGTCTAGTGCATATCATCGCATATATGATGGATCCTATAGCAGACGCATATGGGATGTCCCTCATATAATCTTGCTCATCCTTTGAGCTTGGACATTGAGATGCACTCAATATTGTCCCTTTTGAATAGGTACCATACCTTTCTTAGAGTTTTCCATCTTGAACCTTTTCAAGATTCTATCAATATATGCACTTTGGTTTAGACCTATCAACCGCCTCGATCTATCCCTATAGATCTTTATTCCCAAAATATAGGCGGCTTCACCGAGATCTTTTATGGAAAAACAATTTCCAAGCCAGGTTTTAACACCTTCCATGGTTGGAATGTCCTAACATACAATACTAGGAATATGATTACACTCCCACTAGCCTTTTTATACACACAAGCCTTGTCAGTGTCCAAGTTTCCATGCATATTTTGTTTTCTTCTCGAAAACCCACTTGCATCCAACCGGTTTGGAGTTAAGTGGAGGGTCAACCAATTCCTAAACTTAGTTGTCATACATGGATTGCATCTCTACGTTCATGGCTTCCAGCCATTTGTCACAATCCTAATTGGACATAGCATTATGGTATGTACTTGGCTCATCGGAGTCAATCTCATAGCATCCATCCATGAAAAATCCATATATTTTAGGTGGAATGCTAACTCTACCAGATCTATGAACGTTTTGTGTGTATTGATCAACCTCTTGATCATTATCAACAACCTCTTGTTGACAGCTAGTGTCAACCAAACGTGTATCGGCTTGTGGATCTTGATCCTCATCAAATTCCACTGTTCTATGCGTCATTCCTTCCATAAGGAACTTGGCTTCCAAGAACTATGCCCTTTGAGCAATAAATACCTTTTGCTTTGTTGGATCAAAGAAGTAGTATCCTATACAGTCCTTTTGGATATCCAACAAATATACACTTAGTGAATCGACTTTCAGTTGGTTTGGGTGTTAAGCTTAACATAAGCTTCATAACCCATACTTTTAAATATGATGGCGATGGAACTATTCCATTTCATATTTCAAAAGGCGTCGAATCCACTTTCTTGGTTTGGGCCATATTCAAAATACGAGCCTTGGAGAGTAGTGCGAAACCCCAAAATTATAGAGGTAGTGAGCTTATAGGCATCATAGGTCGAACCATATCCAATAGGGTTCGATCTCCTTTCAGACACATCATTATGTTATGGTGTTCTGTGAGGAGTAAGTTGTGAGACAATCTTACAACTTCCTAGATGATCCCCAAAAGTCTCACTTAGGTATTCACCTTCTCTATCTAAACGGAGAACTTTGGTAGTTCTATCGAGTTGATTTTCTACTTCATTCTTGAAGTTTTTGAACATTTCAAATTCTTCATGTTTATGTGCCATCAGGTACACATAACCATAGCGACTATAATCGTCGGTTAAGGTAATGAAGTAAGTTTCACCATACCTTGTCATTGTATTAAAAGGACCACATACATCCAAATGTATGATTCCTAATAAGTCTTTTTGCCCTCTCATTAGTACCACTAAAGGGCGTGTTGGTCATCTTACCTTGTAAACTAGATTCACACTTATCAAATGAACAATTTTCATTTGTTTTCAAAAGACCATTCTTTTAAAGTGTTTAAATCCAATTCTTGTTTATGTAACCAAGATGACAATGACAAGAATAAGAGTCACTTAAACCATTTTAAGTCTCTTGGTGTATGATAGGTATAATGTGTTATTATAGGACGAATCATCATGAACCAATTCACAAATATCATTAGAAGGCATAGCCTTGAAATAATATACATCATCCATAAATATAAATACCATCATTTACTAACTTTAAATCATAACCATATCATTTTAAAAGGGAAACTTAAAACATGTTCCTAGTCAAACCAGGAGCATATAACATGTTTTGAAGAACAACTTCCAAACCCTTTTGAAAGTTTCAAAACATAGTCTCCTTACTTAAAGTGCTTATTTCTTTTGAACTCTTGCAACAAATTGCAATAGTGAGTTCCACATGTGGTATCCAATTACCCATGTGCTTTGAGGAAATAACACTTAAGTCAATATGGATTATGAAAGTTATGCTTAAGGTTTGCCCAGCATCCCTTTTATTTCTCAACTCATTGAGATAGGTTGGATGAATCCCTTTCAAATGACCTATCTCACCATACTCAAAGCATGGATCGTTTTTCGGTTACCTTAGGCTTCTTGAGCTTAGGTTTTGGAGGTTCCGCTTTGATCTTCCCTTCCCCTTTGCCTTTGATGTGCCCTTCTCCTTTGCCAACATTTGCCTTGGGATTAGGAATGGCCTTTCCTTATTGATCTAGAGAATAGGTAGAACTTTTCTATCCATCCCTGCCTTAGCTGTTGCGAGCATTGCGTGAAACTCACCAATGCTCTTGTCCTATCCATTCATATTGCAATTCATTATGAATGTCTCAAACTTTTAGTTAGGCCATTAAGGATCAAATCCTTGGCCAACTCCTTTGAGACAGGACAGCTAAGCCTCTCGAGGCGGCCTAAACATCGTCGGGGTCGGGTTGGTTAGGAATAGGATCGTCAAGGGCATTTGCCTTTGCTCTTGCTTGAGAACAATTCTCAAGCTTCGAGACCAGTCCATAAGGTTATTATGGTTGAAACGATCCCTCTCTAAAATAGTTCTCAGTGATAGGGTATGGACGGTCGGGGTGGTAGCATTATTGTTTGCGGTCATTCTACAAATTTTACAAAGTTCTTTTTAGTATTTCTGAAAAATTTTATTTTAATTACTAATACCCTTTATGTCTCATAGACAATTAATAATTAAATCTAGAATCCAACGTTACATTCAAATAATGGTTAGGTGACCTTTATCCCATTATTCAAATTAACAAGGTAGTCAACATCTGACAATTGCAACCCTTTGCAACTTCTAGCGGTATGGGATCGACTTTAAACATCATATGCAAAGTCGGCATGTTAATCCCATCAACACCATTTGGAAACCATATTTTAGGTGATCCATTCAACATGGTTTGCAAACCAAGTTACCCTACTTGCACACACATGTGAGTTTACCAACACAAGTGGTTAGGTGACCTTTATCCCACCAATGTGGTATTCCCACCTTAAGTCATAAGTTCCCTCAAAATGGTTAGGTGACCTTTATCCCATTAAGAGTTTCCAAATGACTTAAGTGTTGTGCAAAAGGACGGTGTTAAACTTGTTTGAAAAGGGATTTTTAGTTTTCATTGATTCTAGTTTGAAAACTCTATTTACCTTGTATTTGCATGCTTTCAAATACAAGGTATCTTATGGTTCATTTTTAATAAAACCTCTTTTATTAAATCATTAATCCTTTTAATAACCTCTTATTAATCACTTAATGATTAAGAACCATAAAATTCAACTTGTTAAGTTTGTTAATTAGTTTGTTATGCATATCCAAATATCAAATAACAATCATACAACAAACAACCAAACAAGCACAATCATACAAACATATGTGCATAACTATAGCCACTAAGTTGACTACACTTGTTTGCCATCACAAGTGTTGTCATAAGGTCTTTCCTAAGGGTTCAACACAACACAAATGATGAGATCTTCAAGGACCCCCACTTGAACTTGCATCCAAATGCTTCAAGTCCATCCTTTGTGTCTTCCTTTTGTCCTTCCTTCCCGAGCATCTTCTTTTACAAAGTATATATATCCTAATACATATTTTCTAGTAAAAGAAAAAAAATACTCCTAATCTATTTATTACATTGCCAAATGAATAAACAAATTACAACCCAAATAGAAACATCAAAAGGAATTATTACAACCCAAATAGAAAGAATATAACCAACATGACAATTCCACAATCAACCAAATCCAAAACATAGATGGTCAAGGCTATGTTATGCACTAAAACATGTATCCATATACATCATTTCAAGAACTAGATGAACCCCATTTGACCCTAAATTTTCAGCCAACACAAACTAAGAATTTAGGGTCTTTTGTCCAAACAAAAAACACAATCAACCAATTTGATATCTTTCTTTCAAGATCCAATCATAAGCATGCATGATTACAACCTTGAAAGGTTGGGGTATCATCAAATCATCACAAAATAGCCCTTTTAATGGTTGTTAAACCTTATATATCCAAATATACAAGAACATATGAAACTAATCATCCACATATCCGGCTCTAGATGCCATTGTTGGGTTTGTTGGACCTAAACAATGTTGTTTAACCATTTTAAACAAGAAAACGCAGCGGAATATGAACTTAATTTCGTATTCTATAATCTGAAAATTAAAGTTCATAACATTATTTCAACAAACCCAAAGACAAAAGATCATATATATGTGAATAGATTAGTTATCAAGAAGCAAACAAAACAACCAAATCAACACAATGAACTACCTTATTCATGCTGTCAAAACCGTGGATGCATGCTGTTAAAACCATGGATGTATGATGAAGATGAACTACCTTATTCATGCTCTTTGTATGCTGTCAAAATGTGGCTGAAAAGCCAACACCCAAAGCTGCTGAAAACGTGAACAACAGTGAACATGCAGCTCTTTGTATGCTGTCAAAACATGGCTGAAAAACCATCATCCAAAGATGCTGAAAACGTGAACAAAATGAACATGCAGCTGCCATTGAATGACCAAGACATCAAGTGTAGATGTCCTCAAGTGCTCATACCCACAAGCCTTCAAGAAAACACCGTTTTGCTAGGATTTGACACCAAAAATCGATCAAGAACCTTGCTGAAACTCTCTTTCAGCCGTGAAACATCAAGAGGCTGCTAGAGCCTTTTGTTCCAGCCGTATGACTTCTCATCTATATGAGAAGCTTGAGTTCTTGAGTCGGTTTTTCATGTGAGAAAAGAGTAGATCAGATGTGTGTGTGTTCTTAGAGAGAGTTCTTGTTTCAAAAACAAGAAAAGGGAAGAAGGGGAAAGGCCCCCCTTGCGGTCGTGAATCAACAACCCTTTATTAGGGTTTTTCCCTTAAAACTCTTTTAAGTTTAATTGATAATCTTTTAAATTACACAATTAACCTTTTGATTATACATAATATGCACACACACACTATTATTATTTGATGTTGCTTAACTAATTTAAACAACATAACAAATAATATCCATGAACAAAATATCCTCATAGTTTGTTCTTTCTCACATATATTTTATTTAGAAAACCCATTTTCTAAATTGGTGTAATTATTTAATTGCATGATCATATCATCAATTAAATATTAGTTGGTGTTTGCTAAGCTTGTTATTGGGTATGACCCGACTTGGATCACTACGTACTAACCACATCAATGTTCTATGTGTCTTGGGCATACAGAATCCAACATCTGACCTAATAATCAATTAAATATTGGGTATGACCCGACGGTATGGAGGCTGACGGTTTCTTGGTTTGCTCTCGGTCAGACTTTGCAAAACATCTGACCTAATAAGAGGTTGAATCAGAGGTATTTTTCATTCAGTGCTATCAACCAAACAACAACAGGTCTAACCGAGTCAGACTTGTGCCTCTGACTAGGTGATTAAGACCTAAACAAACAGGGGCTTAGAGAATTTAGCATACAACTTCTCTCTCCTAAGTGTCTCCAATACCTCGTGTATGTGACCGGCATGTTCTTCCTCACTCTTAGAATAAATCAGGATATCATCAATAAACACAATCACTGATTTATCCAACATCGGCCAACACACTCGGTTCATCAAGTCCATAAAAGCAGCTGGCGCGTTGGTTAAATCAAAAGACATAACGAGACACTCGTAGTGTCCATAACGCGTACTAAAAGCTGCCTTAGGAATGTCTTGTTCTTTAAACTTCAATTGATGGTAGCTAGATCGAAGGTCTATCCTCGAGAACCAACTGGCGCCTTGGAGCTGATCGAACAAGTCATCAATCCGCGGTAACGGATACCGATTCTTTACCGTCAACTTGTTCAGCTCACGGTAGTCGATGTACATCCACATACTACCGTCCTTTTTCTTTACAAACAGGACCAGAGCACCCCATGGAGAGATACTCGATCGAATGAATCCCTTATTCATTAACTCCTGCAATTGGTCCATGAGTTCCTTCATCTCAGTCGGAGCTAATTGATATGGTGCTTTGGCAACGGGTTGAGCACCAGGTACCAGATCAATCCGAAACTCAATCTCACGATTCGGTGGCACACTGGGTAAATCTTCTGGGAATACATCCGAAAAGTCACACACAACTGGTACATCAGGTAATTGTGGTACCGACGCATCCACATCCTTTACGTAGGCCAGATAAGCACTACATCCACGTATCATGCACTTCCCTCCACCACAATCAAATCACATTCGGGATCGTAGTAACGCGATCTCCATAAACCGTCACCAAACTCCCATCAGGTGCAACTTATCGAATCATCTTCTTGCGACATATGATGTTCGCCTCATAGGTTGCTAACCAATCCATCCCTAGTACTACATCGAATCCACCTAGGGGCATCACATGTAACTTAGCAGAAAACCTATGACCTTCTAGTTCTATGACACAGTCCTCTATCATGTCAGTAATTCTAGTGGACTTACCAATAGCAGTTTCTACATCGAATGGCTTGCTAATACTTCTACTACTAGCAGACAACTTAGCGCAAAAAGTAGTAGAAATAAAACTCCTACTAGCACCAGAATCAAATAATACAGAGGCACAAGTTTGATTTACTAGAAACATACGTGACACGACATCGGGATCCACTCTGGCCTCTTCCCGGGTCATTGTGTAAGCTCTAGAACTTGCCCTCTGTCCTCCCTCCTCCGGCCTCTTCTTCACCCCAGAGCTCTCTACCCTCCGCTTCTTGCAGTCCTTGCTTGCGTGGCCCTCCTCGCTACAGTTATAGCACTTCAGCAACCTACAGTCTCTAGCGATGTGGCCAGGCTTGCCATACCTGAAGCATACACTTAGCCCCAACCTACACTCACTAGTATACTCCCTTTCACATTTACCGCACTTCTTCAGTCCCGGGTTTGACGACACCCTACGATCATCCACCTTCACCTTCTTGTTGCTTAGAGCGAAACCACCACGTCCAAACCTCTTCCCGTTCCAGTTCTTATCACCACCACTCGTCTTCTTCACCTCTACCACTGCCTCCTCCCGTTTATCGTACAACCTGCCCGCTAAGTCCACCACCAATCGAAAGGTACCTGGCTGAGCAGTGATCAGATGCCTGCGAATATTAGCCAACAGTCCCTGTATGTACCTCTTGATCTTCCTTGACACCGGCGTCACTTGATTCTGCACCTGCCTCGCTATTTCTTTAAATTTGGTTGTGTACTGATGGTGGGTCATGGCTCCTGCCTCAAGTTGAAGGAACTCCCTCTCGATCCTGTCGAGTTCCCCATGAGGACAGAATTCCTCGATCACTAACTACTTCAACTCCTTCCATCGCATCTTCCCGATGGCTCTGGCACCCTCAGCTTGGACAATGCTGTCCCACCAACATAACGCTGAGTCGACAAAGGAGTGAGTGACGAACTTCACCTTTTGGTCTTCGTGACACTCACTAATCTCCAGCACCGCTTCCATCTCCCTCACCCAGCGGTGAGCGGCAGTAGCATTACCATTGCCATTGAAGGTCGGGGGTCTGCACCTTTGGAATGCCCCATAACTACACCCCTTGGTCTTTACCCCCACTAAATTATCCTCCTCTTCGTCAGACAACATGGTCTCAGGCTCTGGTCGTTCCTCTTCCCCCATGCTTCCCTTGCCTGTTAACCCCTTCCTATCTTCCTTATCCTTCCTCTCCTTATTCCTCATAGCTCTGATAACTTCGGTCACTACAGACGGTAAAACTGTCTGCATGACCTGGTGTACTTCGTCAGCAATCGCCTCCCCAGCTGAGGCATTCAGGCTAGCGTTCTTATTCTCCTCACTTCGGCCATGAACCTCAAGGTTCTCATGCGTCGTCTCAGGAGCCTTCGCACTAATTTTAGTCACACGTGGGCGACCTCTGCCTCTAGGAGCCTTGGAAGATTTTCGTCTGGCCATACCCTAAACGCTATAAGATTCAAACACTAACACAGTCATTCAAGGCAATGGCTCAGTTTATGTCAAGTATAGTAAGTCCCTAATTACAGTGGCCAGTTATGATTAGCCACTTACTTTACTCTTCACACGCCAAGCATTTCCTGTCCTGACTACATCAGTATCTAAATCTACTAAAAACACATAAGTCAAATAGCACATGCACATAATACCGATTATTTTTAAGGAAAGAAATACCTGATTGCACGTAGCTACTCGGGCTGACATCCCTCTATCTATCCCATTTTCAGTTTAAGTTTAGGTTTTAAAAATATTTTACCCAATTCACTTAAACTATGGCTCTGATACCAACTTGTAAGGCCCCGTTCCCGGACACCTCACAGTTGGTCATTCATTGCATCATAGATTCATATTAATATACATTTCATGAGATAAACAGTAGAATTACGTTAGTAAAAGCCATTCTCTATTATTAATATATATATTGTTGTTAAGCAATACAATGGGGTTTAAACTAAAAAGATTGTTTAACTGCATTACAAAACAATAATATCTTAACATAAGAATGGATGTCAGTCTTTTCCCGCCGAGTAGCTTCACCCTCGTGCCACCCTCAGCAATAATTACCTGCCAACTGAAAATGTATAAAAGTTAGCTTTGCTGAGTGAGTTCTAGTTTAAAAAGCATTAAAATACCTTGTGAAATGTATATATATGAAAATACCCTTTTTATAAAAAATACTTTCCTTACTCTTGTACGTAAGCACGCATCAACTATACAACAAGGTAGTGCCTTCTTTCTTTCTTTCTTTACTGTATACCTTTGTTCATTTCGTACTCTTTAACTTTATCTTTCACTGTCTGTGTGGACCAATGAGCAATACCCTAAACTATGTGCATGAGAAACTGGTGCTGGGCCTGTGGTCTAGATTATGATCACTGTACACGAGGCTGACCCAGTCACCTAGGGTATGCTACAAAGGTCCGTCAATCTCAATTAATTGACCATGTGTGCATCCTTTGGGGTAGCTAACCCGCATCATAGTTGCGCTAGCGACAACATGGTCATGCACCTCCTATATGCTTGCAAGACTTTCATTTTTAATTAGGTTCCACTTCTCTTTATCATTATTCTTTCACTTTGTTAATGATAATACTTGCTTTCATGATCATAAACACACCACATAAGTCACAGAATAATAATTCCTATGATCATAAGGACAACTTATAATAATACAGTATAATAACAATTAAAAACCCTAAGTCAACCTTGGGTCAAACCTTAATGATTCTGTTTTTCTCAAAATACCAGAAAATGTTCTAAGTGTTCTCGGCGCATGAGCACTATGCAGGCGCATGAGCACTATGCAGGCGCATGAGGCCTGTTTAGGCGTATGGGCACTATTTAGGCGTTTCAACACTTAGGCGTCTGAGCCATTTCAGGCGCATGGGCACTATATGGACGTTTGGACTATAATTAGGCGTCTGAGACTAAGTCTTGGATGCATGGTCTACTGTTCATGCGCATGGACTATTACTTAGAATTTCTAAGGTATTTTCTAGACATATGGGGAACTGTTTGGGTGGTTGGGCCCTGTTTGGATGTTTGACCTGACTTAGAAACTTTCTAAGGCAAATTCTAGGAGTTTGGGCCTTATTTGGACGTATGGGCAACCTGTTGAGCATGTTTCTATGTTGTTTCCAGTCCCAACATCATATTATCCTAATCTAAGTTTAATCCTACTATTTTAAGCATGAACTAACACATAACATCCATAACATATCAACATACATGCATGGATACATACGGTTACTCATATAACTTTTTTAAAAATGGTTTTAGATACATTTTCAGCCCCAATAATGTTTAAAACAAGTGAATTACGGGGGTCTAGAACTCACCTTATGTATCAAGCAAGTATAACTCCTTCAAACTTACTTGTACACGAATTCAAACCCCTAAAACAAGTCAAAACACAACCCGAACACCTAAACACGTACATAACGGTTTCTAAGGGTGAAACCACCAAGAAAACCGAGTCAATTACACATCAAAACACTTACCTTAGAAGATATCAGCCTTGTTCTTGAATAGCCAAGAGAAAGTTCTTCAGCTTTCTCTTTTCTTCTTTTGATCGAAAGAAGATGGGATGTGCAATATGGGCGGCCATATCCCCATATATATTAAAATAATAGGTTGTTGTAATATTTTACACTTTAACCCCCTCGACTTTTAGCTTCTTTTCCTTTTATGAAAGATACTTTTATTTCTCTTTTATTTTGATAAAGTTTCAGTTGTTACACTGGTTTTACTTTATTTCACACCTTTTGGGGTGAAGTATGTTAACTGTATAAATGTATACTTGTAAACGCTTTCAATACTCGTAAAGCACATGCAATTCATCTTATTTATTTTTTATGGTTGTTTGAGATATTGGTGAAAATTATATGCTAGCCATCTTGTAAAAAAACAATCATTAACTATTACTAGTCTAGCACGTCATAGATCTATGGGCTTGACGAGCCTATTTGGTGCCAAAGCTGAGATTATTTCTAGTTCCTGATGACGTATTCTTGTTCATCATGGGAACCAAGTACACTTAGATAATCATATATTTCGTTGTTGCCATATCTTTGTCAAGATTTGATTGTATCATTATGCTATCTATACATTCTTGCATTATCTCTTAACCTATGACTTGAATCGCCTCTTAAAATACTTCATATATGTATGTACAATCTTATGGAAACTCACCAACATCATATGTTGACTATATTTTTAAGATGTTTCAGGAAATGCTCAAGTTTAATTGTTGATCTTGAAGATTTGAATTCATCTAGGATTGGACCTAGAAATAATAAAGAACTCATTTTAATTTGAAAGTTTTAATTTAGTTTATGTTATGGTTGTTTGTTTGAGATTTATGAATATAATGTTACAATATGAACCTTATGGTTAATAATATTTACACTCTGAAGTAACATTGGGTGGCTTTGAACAATCTTAACCTTCACATCTTAACGTTTTTTGCTGTTAAGATAGGGGTGTGACAGGATTAATCTTGGCCAGTAAATGAAAGTTGGGATTATTAAAATCCAATAACCTTTATTTTTATTGTATTGTGGAGTATATGTAGTGTAGTGTATTGCATTTCATCTTATTATATCATGTTTAATATATACTAATTATCAACTTTACAATGCATGGATTGTTGTACCATTAGCTTAATGATTGCACATATATATATATATATATATATATATATATATATATATATATATATATTTCTTTTAATTTTTTATTTTAAACCCAATACTTTTACAACTTTTACAATCTAACCCCTAAATTTTGTCACTTTCAACTTTCTTCTCTTATACACTTCATATTTTATAAATTTTTCATTCTACATTTCGGTATAAATTTTAAAAGTTAACATACACCGTAGCATATGTGGTTTGTCATTGTTATGCATTTTTTTCTATTTAATGACCTCATAGTAACATGCGGGGTACTAGATCCACATAATGATAGTGTTTAATATTTAGTGTTTTTACGTATACTTTCCATTTGGTTGTTATTTATTTATTTTCTAATACGAGATTTTTCCAGTGTTGGTGGTCGTTGAGGGTGACATGATATTAGTTCTACTTTGCACAGTTTTATACCCCACCGCAATGTGATGGGGCTTAATACTAGTTATATCGTATTTATTACATATCGTATTCTATAATATATATCATATTACTTAACATACCATATCATATTACATATCATATTACATATCATATCAACTATATCAAATTGTATTACATTATATAACATTACATCACATGAAAATAATATCTATAAATACTACACGACATTTCTACAAACACTTGCACTCCTATTTCGATTTTCAATTTCAATCTCTATTTGTATCACAATGAAGTTTCTCTATCTTTTAGTTCTTACCTTAGCCATGCTGACATTCACAGCAAGCAAAGAACTTAAAAGATTACCGAAATGCAATATTTTTCATGATATTGGTAGTTGTCCGCTTCTTGAGATGGCCCCACCATCCCCAAAATGTTGTGATGAATTGCACAAACATATGGATTGTTATTGTATATATAAGAAAACGAGCCGTCGTATTCCGCTAATCGTAAAAGCTTGTAAGTTAAAACCTGATGATGGGATAATTTGTTATAATTAGCCAGATGAAGTTCTTATTTAATCAAATTCTTGTTTGATAAATATAACTGTTGGTCCCGCTTAATAGATGTTAATTTTGTTATATTATGTCATGTAATGTTGTTCTTATCATGTTTTCTTATGTTTGAAGGCTGAATGGTTAAGATTATAGTAATAAGAGACATAACATTCTACAACAAAATTAAATTAATGCAACTCTAATAATTATTGCATTAGGTCTTGAAAAGTTGTATTAAACATTAAGAAGTTACATTAGGCTTTGAAAAGATTGCCTTATGACAATAGCAACCTTTTTACCAAATTTTGCATAATGAAGTTGCATTAGATCTAAAGTATGTTTTGTTAACAAATACAATCTTTTTTAACATGTTGCATTATACTTATTTTTATAGTAGTATATATATTTCTAATAATTATTTAATACTAAAAAGGTATCACAAAAATAAAGTCTTAGTTTGGTTGAGATAAGCCAACGATTGGACAACAAATGTGGTCGTGACAAAAGGTATCACGACGAAGATTAACAACCAAACCTAGAATGGCCTGATTGTCACTATATAAAAATTTTAACACAACGTAATTCTACAATTAATGGAACTAGGATTGTTCCACCATGCGCTTTGCGCGAGGGATTCCGACTCAAGGCTAACAAACTGTGACATTATGTCAAATAACTCACATGAAAATACATGTACAGGGTATGTAACAAAATTTAAGAATGGCCTTTATTACACCAAACAGACTACACGAAGCTCATATGCTTGATGAATATGTTATGTACGATTAACAAATAATTATTTGACCACCTGATGCAATAATCAACAGTGGAATCCCTAAGATTTTTACAACATATACCATACATTCTATGCTTTTTATGTTTTTGTATTTCATTGTTTCTTTCTCAAACTCGATTGTTGGAAGTTGTTTGTATACTCCTTTGCATCATGCCATAACTTTGAGAGTTCTAATGGGAAGACATTCTTGTCCTTGATTCAAGAAAACAACACCATTTCACATTAAACAATATAATACTCATGAATATGGAGATATAAATGTACACATTGGGCTTCATCCTTAATTTTGACAACCAATTTTATAGTATGGCCAAAGAAATATTTTAAAACAACAAACTTTATTAATAAAGTTAACCAGAGCTAAACCTCAATAGTACAAAGGGAGAGACAAGAAAAAACAAAACGAAACAAAAAGAACAGAAAGTAAGAGACACTAATTAAATATAACTCTAGTCCAAAGTTTTTTAATTTTCCATGCTAGTCGGCTCATAGTAGATTGTTCAGAGTATTACAAATAACTATTATGCACATACCTCAAAAACCAAATACCAAATAGTGTTATGGCTAGGGATCTATGACTAACTATTCAAATAACGCACTAGTACAAAAAGAGGTAAATGGGGCGGGTAAATTGGCCATAAGGGGCGGTTTTTAGCCCGTCCCCGTCTCTTATTTACATTAATAAGGGGTGGTTTTTGAACCCCCCTCATGTACATCAATAAGGGACGGTTTTTGAACCCCCCTTTGTACATCAATAAGGATGGATTTTGAACCCCCCTTATGAAACATGTCCTTTATATTTAAATAATAAAAAATTGTTTTTATTATTTAATATCTAGAAATATTTCCCTATACAAACCGCTAAATCAATAAAAAATTATCACATTACGTATCAAATGTTCCATATATTAAAGTATCATACATTGTGTCAAATGATTAAAATGAATTCAATATACGACAATTAGACAAAAAGCACGTATATACACAAAATTCCCAAGATAATATCATCAAGTCAACATAAATAAATAAAAACATCACCGTTTTAACTAAAACGCTTGTCAATCACTTCCGACATCATTGTAAGACTAAATCATCAAGCTCTTCGGAATAATCCCTAGTGTATTCCATAACTAAATCAAATAGATAAAAAGATTGTAAGTATATAATCTACCATTATGTTTAATAAATATACAAAACTTACACGGATGGACAAATAATGCTGAACATGATTGACAAAGTCCATCATATGCTTGATAACTATC
Source organism: Flaveria linearis (assembly GCA_024085815.1). Taxonomy (NCBI): domain Eukaryota; kingdom Viridiplantae; phylum Streptophyta; class Magnoliopsida; order Asterales; family Asteraceae; genus Flaveria; species Flaveria linearis. The sequence goes on along the minus strand of JABSNV010000768.1, from coordinate 87,708 downwards.
AAGCCACATTCTCAATCACCTTTTTGTTACAAACACAATATTTTATTCACAATCAGTTGAGAGAAATTATTTTCTAATCAATGGAGAGAAATTATTTTCTAATCAATTGAGAGAAATTATTTAATCAATTATAAGTATTGATGGATCAGATACGTTAACCATTTCCCATTTTCATACTTTAGGATCATTTCTTTTCTTTTTTCCAAAGATTTCTTGAAGTATTTTAATAAGGCGATATTGCTGGAAATTCCACGTCTACGGTCATCTACTACTTGTAGTGATAACCGGACTATCATAAAACCTAAAATCAAGAAGTTGGAACCCATAAGAAAAAAAACCTATTTGAAATCTTAAAATATTAAACATTAATAGCACTCAGCACGACACCATAGTCTTATATATAGTGTAACCATCTAAAGCATGAAATTAGCAAAATCAGGAGAAGAAATAAACTTGACCTTTAATATACTAACAACAAATACTAACAGCAGCAACACATATCATATTTACACATTTAGCGATTTTTTGTTCGCTAAACTTCACCAGAAAAACAAGATTATGCTCAGCATAACATGATCCGTTTTGTGTTATGGCAAAAGTTAGCCTTCAAAATAACTTTAGCATAAAACTATCGAAAGACAATATCATAAAATGGTTATATAACTGTTTACAACAATATTAATACTGGTTAAAAAAATTGACCCGTTTTAGGTTACAGCAAAGCTAAACCTTTCCAATAAGGGACGGGTATACTCGAACCCTGCCCAATTGCCATACCCGGTTTTAAAATCTTGTCCCCTACCCAGCCCGTTACCTGTCGGGTATGGGTCGGGTAATTATCCATCGGGTATCCGCTATCCCATGGTATCGAGTATACTCGTTAGCATCAGGTTACGAGCATACCCGCGGGTATCAACCAATCTTGCGGGTTGTCGTGTTCATTTATACAAATTTATATATATATACATATATAAGTATTCTATTTTAAATATTATATATGATCATCTTTATAAAATTGGGGCATTCACATATTTCCCCTTCCTAAACTTATTAGTTAGATATTTACTCAAACTAAAAAGTTAATTACATACTAGTATTTAACCTCACGCATTGTGTTGGAGGCATAAAACCATGTCAAATAACATTACTATCACAACGTCGTTAGCAACCACAAACACCAAAAAAGCTCGTAAAACAAAAAATAATAAAATCAAATGAAAAATAGACGTATAAACTTCATACTATGCATGTGCATTGTGGCATGTTAATGTGCATAAATTAGAACGAATGGTATTACACAACACGGACGTGAAACATAAAAAATAGATGTAAAAACGTTAAACCACAAAAGCATTTGCTTGTATGTTAACTCGAAAATTTTAGTCCCGGACGTAAAATAAAAAAATTGTAAAGACAAAATTATTGAGACCAAAGCTGAAAATGAAAAAAAATATTAGGGTTAAAGGTAAAGATAAAAGCTATAGGGTTAAAAATGAAAAATAAAGAAAAAAAAATTAGATACAATTTATAAAACATAAGCTACAAAAAATAATGCATAAGTAAGTTGATAATTAGTATTATATAAATTTCCTCCTTCTAAAATATATATTACATATTTACCCATTTTACTATAAATAGTTATTGAACGATTATTGTATCCATATTTTTACTAAAATATTTTTACTAAAATATTTTTACACATTATTCTTTCTAAGAACATAAATCACATACTTTCTCAAGTTCAAGTATTATATATATATATATATATATAAAATAAAATTACAACTACAAATACAAAAGTTAAAATCTTTATTTCAAAATTAATAATCAAAGTTATATATTATAATACAAAAACAATTGTCAAAGTTTTATACAACTATCATAACAAACATTAATACATAAAAATCCTTTATGAAAAAACAAGATAAAATAGTCATATGATTGGTGAATTTTAATAAAATGGATAAATATATAATATATATGTATTAGAAAGGATAAACATGTAATTGATTTTATGACTTGAAGCAATATATAATTTAAGATCTTAAAAAGGGAAATATGTAAAAATCCCATAAAATTTTGTGTAATAAAATTACAATAACATCTTCATTAGGTAAATTAACATTAAAATAGTTACAACAATTTGCTTAAACTTTCTCATCAAGATTACAATACAACTACAACATATAAGTGTCTTAAAATTTCACATCAAAATAGTCACAACAAATTAGCAACAAATATATTCATTTCATAAAGTTTTATATCTAAAATACATATTTAATATTAAAAAAGTTAGTTAGTTTTTTTTAATATTAGAAAAATAAAGGACTTCAGGTATGTGTTTGGGTAAACGGGTACGTGGTTTGGGTAAACGGGTACGTGGTTTGGGGTAATCGGGTCGGGTATTACCTAATCCCATACCCGTCCCATTCCCACAGATTATTTTTAAACCTAATCCCATGCCAGCACAATACCCATCGGGCTTCGAGTATACCCGAAACATACAAGTATACCCGAAACATACAAGTATACCCAGGGTCTGCTTCATGTTTCTTGGGGGGCCAATCGAACAAAAATTTGGGGGCCTTTTCAAAAGATTTATGTGTAACACCCGGAATCTTGTCCAAAATAAAAGGAAATAAAAGTGCTTGGAAAGAAATAAAAGGAGACAAAAGTGGATGGTATTGTGTAATTGTACAAAAGTATAATATAATACTTTTAAAGGGGCATGGCCGCCCATGCAATGCCCACTTTCTACTTTTGGTCGACTGGAAAGAGAAGAGAAGAAGAAGAAGTTGTTTCTTTGGTTTTCAAGGAAGAAATGGCTGAATCTTGCAAATTGGTAAGTGTTTAATGTGTTTTTGGTTCGGTTTTGCTAGGTTTTCCACCTTAGAACCGATTGTTATGTGTTTTATGTGTTCGATTGGTGTGTGTATGCTTGTTAGGTGTTTGGACCTCGTGTAAAAGCAAGTTAGGAGAAGATTTACTTGCCTTCTACACCGGTGAGTTCTAGACCCCGGTTTCTACATGTTTTACAACTTCTTTGGGGCTGAAAATGTATTAAAATGGGGTTTTCTACTATTGTTATGTATACCTGCATGTCTTACGCTTGTATGATAATGTTTTATGTTTTGATGTGATGTATAGGCTTAGAAAAGTGTTATTAAGTTTGGAACATGTAAGCAGAATGATTGGGACTGATAATATGTTAGAAATAAGCTAAACAGGTTGTCCATGAGTCCAAGTAAGGCCTAACCGCCTGGAATTTGCCTTAGAAAGTTCCTAAGTTAGGTCAAACGTCTAAACAGGGCCCAACCGTCCAAACAGTGCCCCATACGTCTAGAAAATGCCTTAGAATTTTCTAAGTGATAGTCCACGCGCCTGAACAGTAGACCATGCATCTAAGACTTAGTCTCAGACGCCTAAGTGCACCCCAAACGCCCAAATAGTGCTCATGCGCCTGAAATGGTTCAGACGCCCGAGTATTGAAACGCCCAAATAGTGCCCATGCGCCTAAACAGGCCTCCATGCGCCTGCATAGTGCTCATGCGCCTCGAACACTTAGACTATTTTTTGAAATTTTGAGAAAACAAAATCCTTAAGGTTTGACCCAAGTTTGACTTTAGGGTTTTCATTGCTGTTATATTGCATTATTAGGAGTTGCCCTTATGTTTATAATAAATTATTATTGTGTGACTTATGTGGTATGTTTATGATCATAAATGCAAGTATTATCATTAACAAAGTGAAAGAGAAATGCTAAAGAGAAGTGGAACATAATTAAAATGATAAAAGTCTTGCAAGCATATAGGAGGTGCACGACCATGTTGTCGTTACCTCAACTGTGATGCAGTTAGCTATCCCAAAGGATGCACATAGGGTCAATCAATTGAGATTGATGGACCTTTGTAGCATACCCTAGGTGACTGGGTCAGCCTCATGTACAGTGATCATAGTCTATTGATAGACCATAGGCCCAGCACCAGTTTTTCGCGCACATAGTTTAGGGTATTGCTCATTGGCCCACATAGACGGTGAACGATAAAGTTAAGAGTACGAAATGAATAAAGGTGTATAGTAAAGAAAGAAAGCATTGCCATGTTGTATAGTTATGCATGCTCACGTACGAGAGTAAGGAAAGTATTTTATAAAAAGAGTATTTTCATATATATACATTATACAAGGTATTTTAATAATTTTAAAACTAGAACTCACTCAGCAACGCTGACTTTTATACATTTTCAGTTGGCAGGTAATTATTGCTGAGGATGGCACGAGGGTGAAGCTACTCGGCGGGAAAAGACTGACATCCATTCTTATGTTAAGATATTGTTGTTTTGTAATACAATTAAACAATCTTATGTAGTTTAAACCCCGTTGTATTGCTTAAAAATATATATTAATAATAGAGAATGACTTTTGCTAACGTAATTCCGTTGTTTATCTTATGAAATGTATATTAATATGTATCTATGATGCAATGAATGACCATCTGTGAGGTGTCCGGGAACGAGGCCTTACAAGTTGGTATCATAGCCATAGTTTAAGTGAATTGGGTAAAATATTTTCAAAACCTAAACTTAAGCTGAAAATGGGATAGATAGAGGGATGTAAGCCCGAGTAGCTACATGCCATCGGGTATTTCTTTCCTTAAAGATAATCGGTATTATGTGTGTGTGCTATTTGACTTATGTGTTCTTAGTAGATTTAGATACTAATGTAGTCAGGACAAGAAATGCTTGGGTGTAAAAAGTAAAGTAAGTGGCTAATCACAACTGGCCACTGTAATTAGGGACTTACTATACTTAACATAAACTGAGCCATTGCCTTGAATGTCCGTGTTAGTGTTTGAATCATATAGCGTTTAAGGAATGGCTGGACAAAAATATTCCAAGGCTTCTAGAGGCAGAGGTCGTCCACGTGTGACTAGGAGTAGTGCTAAGGCTCCTGAGATGACTCATGAGACCCTTAGGTTCATGGCCAGAGTGAGGAGAATAAGAATGCTAGCCTGAATGCCTTGGCTAGGGAGGCGATTGCTGACGAGGTACACCAGGTCATGCAGACAGTTTTACCGTCTGTGGTGACCGAAGTTATGAGGGCGGTGAGGAGCGAGGAGAGTAAGGAGAAGGAGAATAGGAAAGGGTCAATGGGAAAGGAGAGCAAGGGGGAGGAGGAACAACTGCAGCCTGAGATTGTGTTGTCCGATGAAGAGGGGGATGATTTAGTGGGGGCGACGACCAAGGGGTGCAGTTATGGGGCATTCCAGTGGTGAAAGCCCCCGACCTTTGATGGCAATAGTAATGCTGTTGCCGCTCACCACTGGGTGAGGGAAATGGAAGCGGTGCTGGAGATTAATGAATGTCAAGAAGACCAGAAGGTGATGAAGGTTTGCTAGAACACAAAATCGATGTTTAACCTTTTAAACATTCTGAAAAACGCAGCGGATATATAGCTCTTTAAACCAATTTTAAAGCTGAAATTTCATGTTCTTTATGTTCTTTTATTATGAAAACACCCCAAATCTTAAGGATCATTCTTATGTGAATAGACAAGCTATGTGTGCATAAAATAACACAATATGGCAACCTCAAAGGGCTGCCATAAACTACCTCCTTCCAGCAGTTAGATGTTGATGAAAGAAAGGAGTTTGAGGGCTGAAAAGTTGTCCAAGCTTCCAAGTTGGACGTCCTCTAATATCAACTCCCACAAAGCTTTGAGTTACCTTCACACTTGCTTGGATTTGGACTCCAAAACACCAAATGTAAGCTGCCAAATTGAGGCTTCCAAAACCGTGAGTATGAGCAGCAACTTTGATGATGTTAGAAGATGGAATCGACCCCAAGGTTCCAAATTAGGAACCCTCAAGTGTTTATACCCCAAGCACTTGCAAACACCCTTCTTGTTAGGGAGAAATTACACCACAAAAGGCTTTAAAAAAAACCCCTTTTCCCTGCTGCATTTCCGTAAAAGAGAGGGAGAGAAGAGAGAGCCTTTTTTTCAATTTTGCATGTATGGAATGAATCAAATGTTTGAGTGTGAAGCTATTTAATATTGTTGTGTTCTCAAGACTAAAAGGGTCCAATAGGATTAAAGGGGGGGGGGGGCGGCCAAATGGGTGATTTAAAATCACTTTCCCTCCCTTAAAACACCAACACAACTTATTAATATTAACTATACATCATACATTAAAATGTCACTATCTAGACTTATGTTTAAATGTGACATATGTCCCTTTTAATTAAACAATTTAATTAGGGCACACTCATATATTATTATTGTTATCTAAAACCCTTTTAAATAACAAGAATAACAATTAATTCATCAACAAATTATCCTTATAATTTGTTCCATCTCTCATGCAAATTATTTAGAAAACCCATTTTCTTAATTTGGTGTGAATATTTAATTGTATGATCATATCATCAATTAAATATCAATTGGTGTTTGCTAAGCTTGTTATTGGGTATAACCCGACTTGGATCATAACGTACTAACCGCATCAATATTCTAAGTGTCTTGGGCACATAGAATCCTACAATCTCCCACTTGCCCAAGATTCATAGAAGATTGATGCAAGCAGTAAATAACGCCTAACAACGGTTTACTACCCTTAATACGTATGACTTATGGCCATTCAATAACATCATCCCTTTCAAGTACCCTACTTGAAATGATTTAGGTGAATCAATCATCTATCCTTTTGTTACAGATGTCATGTTAAATCCAAGGACACAGAATGATCATTCCTTGTTGATTTAACTTAATCAGGCCTTAGACATCATACTCTCAACGAATAAGAGGAACAAATCCCATCTTGACTACATACGTTTCTCACAATCACCTTATGTCATACCTGAACATAAGCCTTATGTACTGACAATTGTTTCATATCAGTGAAGAACTAGCTCAAGGTATAACACTTGGTGAATATCAAAACCCAATATGTATCTCAGGTCGGAGGATACCAAATGATATTAGCCTTTACTCAAATTTACTTATGATCAATCGATAAGATTCCATGTAGTAAAATTTGAGATGCGGGTTAGTCCAATATTCGTATCCCACGAATATCTATGAACCTTGGTAGCAACCAATTGCTCTATATCCATGCCTTATGAATATCCACCAATCCAAGTTCATAATAGTCTTACATTCATATTTGTTCCCACAAATATGACCGACTACGGACATTTAGAATAATAAAATTATTCATGGATGTAAACATGCTAAAAGGAACATCACTTAAAATATCGTAAACACATAGATAAGTTAAGTATTACTATTGTTCCATATTAATAAATTAATACTAAACAGATCAATTCCAATCACTAGAATATCGAAGTCCAAAGGCATAGGTATGACTTTCATGCTTTGCCCTTTCAAGGAGCTTCGTGAGTGGATCCGCAATGTTTTGATCAAAGTGAACTTTGCGAATACATATCTTTCCCTTTTCAACTTCATCCCTTATGTAGTTGAATCTCCGCTCATTGTGCCTAATCTTTTGATGTGCACGGGGTTCCTTGATTTGAACAATCGCACCCTCGTCATCACAAAGATTTCTAAGGAGTCTTGAATGGTAGAGACCATCCTTAGATTGGTGCTAAACCTTTTATCCATGCAGCTTCCCAAGCTGCTAATGAGGCGGCTATGTATTCGAATTCTGTAGTGGACAACGCTACCCTATTCATAATGGATACGTACCCGATTGTGATCGAGAATCATCTCGATCAGTTTGGAAACTAGCACTCGTGTAACCCTTTACAACTAGTTCCTCTTCATCAGATCCGTATATTAGAAACATATCCTTAGTCCTCCTAAGGTATTCCAATATACTTTCAACAGCCATCCAATGGCTGTTACTTGGATTCTGCTGATATCTACTTGTCATGCTTAACGCGCATGACACGTCCAGTCTAGTGCATATTATCGCATACATGATGGATCCTATAGCAGACGCATATGGGATGTCCTTCATACGATGTTGCTCATCCTTTGAGCTTGGACATTGAGATGCACTCAAAATTGTCCCTCTTTGAATAGGTACTATACCTTTCTTAGAGTTTTCCATTTTGAACCTTTTCAAGATTTTATCAATGTATGCACTTTGGTTTAACCCTATCAACCGCCTCGATCTATCCCTATAGATCTTTATTTCCAAATATAGACGGCTTCACCGAGATCTTTTATGGAAAAACAACTTCCAAGCCAGGTTTTAACATCTTCCATGGTTGGAACGTCATTCCCAAAATGTAATATGTCATCAACATACAATACTAAGATTGTGATTACACTCCCACTAGCCTTTTTATACACATGAGCCTTGTCAGTATCCAAGTTTCCATGCATATTTGTTTTCTTCTCGAAAACCCACTTGCATCCAACCGTTTGGAGTTAAGTGGAGTGTCAACCAATTCCTAAACTTGGTTGTCGTACATGGATTGCATCTCTACATTCATGGCTTCCAGCCATTTGTCACAATCCGAATTGGACATTGCATCATGGTATGTAGTTGGCTCATCGGAGTCAACCTCATAGCATCCATCCATGAAAAATCCATATATTTCAGGTGAAATGCTAACTCTACCAGATCTATGAATGTTTTGTGTGTATTGATCAACCTCTTGATCATCATCAACAACCTCTTGTTGACAGCTAGTGTCAACCAAACGTGTATCGGCTTGTGGATCTTGATCTTCATCAAATTCCATTGTTCTATGCGTCACTCCTTCCATAAGGAGCTTGGCTTTCAAGAACTTTGCCCTTCGAGCAATAAATTCCTTTTGCTCTGTTGGATCAAAGAAGTAGTATCCTATACAGTCTTTGGGATATCCAACAAATATACACGTAGTGGATCGACTCAAATTTGTTTTGGGTGTTAAGCTTAACATAAGCTTCACTACCCAATACCTTTTAAATATGATAGTGGTGGAACTCTTTCCATGCCATATTTCAAAAGGGTGTCGAATCCATTTTCTTGGTTTGGGCCATATTCAAAATACGAGCCGTGGAGATTAGTGCGAAAACCCAAGATGATAAAGGTGGTAAGCTCATAGCCTTAATGAATTGAACCATATCCAAATAGGGTTTAGTTTCTCCTTTATCAGAATGAAGAACTTAGATAGTCATGTAGAGTTGATTTTCTACTTCATTATTGAAGATTTTGAACATTTCAAATTCTTCATGTTTATGTGCCATCAAGTACACATGACCATAGCGACCATAATTGTCGGTAAAGGTAATGAAGTAAGTTTCATCATACCTTGTCATTGTTTTAAAAGGACCTCATACATCCAAATGTATGACTCCTAATAAATCTTTTGCCCTCTCATTAGTACCACTAAAGGGTGTGTTGGTCATCTTACCTTGTAAACAAGATTCACACTTATCAAATGAACAATTTTCATTTGTTTTCAAAAGACCATTCTTTTAAAGTGTTTAAATCCGATTCTTGTTTATATAACCAAGATGACAATGACAAGAATAAGAGTCACTTAAACCATTTTAAGTCTCTTGGTGTATGATAGGTATAATGTGTTATTATAGGACGAATCATCATGAACCAATCCATAAATATCATTAGAAGGCATAGCCTTGAAATAATATACATCATCCATATAAACATAAATACCATCATTTACCAACTTTAAATCATAACCATATCGTTTTAAAAGGGAAACTTAAATCATGTTCCTAGTCAAACTAGGAGCATATAACATGTTTTGAACAACTTCCAAGCCTTTTGAAAGTTTCAAAACATAGTCTCCTTTCTTAAAGTGCTTATTCCTTTTGATCCCTTGCAACAGATTGCAATAGTGAGTTGCACATGTGGTATCCAATTACCCATGTGCTTTGAGGAAATAATTTAAGTCAATGTGGATTATGAAAGTTGTGCTTTGAGGTTTGCCCAGCATCCCTCTTATTTCTCAACTCATTGAGATTGGTTGGATGAATCCCTTTCAACCAACCTATCTCACCATACTCAAAGCATGGATCGTTTTCGGTTACCTTAGGCTTCATAAGCTTAGGTTTTGGAGGTTCCGCTTTGATCTTCCCTTCCCCTTTGCCTTTGATGTGCCCCTCTCCTTTGGCAACATTTGCCTTGGGATCGGGAATGGCCTTTCCATTGCCTCCCTTATTGATCTAGAGTATAGGTAGAACCTTTCTACCGATCCCTGCCTTAGCTGTTGTGAGCATTGCGTGAAACTTACCAATGCTCTTGTCCTATCCATTCATATCGTAGTTCATTATGAATGTCTCAAACTTTTAGTTAGGCCATTTAAGGATCAAATCCTTGGCCAACTCCTTTGAGACAGGACAGCTAAGCCTCTCGAGGCGGCCTTAACATCGTCGGGGTCGGGTTGGTTAGGAATAGGATCGTCAAGGACATTGCCTTTGGTCTTGCTTGAGAACAATTCTCAAGTTTCGAGACCAGTCCATAAGGTTTATGGTACAGACGATCCCTCTCTAAAATAGTTCTCAGTGATAGGGTATGGACGGTCGGGGTGGTAGCATTATTGTTTGTGGCCATTCTACAAATTTTACAAAGTTCTTTTTAGTATTTCTGAAAAATTTCATTTTAATTATTAATACCCTTTACGTCTCATAGACAATTATAATTAAAATCTAGAATCCAACGTTACATTCAAATAATGGTTAGGTGACCTTTATCCCATTATTCAAATTAACAAGGTAGTCAACTTTTGACAATTGCAACCTTTTGCAACTTCTAGCGGTATGGGATCGACTTTAAACATCATATGTAAAGTCGGCATGTTAATCCCATCAACACCATTTGGAAACCATATTTTAGGTGATCCATTCAACATGGTTTGCAAATCAAGTCACCCTACTTGCACATACATGTGAGTTTACCAACACAAGTGGTTAGGTGACCTTATCCCACCAATGTGGTATTCCCACCTTAAGTCATAAGTTCCCTCAAAATGGTTAGGTGACCTTTATCCCATTAAGAGTTTCCAAATGACATAAGTGTTGTGCAAAAGGACGGTGTTAAACTTGTTTGAAAAGGGATTTTTAGTTTTCATTAATTCTAGTTTTGAAAACTCTATGTACCTTGTATTTGCATGCTTTCAAATACAAGGTATCCTATGGTTCATTTTAATAAAACCTCTTTTATTAAATCATCAATCCTTTTAATAACCTCTTATTAATCACTTAATGATTAAGAACCATAGATGCAAGGTATCTTATGGTTTATTTTTAATAAAACCTCTTTTATTAAATCATTAATCCTTTTAATAACCTCTTATTAACCACTTAATGATTAGAAACCATAAATTTCCAGCTTGTTAAGTTTGCTAATGAGTTTTTTATGCATATCCAAATATCAAACAACAATCATACAACAAACAACCAAACAAGCATAATATAAACAACCACAATGTGCATATGTGCATATGTGTATATGTGCATATGTGCATAACCATAGCATCTAAAGTGGTCCTCACTTGTTTGCCATCACAAGTGTGGTCCATAGGTCTTTCCTAAGGGTCACAAACAATCACATGGAAAGCTTCCAAAGGCCTCCCACTTGAAACCGCATCCAAAATGCTCCATGTTTCTCTTGTGACCTTCCTTTGTGCTTCCAATGTGTATGTCTTCATATTACAAGATATAAAGTCCTAATACAAGATATCTAGTAAAATGAAAATACACCTAATCTATTTATTACAACCCAATAATAAATAAATTACATTTGAAATAAAGCACAAATAACAAATAATACAACCCAATTGAATGAATGAATACAACCATCACAAATATCCAAACAATCACAAGGTCAATGGCTAGGTTATGCACTAAAACATCCAATGATCAAATTATCAAAATATATAATGAAACCCCACTTAAAACCTTCAAATTTCAGCCAACATAAACTGAAATTTTGGTTTTAAATATTGTCCAAACAATCAACATATCAACATACATATCTTTCAAGGTTTAATCACAAGCATGTGTAATGTAACCTTGAAAGTTGGGGTTTCAACAAGACATAATATTCCAGCCCAAAAACAGCCTATAACATGTCTAATAACATCTTTTGAAACCAATTTCAAAAGATAAAACAAGCAAGTCATCCACATAACCGGCTCTTGATGCCATTGAAGGGTTTGCTAGAACACAAAATCGATGTTTAACCTTTTAAACATTCTGAAAAACGCAGCGGATATATAGCTCTTTAAACCAATTTTAAAGCTGAAATTTCATGTTCTTTATGTTCTTTTATTATGAAAAACAAACCCAAATCTTAAGGATCATTCTTATGTGAATAGACAAGCTATGTGTGCATAAAATAACACAATATGGCAACCTCAAAGGGCTACCATAAACTACCTCCTTCCAGCAGTTAGATGTTGATGAAAGAAAGGAGTTTGAGGGCTGAAAAGTTGTCCAAGCTTCCAAGTTGGACGTCCTCTAATATCAACTCCCACAAAGCTTTGAGTTACCTTCACACTTGCTTGGATTTGGACTCCAAAACACCAAATGTAAGCTGCCAAATTGAGGCTTCCAAAACCGTGAGTATGAGCAGCAACTTTGATGATGTTAGAAGATGGAATCGACCCCAAGGTTCCAAATTAGGAACCCTCAAGTGTTTATACCCCAAGCACTTGCAAACACCCTTCTTGTTAGGGAGAAATTACACCACAAAAGGCTTTAAAAAAACCCCTTTTCCCTGCTGCATTTCCGTAAAAGAGAGGGAGAGAAGAGAGAGCCTTTTTTTCAATTTTGCATGTATGGAATGAATCAAATGTTTGAGTGTGAAGCTAGTTAATATTTTGTGTTCTCAAGACTAAAAGGGTCCAATAGGATTAAAGGGGGGGGCGGCCAAATGGGTGATTTAAAATCACTTTCCCTCCCTTAAACACCAACACAACTTATTAATATTAACTATACATCATACATTAAAATGTCACTATCTAGACTTATGTTTAAATGTGACATATGTCCCTTTTAATTAAACAATTTAATTAGGGCACACTCATATATTATTATTGTTATCTAAAACCCTTTTAAATAACAAGAATAACAATTAATTCATCAACAATTATCCTTATAATTTGTTCCATCTCTCATGCAAATTATTTAGAAAACCAATTTTCTTAATTTGGTGTGAATATTTAATTGTATGATCATATCATCAATTAAATATCAATTGGTGTTTGCTAAGCTTGTTATTGGGTATAACCCGACTTGGATCATAACGTACTAACCGCATCAATATTCTAAGTGTCTTGGGCACATAGAATCCTACAAGGTTCACCACTCACTCTTTTATCGACTCAGCGTTATGTTGGTAGGACAACATTGTCCAAGCTGAGGGTACCAGAGCCATCGGGAAGATGCGATGGAAGGAGCTAAAGCGGTTAGTGATCGAGGAATTCTGTCCTCACAGGGAACTTGACAGGATCGAGAGGGAGTTCCTGCAACATGAGGCAGGAACCATGACCCACTAGCAGTACACCACCAAATTTAACGAAATGGCGAGGCCGGTACCGGATCAGGTGACGCCGGTGTCAAGGAAGATCAAGAGGTACATCCATGGACTGATGGCTGATATTCGCAGGCATCTGATCACTGCTCAGCCAGGTACCTTTAGATTGGTGGTGGACTTGGCGGGCAGGTTGTACGATGAACGGGAGGATGCAGTAGTAGAGGTGAAAAAAACGGGTGGTGGTGATAAGAACTGGAATGGGAAGAGTTTAGGACGTGGTGGTTTCACTCCAAGCAACAAGAAGGTGAAGGTGGATGATCATAGGGGTGTTGTCGAGCTCGGGACTGAAGAGGTGCGGTAAATGTGGATGGGAGCATACTGGTGAGTGTAGGTTGGGACTGAATGTATGCTTCAGGTGTGGCAAGTCTGGCCACATCGATAGAGACCGTAGGGTGCTGAAGTGTTATAACTGTGGCGAGGAGGGCCACGCGAGCAAGGACTGCAAGAAGCCGAGGGCGGAGAGCTCTGTGCGAAGAAGAAGCCAAAGAAAGGACGATAGAGGGCAAGTGCTAGAGCTTACACCATGACCCGGGAGGAGGCCAGAGTGGATCCCGATGTTGTGTCAGGTATGTTTCTAGTAAACCAAACATGTGCCTCTGTATTATTTGATTCTGGTGCTAATAGGAGTTTTATTTCTACTACTTCGCGTGCTAAGTTGTTTGCTAGTAGTAGAAGTATTAGTGAGCGATTCGATGTAGAGACCGCTATTGGTAAGTCCACTAGGATTACTGATATGATAGAGGACTGCATCATAAAACTAGATGGTCATAGGTTTGCTGCTAAGTTATACGTGATGCCCCTAGGTGGATTCGATGTAGTACTAGGGATGGACTGGTTAGCAACCTACAAAAACGAACATCGTATGTCGCAAGAAGATGATTCGACTAGTTGCGCCCGATGGATGTTTGGTGATGATTTCTGGAGATCGCGTTACTACGATCCCGAAGGTGATTTCGATGGCGGTGGCGGGGAAGTGCATGAGACGTGGATGTAGTGCCTACCTGGCATACGTAAAAGATGTGGATGCGTCGGTACCACAATTTCCCGATGTACCAGTGGTGTGCGACTTTCCAGATGTAATCCCTAAAGATTTACCGGCTTGCCAGCGGATCACAAAATTGAGTTCCAAATCGATTTGATACCCGGTGCTCAACCCGTTGCCAAAGCACCATATCGACTAGCTCCGACGGAAATAAAGGAACTCATAGATCAACTGCAAGAGTTGATGGATAAAGGGTTTATCCGACCGAGTATCTCTCCATCGGGTGCCCCGGTCCTGTTCGTGAAAAAAGAAAGACGGTAGTATGCGAATGTGCATCGACTATCGAGAGCTGAACAAGTTGACGGTGAAGAATCGATATCCGTTACCGAGGATTGATGACTTGTTTGATCAGCTCCAAGGCGCCAGTTGGTTCTCAAGGATAGACCTTGGATCTGGCTACCATCAATTAAAGGTGAAGGAGCAAGACATTCCTAAAACAGCCTTTCGCACGCGTTACGAACACTACGAGTTTCTCGTTATGTCTTTTGGGTTAACTAACACGCCAGCTGCCTTTATGGATGTCACACCCTCAAATTCCGGGTCTGGAATCTATCACGGAGGGGTGAACAAACAGGATCGAACACAGTAGTTACACATGAGATGCAAATATCTATATGATGGATTTCAGATAATTATTACAATAACGTTTAGAATAATGTTATGCGTAGCGGAAGTAAATATAGATTGTTTTATGACAACATGTCTTAATCATATTTCAGATAATAATCAATAGGTATCTTGAGCTCTTATATGATCCTACGTGCATGTCCATAAGCTCCTAATAGATACCTGAGAATACATGTAAATCAAGTGTCAACACAGGGTTGGTGAGTTCATAGGTAAGTAAAACATACTGATAAATCATCAATTATCATCAATTAGGATTTACCGTAAAAGTGTGAGTTTAATTTACTCACCGGTATGTGAATAGCCTGTCGGAACCCTTTTTATTAAGGTGAACTCGCTATCCCACATACCCACTATGTACAAGCCCAACAAATCCTATACATAGGATTTGTCCATGTACCATAGTTTAATATCCTTTTCATGTGTATATTATATTTTCATAATAATTTCAAATCAGAGGGAGCAAATCCTCCTTACATTTATCCTCATATGGGTTGTAAGTGGAACTATAATGCAAACTATATAAAGTGCACATCTGCCTTCTCACTACAGAAACAGTCATCCCAAATGACAACAAGATCTTTGTGCATCTGATATGGATCACATGTCCATACCTTTGTGGGGGTAAGTCACTCCCGATAGTACTATCCAAAAGATCCCTGCTTATTTATAGTCCAGTATACAGAGAAGGATTTTCATAATAACCATATGTAATCATAAATGTGATCAAATTATTACTCAACATAATACACAAAAATAATTTGTAAATTTAATTACAACATGTATTCCAGCCCCAAAATATTTAAATGATTAAAAGGGGAATAGTTATGAACTCACCTCAGTTCCTGTGTGGTGTTGACAACCTAGTAAATTCCTGTTAAGGAATTATAATTTCACGTAAGCAAACAGATACAAACCCAAAACCTAATTAAGTTAGATCTTGAACCTGGTGTTCAATTGATCTAGGGTTTGGTTTTCTAGGATTTGTTATAAACATATAATTAAATCATTTAGTTATTTTGTTAATTCTTTAATAACTAAAGATTTATATTTTATAATATTTAATTAGTTTAATAATGATTTTTAACATATCATTATGTTCCAAATAAATCTTAGACGTTAAATATAAATTTATATTTAATTTTGTAAGATTTTATAATAGACACAATTTATCTAGACATTATATTTATATGATAATGTTTTTATAACTGAACATAGATTATGTATAAATAATAACATATCATTAAATTATAACATATTTACATGATAAAACATAATATAATTTATCTAATTATTAATTATGTTCAATAATTAATAATCATAACATAATAGATTTATGTTCAATAAATAATATAAATTATGTAATTATTAATTATGTTATCCATACTTATATCATGTATAAACATTATTTATGTGTAATAATCTATGTTATTATTTTATTTAAAATCTATTTATGATTTTTAATAAATCATGTATTATTTAGTATGATTTTATGATTTAATTTATAAAATCATTTTTATCCATAATTACAATAATATAACGTTTAATAATAAATTAATAATTTAGATTATTATTTAAAGTCTATTTTTATAAAAATGGCTATTTATAACATTTATAAATGATATTTTATAATATTTGTAATAATTAACTAAATAAATAAATAAGGTTTTTAAAGAAATAAATTTTCCAGAAATAATTATATAACCTCTAAAATGAACAAAGTTTATAATATTATTTTTATAATTTTTAATAATTTTTCTGTATTTTTAAAGTGATAAAAAGGGCTCTAAAAATATATATGTTGGTGCCCGGGTTCGAACCCGGGACCTCCTTCCCACACACCCGCGTACCAACCAGTGAACCAAGGCTCTTAGCCGCAGAAAGACTTGGTTCCATTTAATTATAAACACAACCCAAATCAATCCCCAAATCAATGAACCCTAATTCGATTGGTATCAAATTGATCCACCAATCGGTTATGATAATGCGATTAACCATAGGGCTTTTAATCTATGCATAAAAACGAGTTTGTAGGTGTGTTTAATTTACCAGAAGGAGTCGAATTGATGGTGAACACCACGAAGAACAGTCGCGGCTACGTGGAATCCAAAAGATGATCAAACGTTGATGATAATGAAATTAACTTCACAGGAAGTTTCCAATAAGTCTAATGATCAAAAGCCCTCTATTGTTGTCGTGCAATAGAACTCAGAAGGTGAAATCGAATAAGTTGCAGGTTCGAACGAAGTTGATGATAAATTGTGGTGTTGTTGATAGTTTCAAACGAAATTAAACCCGATGATAGTTTATAAATGACAAAAAGATTGTAAGTGCGTAGTTAATTCAAGTATTTTATTGTTCAGTGCTTCGAATTCGTGAGTGGGTCGGCCGAACTTTCGGTCGAAGTGGGATCTCCATTATACCGACTCAATTATTCAAATTCCAGTGGCCACGAGTTCGAGATATTCACGCGAAAGTGTCGGTAGTATTTGATTGAATTGAAAACGGCTAAATTTGGCGTTTGGAATCGCCGGAGGGCCGCCGGAGAAGTGGCCGGCGGTGGTCGGGGAATCGGGCGGCGGTTTGGGTGATTTAAACGAAATTACAGAAGTGGTCCCTGGGTTACAACAGTTAACATTTTATGTTACAAAGTTTATAAAACAAGTTTCAAAAATTACCAAACAACCCCTGGACTTTATTAAATCAATTTAATAATTTTATAAATTATTATTAATAACAATATTTTCATTATTATTAATATTATCATTATTAACATTATTATTTTTAATAATATTAATATTTTATTGTTATTGTTATTATTATTATTGTTATTTATATTTTTATTAATAATATTATTATTAAATACTAATAAAAATATAAAAACAAATCACACAAATACTAGATTTGCATATATATAAATCATGAAATTTTCCGAGTTGTCACATCATCCCCCTGTTACAGGAATTTTCGTCCCGAAAATTAAGAAGTACTGGCAACCTTCTTGAACAGGTTGGGATACTTGCGCATCATTTCGTCCTCTCGTTCCCAAGTGAACTCAGGACCACGCCGGGAGTTCCACCGAACTCTGACAATCGGAATCTTGCTATGCTTAAGTTGTTTGACTTCTTTATCCATGATTTCAACTGGTTCCTCGATAAACCTGAGTTTCTCATCTACTTGCAGTTCCTCTAAAGGCACAACAAGTGATTCATCGGATAAGCACTTCCTTAGATTAGATATGTGAAAAACATTATGCACACCACCAAGTTCAGCAGGTAGATTTAATTCATAGGCTACTGGGCCGATCCTTCTGACAATTTCAAAAGGTCCCACGTAGCGAGGGTTCAATTTCCCTCTTTTCCCAAAGCGTATAACTCCCTTCCAGGGAGATACCTTTAGCAAAACTTTATCCCCTTCCTGAAATTCAAGTGGCTTGCGGCGTTTGTCAGCATAGCTTTTCTGGCGATCCCTGGCAGCAGCCATGCGTTCTCTTATCTGGACAATTTTCTCATGAGTTTCAAAGATCAACTCTGGGCCAGTAAGTTGACTATCTTCAACTTCTGCCCAGCAAAGCGGTGATCTACATTTACGTCCATATAAGGCCTCGAATGGTGCCGCCTTGATGCTCGAATGATAGCTGTTGTTATATGAGAACTCTACCAAAGGTAAATGACCTTCCCAGTTCTTTCCAAAGTCAATAACACAAGCCCTAAGCATATCCTCAAGAGTCTGTATGGTTCTTTCACTTTGACCATCAGTTTGAGGGTGATAGGCTGTGCTCATATCTAGGCGAGTGCCTAGAGCTTTCTGAAGTTTTCCCCAGAAGATTGATGTAAACCGTGCATCACGATCAGAGATAATAGACACTGGCACTCCGTGTCTAGAGATAATTTCTTTGATGTACACCCTTGCAAGCTTCTCCATCTTGTCTTTCTCACGGATGGGTATGAAATGAGCGGATTTGGTGAGACGGTCAACGATAACCCAAATGGTGTCATTGCCCGTCTGAGATTGGGTAAACCAGTGACAAAATCCATGGTTATCATTTCCCACTTCCATACGGGAATTTCTGGTTGGGTCAACATTCCTGAAGGCTTTTGGTATTCGACCTTGACTTTAGAACAAGTCAAGCACTTTGAGACATAAGTTGCAATATCTGCCTTCATTCTTGGCCACCAGTAAACAAGCTTCAAGTCGTAATACATCTTATCTGCACCTGGGTGGATAGAGTATCTAGACTTGTGGGCTTCATCCATGATCAGGCTCCTCAGATTCCCGTATAGGGGTACCCAAATCCTTCCTGCTATAAAGCGTATCCCATCCGAATGAACTTCAAACTGTTGGTCTAGCCCTCGAAGGTTTTCACCTTTAATGTTCTCTTCTTTCAGGGCTTTAGTCTGAGCATTCAAGATTTGTGCCGGCAGGTTGCTTTGAATGGTAAGTTGTAGAGCTCGCACTCTACGAGGTTTCACATGTTCTTTCCTACTCAAAGCATCAGCCACAATATTTGCTTTACCAGGATGGTACTTGATGGCACAATCATAATCGTTTAATAGTTCAAGCCACCTCCTCTGCCTCATGTTCAGCTCCTTTTGATTATACAGGTGTTGAAGACTCTTGTGATCGGTATAAATAGTGCATTTAGTACCGTACAAGTAATGTCTCCATAATTTAAGAGCAAACACAACAGCCCCAGTTCTAGATCATGAGTTGCATAGTTCTTCTCATGAGACTTTAACTGTCTTGAGGCATAGGCTATGACTTTGTCTCGCTGCATCAAAACACATCCCAGACCCTGAACAGAAGCATCACAGTAGAATACAAAGTCTTCTATACCGTCGGGTAGGGACAATATAGGTGCACTGCACAACTTCTGTTTCAGTGTTTGAAAAGCAGCCTCTTGCTTGAACCCCCAATGATATGCTACCCCCTTTTGGGTAAGCATGGTCAATGGTTGAGCTATCTTGGAGAATCCCTCGATAAATCTCCTATAATAGCGGCTAGGCCCAGAAATTGTCTAATTTCGTTGGATTAGAAGGTGTAGGCCAACTTTTGATAGATTCAATTTTAGCTGGGTCTACATGAATTCCATTAGCATCAATTACATGGCCAAGGAATTGAACTTCTTTAAGCCAGAAATCACATTTCGAGAACTTAGCATAGAGCTCCTCCCTCTTTAGTAGTTCAAGAACCAATCTCAGATGTTCTTCATGCTCACTCTCATTTTTGGAATAGATCAAGATGTCATCAATGAAGACAATGACAAACTTTCTAAATAAGGCTTGCATACACGATTCATGAGATCCATGAATACGGCAGGTGCATTTGTTAGCCCAAATGGCATGACTGTGAACTCAAAGTGACCGTACCGAGTTCTGAAAGCCGTCTTCACAATATCTTCATCTCTGACTCTCAGCTGATGATAGCCGCTTCTAAGATCTATCTTGGAGTAAATGCTTGAACCTTGCAGTTGGTCGAATAAGTCATCAATACGTGGCAAGGGATAACGGTTCTTGATCGTCACTTTGTTCAGTTCTCGATAGTCGATGCACATCCGGAAGGTCCCGTCTTTCTTCTTCACAAATAACACTGGTGCTCCCATGGTGACGAGCTAGGTCGGATGAATCCTTTATCAAGGAGTTCCCTAAGCTGGTCAGATAGTTCTTTTAGTTCAGAAGGTGCGAGACGGTATGGTGCCCGAGCTATAGGTGTAGCTCCAGGTACTAACTCGATTGAAAACTCGACCTCTCTTTTAGGGGGCAACCCAGGCAGTTCATCAGGAAACACTTCAGGAAATTCCCTGACGACGGGTACATCTTCAATCTTCCTTTCCTTCTTCTCTTTGTCAGTGACTAAGGCTAGGATAGCAGTATGTCCTTTTCGAAGACATTTTTGAGCCTTCAAGTAAGAAATAACTCCCATCACGACACCAGTCTTATCTCCCTCCACACACAGGACTTCATCATTTGGTAGGGGGATGCGAATCATTTTGTCTTTACAGATAATTTCTGCAGAGTTTTTGGATAGCCAATCCATACCAACTACCACATCGAAGCTTCCCAAAGTAATGGGCATGAGGTTTATTGGTAGGATATGACCTGATAAATCTAGTGTACAATTTTTCAGGATTTGTGATGCGGTCAAGGATTTACCATTTGCTACTTCTACAATGTATGGCTCATCTAGGGGTACAGGTTCTACATTCAAGTGCTTATAGAAAGTATTAGATACGAAGCTTCTATCAGCTCCCGTGTCAAATAATACTATGGCATAAACATTATTCACCAAAAATTTTCCCATAATAACGTTAGGGTCTTTTAGAGCCTCACCTTTGCCAATAACGAAAGCTCTGCCCTTGGCTGTATCCTTCTTTTCCCCAGTGCAGTCTTTAGCAATATGGCCCTTTTCTCCACATTTGAAACAAATAACTTCCTTCTTTCCACCATTCTGCTGATTACCATCCTTCTTCCTTGGTCTTGAGTCTTGGTCCTACATTCAGGAGCAGTGTGCCCCCTCCTGTTGCATTTGTAGCAGATGATTGCGGTACACTTGCCATGATGACGCTTGCCACACCTCTGACATCTAGGCGGAATGCCCTGATTGTCTTGGTGCTTTTTCTGATCTTGCTTCTTGCTTGTACCTTGACTCTCACCATCTTTAGCATCTTCAAACTTTCTCTTCTCCGAGCTTTCAGCAGCAACACCCTTACCCTTATTTCTTGGTGGTAACTTCCCTGAGCCACAAGCCTCATTAGTCAGCTTGTGAGCTAACCTAATGGCCTGTTGGATTGAAGTTGGGTTGGAGGAAGTGACCATAGATTGAATGACCGGAGACAGTCCACGGATGTAGCCTTCAATTCTTCTGTGAGCAGGCTCCATCATATGAGGACACAAGGTTGCGTACTCATGATTTTCAGTGGTATACTTTTCAATTTCAGATCCCACCATTTTGTGGTTCCAGCATTCGGTTTCAAACCTTTGTACTTCTTCTCTCGGGCAGAATTCTTCCATCATTAGTTGTTTGAATTCCTCCCAAGCCATAGCATTGGCTAGGGAGAGAGTAAGTCTTGAAACTTCTGTCTTCCAGAACGAGAGTGCAGCTCCACTCAAGGCTCCGGAGGCATACTTGGTCCTACTCTCATCGGGACATTCAGATATAGCGAAGATGGATTCACATTTCTCGAACCACCTTATGAGCCCAATGGCCCCTTCTGCACCAGTGAAGGTATCTGGTTTGCAGTCTAGGAACTTTTTATATGAATAGTGATGACCATTCTGAGCAGCCTGAGTGGCTAGGGCTGCAGCAACACCTTGATTGACCAAGGCTTGTATTTCTTCAGGAGTCATCCCTATTGGGTCAGTTCTTCTGGCGCGTCCTCTACCTCTGCCTCTGCCCGCTGGTGCGTCCATCTATCATGAAATTGTTTGATGAGAATTCACACTTTGACATATTCAATAGATGCATTTATATCAAATATTCAAAGTATGGACAATTACTGTAGGACAGATGGGAATTTAAGAAAACTGGATTTTTCGATTAAATTCGGCAAGGCACGAGTACTAAGGAAACAAGTCTCGCTTTAGGTTAGGACAAGCGTAGCTTAGATTACCAAATGGAACATATCAAGGTAATTTGACCTATTTGCCTTAAAGAATTGTATATGACTGTAGTAACTTCACGTGTTACAATAGCGGAAATCTTACGGCCAGAGTTTCTAAATCGTGAACGGATTTGACGAGAAGACATGCTGAATAATATGGAAAGAAGAAACCTTTATGAAAAACGGGTAATTGGTTTCTAAAACTTTTCAAAATAATAAAATCATTAATGAGATTGTTTAGAATAACAATGAGAGGTTAGGAGTGTAAACGTTCGGTTCGCAAACCAAAGCGAATACGTTGACTTATCAAAGTATTTGTGTCCACCACAACCTTAACGAGGACATGCGTACCTATAAGCGAATACTCATCTCGAGGGTTCCCAGGTGAGGTAATCAAGTTGTATGAATACCTTGCCTAGACAGAACACCTTAAGATACAGGTATCCCACTCTTCCAGCATTGCATGTTCTCGGTCATGTGACACGGACTTTGACGAGATTTGAAAACCATTTGATTTAGGAATGATGATAAGTGTAGATCCCACGTGTCGTTGAGAATAAGTTTAGGAATGAGTCAAAGAGTCAAAGTTATGTTTAGGAAAACAACTATCTAAGTTTAAGCATATAACTTCTTAATCTTAGTCAATCTCTAACTAAGGCAATTTACTTTGTGCAACTATTGTGTGTGGCTATAGGCTAGATGCAATTCCTAACTCACTATAACCATGGCTCTGATACCAATCTGTCACACCCTCAAATTCCGGGTCTGGAATCTATCACGGAGGGGTGAACAAACAGGATCGAACACAGTAGTTACACATGAGATGCAAATATCTATATGATGGATTTCAGATAATTATTACAATAACGTTTAGAATAATGTTATGCGTAGCGGAAGTAAATATAGATTGTTTATGACAACATGTCTTAATCATATTTCAGATAATAATCAATAGGTATCTTGAGCTCTTATATGATCCTACGTGCATGTCCATAAGCTCCTAATAGATACCTGAGAATACATGTAAATCAAGTGTCAACACAGGGTTGGTGAGTTCATAGGTAAGTAAAACATACTGATAAATCATCAATTATCATCAATTAGGATTTACCGTAAAAGTGTGAGTTTAATTTACTCACCGGTATGTGAATAGCCTGTCGGAACCCTTTTTATTAAGGTGAGCTCGCTATCCCACATACCCACTATGTACAAGCCCAACAAATCCTATACATAGGATTTGTCCATGTACCATAGTTTAATATCCTTTTCATGTGTATATTATATTTTCATAATAATTTCAAATCAGAGGGAGCAAATCCTCCTTTACATTTATCCTCATATGGGTTGTAAGTGGAACTATAATGCAAACTATATAAAGTGCACATCTGCCTTCTCACTACAGAAACAGTCATCCCAAATGACAACAAGATCTTTGTGCATCTGATATGGATCACATGTCCATACCTTTGTGGGGGTAAGTCACTCCCCGATAGTACTATCCAAAAGATCCCTGCTTATTTATAGTCCAGTATACAGAGAAGGATTTTCATAATAACCATATGTAATCATAAATGTGATCAAATTATTACTCAACATAATACACAAAAATAATTTGTAAATTTAATTACAACATGTATTCCAGCCCCAAAATATTTAAATGATTAAAAGGGGAATAGTTATGAACTCACCTCAGTTCCTGTGTGGTGTTGACAACCTAGTAAATTCCTGTTAAGGAATTATAATTTCACGTAAGCAAACAGATACAAACCCAAAACCTAATTAAGTTAGATCTTGAACCTGGTGTTCAATTGATCTAGGGTTTGGTTTTCTAGGATTTGTTATAAACATATAATTAAATCATTTAGTTATTTTGTTAATTCTTTAATAACTAAAGATTTATATTTTATAATATTTAATTAGTTTAATAATGATTTTAACATATCATTATGTTCCAATAAATCTTAGACGTTAAATATAAATTTATATTTAATTTTGTAAGATTTTATAAATAGACACAATTTATCTAGACATTATATTTATATGATAATGTTTTTATAACTGAACATAGATTATGTATAAATAATAACATATCATTAAATTATAACATATTTACATGATAAAACATAATATAATTTATCTAATTATTAATTATGTTCAATAATTAATAATCATAACATAATAGATTTATGTTCAATAAATAATATAAATTATGTAATTATTAATTATGTTATCCATATTTATATCATGTATAAACATTATTTATGTGTAATAATCTATGTTATATTTATTTAAAATCTATTTATGATTTTTAATAAATCATGTATTATTTAGTATGATTTTATGATTTAATTTATAAAATCATTTTTATCCATAATTACAAATAATATAACGTTTAATAATAAATTAATAATTTAGATTATTATTTAAAGTCTATTTTTATAAAAATGGCTATTTATAACATTTATAAATAATATTTTATAATATTTGTAATAATTAACTAAATAAATAAATAAGGTTTTTAAAGAAATAAATTTTCCAGAAATAATTATATAACCTCTAAAATGAACAAAGTTTATAATAATTATTTTTATAATTTTTAATAATTTTTCTGTATTTTTAAAGTGATAAAAAGGGCTCTAAAAAAATATATGTTGGTGCCCGGGTTCGAACCCGGGACCTCCTTCCCACACACCCGCGTACCAACCAGTGAACCAAGGCTCTTAGCCGCAGAAAGACTTGGTTCCATTTAATTATAAACACAACCCAAATCAATCCCTAAATCAATGAACCCTAATTCGATTGGTATCAAATTGATCCACCAATCGGTTATGATAATGCAATTAACCATAGGGCTTTTAATCTATGCATAAAAACGAGTTTGTAGGTGTGTTTAATTTACCAGAAGGAGTCGAATTGATGGTGAACACCACGAAGAACAGTCGCGGCTAACGTGGAATCCAAAAGATGATCAAACGTTGATGATAATGAAATTAACTTCACAGGAAGTTTCCAATAAGTCTAATGATCAAAAGCCCTCTATTGTTGTCGTGCAATAGAACTCAGAAGGTGAAATCGAATAAGTTGCAGGTTCGAACGAAGTTGATGATAAATTGTGGTGTTGTTGATAGTTTCAAACGAAATTAAACCCGATGATAGTTTATAAATGACAAAAAGATTGTAAGTGCGTAGTTAATTCAAGTATTTATTGTTCAGTGCTTCGAATTCGTGAGTGGGTCGGCCGAACTTTCGGTCGAAGTGGGATCTCCATTATACCGACTCAATTATTCAAATTCCAGTGGCCACGAGTTCGAGATATTCACGCGAAAGTGTCGGTAGTATTTGATTGAATTGAAAACGGCTAAATTTGGCGTTTGGAATCGCCGGAGGGCCGCCGGAGAAGTGGCCGGCGGTGGTCGGGGAATCGGGCGGCGGTTTGGGTGATTTAAACGAAATTACAGAAGTGGTCCCTGGGGTTACAACAGTTAACATTTTATGTTACAAAGTTTATAAAACAAGTTTCAAAAATTACCAAACAACCCCTGGACTTTATTAAATCAATTTAATAATTTTATAAATTATTATTAATAACAATATTTTCATTATTATTAATATTATCATTATTAACATTATTATTTTTAATAATATTAATATTATTATTGTTATTGTTATTATTATTATTATTGTTATTTATATTTTATTAATAATATTATTATTAAATACTAATAAAAATATAAAAACAAATCACACAAATACTAGATTTGCATATATATAAATCATGAAATTTTCCGAGTTGTCACAATGGACTTGATGAACCGAGTGTGTCGGCCAATGTTAGATAAATTAGTGATAGTGTTTATTGATGATATCCTAATTTATTCTAAGAGCAAGGAAGAACATGTCGGCCATGTACGCGAGGTATTGGAGACACTTAGGAGAGAGAAGTTGTATTCTAAATTCTCCAAGTGTGCTTTTTGGTTGCGTGAGGTTCAATTTTTGGGTCATGTTGTTAATGCTGAAGGAATCATGATGGACCCAGCAAAGGTTGAGGCGGTGATGCAGTGGAAGTCTCCAAAGACGATGTTCGAGATCCGTAGTTTCTTGGGCTTGGCGGGCCTAGAAGGTTCATTCAAGACTTCTCCAAGATAGCCTCACCTTGACAAAGTTGACTCGCAAGGACGTAAAGTTTGTGTGGGGTCGAGAACAGGAGAGTGCGTTTGAGGAGTTAAAGAGGAGATTGACCCAAGCTCCTGTCTTGACATTACCCGAAGGGAGTGAAGACTTAGTGGTGTATTCGGACGCATCTTATTCGGGACTAGGTTGTGTGCTAATGCAATGTGGAAGGGTGATAGCCTACGCATCCCGATAGTTGAAGACCCACGAAGTCAACTACCCTACACATGATTTGGAGTTTGCGGTTGTGGTTTTCGCGTTGAAGATTTGGCGACACTACTTATATGGTACAAAGTGCATGATCTTCACCGACCACAAGAGCTTAAAGTACTTCTTTGAGCAGAAGGATCTCAACATGAGGCAGAGAAGGTGGTTAGAGCTCATCAAAGATTACGACTGTGAGATCCACTACCATCCGGGCAAGGTGTCACACCCCCGCTTATAGCGGAAATACGAGGATGTGACAGACAGGTTCGTCATAACACTTGGTTAGTTTACAGAGACATAATATATGCAAAGTTCCTCGTGTCAAGACGTCGCCCGACACAATGGTGACTTGTGTCGTGGTTAGTTAGTTCCACGACTAACATAGTCTATTAATTCAAGAATCCAAATACAGAGTATTTAACATAGTATTCATAAATGAAAGCAAATGATAAACAATACTAATGCAAGCCTATTGAATCCTGAGGGTCTCTTGCTAAGGCATCGACTCTAGCTATCCTCTTTGATTATGATCACCTGAAAAGATATGCTCAAAAATGTCAACAATAATATTGGTGAGTTCCGCAGGTTTAAATTGAAAATATGTAGTTGATGCTGTATAGAATTTGATGTGGAATCATACTGTTATAAGCAAGCAAAACCACATAACATGTGTTTTAGACAACCAAACCTAATGACGTATGCATATAACTAGACGGAATATATTCACCCAAGGCCTGATTGCTGGCAGCTAGGTTGGTAAATCACAAGTTAACCAATCGTCAAGGGTGGGGGTGTCAACCCAGTAGTACTACCAATACCTATCCGCGGGTTCCAAACCAGGAATTAATGGTTGTAAGATGATTCATAGAATAACACCATGTATGTATGTATGTGAAATAGTATCACGTTGATTCCAAGTATGAAAATTGTATGTAAGATTGTAGAACATCGAAAACGGGTGAGCATACTTTTCCCCCATTGATTGAAAACATTGAAAACTTGTATAAGCATAAAAAGGGGCCACGAAACTCACCTTGAATTGATGTAATAAACAAAAACTTCATAGAATATGGCAATGCACGATCAAACACGTTCAACACCTATTATTGATTGTAATTAAGTCTTTATGATATACTCAATGCGAATAGATATATTTGGTTGGATTCGGGTTTGACGTACACGATTAGATATATATATATATATATATTTGAGTTTGAGTTATCATTGTGTTATATGCTTCGTATCATGATGGTTACTGCCTTTATTATGCTTTGTTATATGCTTTGTATATGCGTTGTATTATGATTGTTATTGATATATATCATTGTGTTATTTGCTTCGTATTATGATGGTTATTGCCTTTGGTATGCTTTGTTATATGCTTTGTATATGCGTTGTATTTTGATTGTTATCGTTATTGCCTGTGTTAACGAGTCGGGGGTCTCTTCGGAAGCGGTCTCTCTATCTTTCTAGATAGAGGAAAGACTTGCTACCATATACCCCTCCCAGACCCTGCCCTCCAGCGGGAGACACTGGGTATGTTTGTTGTTTGTTTGTATATTTGAGTTTGAGTATAAATTTAGTGATTTATATAAATTTTTAATTAATTAAAGTATATTTTATAACTTATAGTTATTTTTGTAAATATTTCGTGAAATTGTAAGATATATAATTTCTATGATTCTCGTGATTATTTCATAATTAAACACGACTTTGAGTCCATCTTTATTAAAATTGATTATTTATAATATTTATAAATAATATTTTATAAATATTTTTAAGGTTTTTAAACAAAATAAATTTACAGAAAATCATTTTGTAATATTTAAAATAAGGAAAGTTTATAAAATTTATTTTTAAAATTTTTAAGATTTTTTCTGTATTTTATTGAGGCTTAAAAAGCCTTAAAAAATAGTTGTAGGTAGCCGGGTTCGAACCCGGGACCTCCAACTCATAAACACACCCGCGTACTAGTGAACCAAGGCCTTAGCCGCGATAAACCTCCGCCCATTTGTTTTTAAACAAGGGTTCCCAGTTTCCCCCAAGTCTCGAAGAACCCTAATTCGATTTCAACCCAATTGAAGATCAAATTGATATCACTACCCAAATTAATGTTAGGGCTTTTCATTCCCATGTAAAAACGAGTGTGTACAAGTGTTTAGTTACCTGATTTAGGTCGATTTGATACTAAGAACAGATAAGAACAGGTCACGATTTAACTTGAATCTAAATGTTGATCAAACTTTGATGGAATTCAAATTGCTTGCACAGACAGCTTCGAATAGTTCTAATGATTGAAAGCCCTTTGAAAATTTCAGATTATATGGATCGGAGTGTGGTGTTAGTTTAGGTTGCAGGTCGCGGATGAGTATGAAGATCAAACAATGTGTTTTGATTGTTTTAGATGCAATCGAAGGTACTATTAGTTAAGGATTCTTATAGTGGATCGTTTGGATTTATTTAATTGAATTATTTCGAAGTGTGGTGCGATCGGGATGTGTCAAGTAGCCGAAAGTGAAAGTTGTTGAATCAGATCGATCGCACTCACATTTGTTTAAAATTGAAGTGAGGCTCGTGTTCGAATCATCCATGTGGTTGTGTCGGGAACATTTGATTGAGTCAAACCGCGTTATTTTGGGTGTTTTGGGTCTCGCCGGGGAGTCGCCGGAGCGGCGACCGGAGATGGGGACGGGTGGCAGTGGGGGTTGGGTGTTTTAAATAAATTTTACATTTTGCCCCCCTGAGGTTTATGCTGTTTATTATTTCATGTCAAAAGTTTCCAAAACAAGTTTTTAAATATTACAATTTTAACCCAAAAGTTTAATAGGGTTAAATTTTTAATAATTTTTTTGAATGTTTATTTTCTTAATAAATATTAATTGCAATATTATTCTTATTATTATGTTATTATTATTATTATTATTATTATTATTATTATTATTATTATTATTATTATTATTCTTTTAATTATTAACATCGTATCAAACTTAATTGTTTATTAACTTTTCATTAATAAAAATACGGGATGTTACAGTCTCCCCTGCTTTAGGAAATTTCGTCCCGAAATTAAGAATGAAAGTTAAACGAACAAGAGGATTTAAATGAAAGATAAGCGTACGAACGAATAGTGATAGACGTTTAATTACGGATGAGATGTTTCACTTTAGGGAATCCTTCAAGTCTCTTGACATAATACATGCCAACTTGAACTCTTCCAGTGAAATACGAGACGTTTTGAGAGGAAACATTGGAAATGATGACGAGTTACCATGGTATGTTAGACTTATAATCACAACTTCCAGAATATAATTTCGTGGTAAGGTGAAGTCTAGAAATCATTAAAAGACCAGCAATGATAAGAAAGGTTATCCGTTGGAATTTAAGAATCCTAAACGTCCCCATATGAAACGACCTTAACGCATATCTTGTGAATATGTATTTCTCCTTTGACCAACCATCGGTCTAAGAATAATACGCTATGTGAAGACCTTGGAATGGGTTCACAATGATGGTTAAGAATATTATTAAAACAGAAAATGAATCAATCATTTAGAATAACGATTGATGTTTTAACATCATACCACGGTATACGAATATTTGAAACAGATGCAGGTTAATTTCTCGACGTTGTGAGATAATAGGTCGAATTGAATTTTAGTCAATCGGTCTATAATGCACCAATTGTCATCATAACAGCTAAGATAAGAGGCACTTAGTGAATGAAAAATTAAACTGGAGATTCACGGAGGTTAGGTCTTGTCATATGTGAAGGTAAGACACTTGGACACATACCAAGTTACGTCTTTTCCTTTAGGCCAAACCCATGTCTTCAAGTTACGAAGGTTTATGAACCTTTATATCCACATCGCAATGAGGATAATAACGGGTCTTGTTGTTCAAATCCAAGATAGAATTTGAATGATTTTCAAGGTTAAGGATTCAAAAGCGAATCAAGAAGTGACGCAAACAATAGGAAAAGTATTTGTAAACATGTTTTGCAAGGTAGCAATATCTAAGTAAGTTTACATACGCAGTTCAACAAACCATGAGTTCAGCTGAGAACATTTATATGACTAGAAAGTCATGTTCATAAGTTGATAATATCTTCAGCAGAGGGATTGTTTAGGAAGGCTACCATCGCACAATCACGTTTTGTTGATAACTCAAAATGAAAGTCGATAGATAAGAAATAAATGTTTCCATATAGCTAGGTCAAAATATGAGGATAAAGGGAGAGAAATCGATTTAAGAATTTTAAGTGCTCCAAGCTTGGAATCAAAATCAACCTAATACGATCGGGTCTCCTTTCAGGTTCAGAGATCATGCTTTGGCTTGATAGGTCGAATCACCAACATTGGTTCACCCTTCAAGTTACTTCATGCTTCTCGTTACTTGATTACAACCATGGTAAGTTGAAGATCAAGAATTGAGATTAGTCATCAAGGTATGGAATTCATGCCTATCTTGATAATAACAAGAAAACAATCGAAGGTTGACATTTGTCACCAAAATACGGGTTTCAATCCTATTTTGGTGAGATCATGTCATTTGTGAAATGTAAGTTCCAATGAGAATAATTGAAGTCAATCCTCAAGATAAGGAAGTCACCCTGTCACATCCTGGCGGAAGCGTGAATGATACGGGTGGAATGTGACTAGCTTTTATCAGAGTGCATTGTTTACAGTGAAATAAACACAGTTATAATATAAAACATAACACAGACATACTTTTATTAATACTAGAGGAATTACATATTTTTACATAATATACCAAAATTAGATGTAATTAGTTACAACTAAGTTACAGCATGTCTAAAATCTATGAAAATGCGCGTCCACGTACACACTTCCGTCAACGATGTTGACGGTCAGTGTTACACAGACCCGTCCTACGACTTCGCCCCAACCATCATGAACCTCAAAGCTAAAATCAAAGGTGTTACTCATTTTCTGAAAAAGTACACTTAAACCAGTCAACAAAATATTGGTGAGAACATAGATTTAAATCAGACAAAATATTTGTTGATGTATCAATTACAACCAAACCTGCTCATAACATAATCATACTGTCACGAAATAATCATAAAATCAGATAATATTACATCCTAACCCCCATTCGGTTAGATGCAGGAAAATAGCAGTAACCCTCATCCGGTTAGTGCAAATATTCTCCTAAGTAGCGCTACCAATATTATTGACCGGTTCCTCATTCGAACTAATGGTTGTGTCGCAAATGACAGTAAGCAAACAAAAATATTTTCAAAATAATACATCAACCCAAACAGTATACTTTTTCCCTCAAAACTTTAGTGAATACCAAACGGTTAAAATGGGGCTATGAACTCACCGTGTCTTCTTACTTGAACCTAACAAAACAGTTCACAGTGTCAGACAATATTTTCTTTATAATTTTAGAACCTCAGATGTAAGTATCTGTTGAAGTTCTACCAATAATGTTATCAAAAAATTCCCACAATTTGTTTATACATAATTTGTTCAAAAATTAGTATAAATTCTACATAAATCATCAAATACCTACTGTTGTCCACAAATCCTCAAAAATTCACGGAATGTTAGCAAAAATACTTATACTGATCTAAAAATTATGAAAATTATATATTCTGTAGCTTTATATTTAGTATTACATCTATGATTTTATCAGAATTTATTATTCACTTTAACTATTTAATCTGATTTATTTACTACAGAACATATAAAAATTTATATCTTAATCATAATAATGAATAAAATTTTGAAATAATTCCAGAGACTTTTACACCTCAAAAGAATCATCCTGTGATTTATCAGAATTTTCCCGAATTTATTTCTATTTTTGACATTTTCTCTTATTTTTCGTTTATAAAATAATTTATATAAATTATTTTCTTTATCAAAATTTTATCAAAACTTCAAGTTTAATATTTTAGTGGGTAAGTGAGAATTTCTAATGTTTATTCCCACAATTGCAGTTAATTAATATTTATTTGATTTTTCTTAAATAGTTATGATATATATATTCAAAATTTAAATATATCTTTTTAAATCATAAGTTTCTGAGTTTTGGAACTTATTATTCAAGATTTATGGATTAAAGTTCTCCAAAATTGGTTTTGATAACTAATCCTTGTATATACATATCAATATGTATGTATATATATATGTTTTGTTAACATATATGCAACCAAACATTTTCATTACCTTTGATGAGAAACTTGGAAATGTTTTAGCTTCTGGAATCCTAGAACAAAGCGGTGAAAGTGGTGGATGATGATGGTAGGTGATGGTGGTGTGTGGTTGTTGGTGTTGTGGTTGTTGGGTTGTTGTTGTTGATGTTGTTTGTTGTTGTATTGTAACCGAAGGGTGAGGAGGAAAGACAAAGTGATGATGAGGTTAGGACTGCTTACAACCGAGGGAGAGGAGGCAGAAGGTGACTGAGGGTGTGTGTTAAAGGTGATGGTGATCGGGTGTTGGTGGTGTTTAAGGATTTCGAGAGAGAAGAAAGCAAAGGTGAGGATTTGATAGTTGTGATGTTGTTTATACTCAAATGGATGCATATATCCTCGGTCGACCGCCCTCACTACATCATTATTATATCTATACCCCATAGCCTTGATGAGTCATCATGTTACTAGCTTGGAGGTGTGGACTTCCTAGACTTGGGTGGCGGTTTGGGAATAATTCTTGGTGTCCAAGGAATTGCCGAGGGGATGCATGTGGTTTAGGTTTAGCTTGGGTGAATCATTCACTAGCCATGCAAGGTGGCAATTTGTTGTGTGTGTGGGTGTCTCAAGGCAACCGAGAATGTCTAGAGGGCTGCCACCTCTCTAGTTTGTAATTATGTTTGTGTAACAAGGTGTGAAAGTAAGAAAACCAAAGCTTGGTGGCGGTTTGGAAGAAACCGAGAGAAGGAGAAGATAGGTGGCACATGTTGAGGACATTCACATGTGAATAGAATGTTTAGGGTATTAGATTGATAGGTTTTGACTTGGAAGAGTTTAGCAAGTTATCTATTTTTTTATTGGGTTCATAGTACCGAAGCTTAGGTATGTGTACATGAGGCGGTTTAGAGAGACATCCAAGGAATAGGTATAGATGGTAACTAGAAGTGCACTTTAAGGTGTGAATGGCAGAAAAGAAAAACCGAGGGAGTAAGGTTGGCGGTTTTGGAGATGAAACCGAATGGAACAACAAAGCTAAAGGGTAGGACTTAGAGGTTGACCATGGGAGTGTGAATCTTAGGTGTAAGGTGGTGTGAGTGCATGGAAAAACCGAGGCATAAGGGAGGGTGGTTTGGGGTTTTGTAGTTTCGATGGTGGTAGTTTTGAAGTTTTAGTTTTTGATTTTTAATTAGGTTTTTAGTTTAGTTAAATTTTGAGGTGTTTATATACATATATATATATATACCCGTAAGTATATACATATGTAAGTGAGTTATGTATATATATCTATCCTAAAACCTATATGCTTGTAGTACAAAAATTTTCCATGTATACGTATATAGGTAAACATGCCCACGTAAAAACTTATGTATATATACACGTATGTGTGGATTTTGAGTATATAACATACATGCACACATAGTTAATATATTTATGTGTATGCATGCAAACATGCATACGTAAGATTTTCATATATATGTATGTATGCAACCATGCATACGTATACCCATAATATATATCATTTTATGAGTCCAAAGATATATATATACGTCATACATAAAATTATTCGTACACAAACTTGCTTATTGTGAATTCACTGGATCGGTAGACATCCGAGCACGTTCTTGACGGAAGGATAAAAACCAAAAGATAACAATGATACGAACAATAATCGAATGATTTTATTGACAAACATAACGATTTTAAGCTCGTTACAACTTAAGAATCAAGACTTTTGGCAAGGGGAGATCGAGCATGATCTCCCCTCTCATCCGGTAGCACCTAGGCTCCGGGCACAAACCCTTTCAAAATCCTTAGGTTTCTACACATTGAAACTGGTATATATAGGCCTCGGCCCATATTAGATGCGACTGGGCCCATTCATGCGATTGGACCATGCGTATGGTTCAATCGCACGACTGGACCATTCTTATGGTTCAGTCTTACGAATGCCCCAATCGCATCTTTCGTCGCACGACTGGCCCATTAGCATGGCTCAGTCGTACGACTGAGTCTCATTCGCATATGCTCCTGCGAACGACCCAGTTTCATGTGTTCACAACATATCAGGTGTATTACATTAAGCCTAGACTATTCGTCAAGCGACAGACACACTATATATGACTATATATGCTCCAACACTTATTTCATTTTCCATATATATAATTGCATATGTGTATTATATATTTAATATACATGCAAAAAGTATAAAAATAATAATTATAAATTTTAGGGTTGTCACATTCTCCCCCCGTTAAAAGAATTTCGTCCCGAAATTCAGTGGAGTGTGCTTTAAAAACTTAAATAAGTATTACCTTTAAACAGGTGAGGATACTTCTTCTTGATTTCATCTTTCCTTTCCG
This sequence comes from Flaveria linearis, assembly GCA_024085815.1. Classification (NCBI taxonomy): domain Eukaryota; kingdom Viridiplantae; phylum Streptophyta; class Magnoliopsida; order Asterales; family Asteraceae; genus Flaveria; species Flaveria linearis. The sequence goes on along the minus strand of JABSNV010000768.1, from coordinate 52,029 downwards.
AGGTGTATTCTGGTCCTCTTTTTGCATTCCACTTAATTTTTACTATGGGAATTTTGCTTCTTCTTAACTTCTTTATTTCTTTTCCCACAATGGCTATTGGTTCTTCCACAAAATGCAATTTCTTATCTACCTGCATTTCTTGAATTGGTACTACCAGAATTTCATTGGTTAAGCATTTCTTGAGATTTGACACATGAAAAGTGTTGTGTACTTCGCTTAATTCCTGTGGTAATTCCAACTTATATGCTACAGGACCAATTCTATCAATAACTTTAATAGACCAATGTACCTAGGGTTCAGTTTACTGGATTTTCCAAATCGAAAGATACCTTTAGAGGGTGATATTTTTAGGTAAACTCTGTCTCCAATTTGGAATTCTAATGGTTTCCTCCATTTGTCTGCATAGCTTTTCTATCGATCACGAGCTGCTTTCAACCTGTTTTTAATCTCAGTGATCTTATCTGTAGTTTCTTGGATTGGTTCAGGACCCGTGAGTTATTTATCTCCTACTTCATTCCAACATAAAGGTGATCTACATTTTCTTCCATATAGAGCCTCAAATGGTGCTAATCCAATGCTAGAGTGATAACTGTTATTGTATAAAAATTCTATTAAAGGCAAGTGACTATCCCAATTTCCACCAAAGTCTATAGCACAAGCTCTTAACATATCCTCCAAAGTTTGTATTGTTCTTTCACTCTGTCCATCAGTTTGTGGATGATAAGCTGTACTTAAGTTTATTTGAGTCCCTAAAGCTTTTTGTAAAGTTTGCCAGAATCTAGAAGTAAACCTGCTATCCCTATCTGATATAATGGATACAGGTATTCCATGTCTAGACACAATTTCTTTAATGTAGATTCTTGCTAATCTCTCAATCTTGTAATCTTCACGGATAGGTAAGAAATGAGCAGACTTAGTTAGTCTATCGACTATAACCCAAATTGTGTCGTATCCATTTCTGGTCCTGGGTAACTTAGTTATGAAATCAATTGTAATTTGATCCCATTTCCATTCTGGGATTTCTGGTTGTTGCAAATATCCTAAAGGTTTCTGATACTCAGCTTTTATTCTTGAGCAGACATCACACTGTTCCACAAATTTTCCAACCGACTCTTTCATGCCTGGCCACCAGTATCGACTTTTTAAATCTTTGTACATTTTATTGTTTCCTGAGTGCACAGAGTATCTTGACTTATGGGCTTCTTGCAAAACAGTTGTTCTTATTAGGTTGTTGTCCGGTATCCAGATTCTTCTGTTGAATTTCAGAATTCCATCTGCTTCTTCTTTCAAGTCTTTTCTTTGTCCTTTTAGTTTCAGTAGATCTTGTTGTTGAGTTTTCCGAATTTGTTTTAACAGATCTGAACGTAGTTCCATTTTCATTGCTCGTACCCGTAGAGGTTTTGTTCTTTCTTTTCTACTTAAAGCATCAGCTACTACATTGGCTTTCCCTGGGTGATACCTAATTCCACAGTCGTAATCACTTAATAACTCTACCCATCTTCTTTGCCTCATATTTAACATCTTCTGATCAAAGATGTGTTGTAAACTTTTGTGGTCCGTATATATTATACACTTAGTTCCATATAAGTAATGCCTCCAAATCTTTAGTGCAAATATTACAGCTCCTAATTCTAGATCATGGGTGGTGTAATTCTTTTCACTACCTCTAAGTTGTCTAGATGCATATGCAATTACTTTGTCAATCTGCATTAAAACACATCCAAAGCCTTGACGAGAGGCATCACAATAGACTATGAAGTTATCTGTTCCTTCAGGTAAAGCTAACACAGGTGCACTGCATAATTTATTCTTAAGAAGTTCAAAGGCTTCGTTCTGCTTTTCTCCCCATACATACTTTTTATCTTTTTGAGTCAATTCTGTTAATGGTTGAGCTATTCTTGAGAAGTTTTCTATAAATCTCCTGTAGTATCCTACTAAACCTAAAAATTGACGTATTTCTGTCGGAGTTTTTGGAATTCCCCATTTCTTAACTGCTTCTAGTTTTGCTGGATCAACCTGAATTCCATTTTGGTTGACTATGTGCCCAAGGAATTGTATTTCTCTTTTCCAAAATTCACATTTGGCAAATTTTGCATATAACTTTTCTTTTCGTAACAGTTCCAAGGTTAACCTGAGGTGTTGTTCGTGGTCTTCCTTACTCTTAGAATAAATTAGAATGTCATCAATGAAGACTATAACAAACTTATCTAGGTAAGGTTTACACACTCTATTCATCAGGTCCATAAATACTGCTGGAGCATTGGTTAACCCAAATGGCATCACAAGGAATTCATAATGACCGTATCTAGTTCTAAAAGCAGTCTTAGAAATGTCATCTTCTTGTACCCTTAATTGATGATATCCAGATCTTAAGTCTATTTTTGAAAAATAACTAGATCCCTGTAGTTGGTCAAACAGATCATCAATTCTAGGGAGTGGATACCTATTCTTTATAGTAACCTTATTAAGTTCCCTATAATCAATACACATTCTAAATGTTCCATCCTTCTTTTTAACAAATAAGACTGGTGCTCCCCAAGGGGATACACTAGGACGTATGAATCCTTTATCTAACAATTCTTGTAACTGAGTCATGAGTTCTTTCATCTCAGTTGGTGCTAAGCGTAAGGTGCTTTGGCAATAGGGGCTGTTCCCGGTATCAATTCTATTTTAAATTCTACCTGACGAGGGGGTGGTAATCCAGGTAGTTCATCAGGAAACACATCAGCATATTCATTTATAACAGGAACATTTTCCAAATTTTCCTTATCAAGTTTTGTATCAACAATATGGGCCAAGAATGCTAAACAATTCTTGTTGAGGTATTTTCGTGCTTTTTCACAAGTAATCAGTTTCACAGTATTATTTGGCTTATCACCATAAATGCAGAGAATTTTATTTTCCTTAGCCAAAGGAATCTTAATCATTTTCTTATCACAAATGATTTCAACATGATTTGCACTTAACCAATCCATTCCTACTACGATATCAAATCCTCCTAACTTAATAGGTATCAGATTTATATCAAAACAGTACTCATCTAAATTCAAAATGCAGTTAGGAATAATTTCATCAGCTTCAATTATCTTACCATTAGCTAATTCTATCACATAAATATCACGTAATTTTTCAGATGCTGAACTAATTGATGGTCTAAAAGTATGTGAAACAAAACTGCGGGTTGCTCCTGTATCAAATAATACTTTAGCGTACTGGTTATTGATAAAAAACTTACCCGTAACTACTTCTGGTTCATGACGTGCCTCATCAGCTTGTATCACAAATGCCCTTCCACGGGGGTTGTTCTGGTTAGCTGGAGCCTTACCCTTTCATTGTGGACATTTATTCCGGAAATGATTTTCACTTCCACACTGAAAACAGATGGTTTTAGGGTTGGTAGGGTTTTTTGCAGTCTCTAGAAATGTGTCCCTTCCTTCTGCAGTTATAACACACCACTGTCATACAGTTTCCTGTATGATATCTTTGACAGATGTTACATTGTGGTGGTTTTTCTACTTTTTTCCCTTGAGTTTTCCTAGAAAGTTTCTTGATAAAGGTCGGGCTATTCTTTTCTGAGAACTTTCTCCAAATCTTTTTCCAGGATGATTTTCAGTCCATTTCCTTTTCTCTCCTACCTGTTGATGACTTAATGATCCATTCCTGATCATTTCATCTGTCAGACTTCCTGATAAAATTACTGCTTCTTGGAAAGTTTTTGTTGGTCCATTTGATCGGTTTTCAGTGCAGAAGAATGCTTGAATCGTTCAATACCAAACACACACAACAAACACTAAGAGAAGGATGATCAAAATAACACTAAAAAGCTTTCAAACATGGTTTTAATGATGAACAACAGTAAATGAATTGAAATAAGCTCAATGTATTCAGAAAGAACAAGCTTACAATAGCATCTTGCAACAATAACACACGATTAGGGTTTCTTGCAAGGATGGCAAACAATTAGACAAAAGAAATCTATATATAGCTGTCATAGTTTCGCATATAGTTTCGCTGTGGGCGAAACTATATAGGCGAAACTATAATTTCGCCCGGCAGAAACTAACAGTTTTGCCGGGTAAATATGATCTGAGCTGAACAGATTCGCCTGGCGAAACAGGCCGAAACTATAATTTCGCTAGACAGCTATATATAGACTTGAACTAAACAAACATATAAAGGAAACTAACATAGATCCTATTACAACGAAAGATAAACAAATACTAATCTAATGGTGAGTCCAACCTATCTTGATCTTCAATACTCCCCCTAGGTTGGATCTCACCCATTCTTCTTGTCTTGATGTCTTCATTCAGCTCCAGCCTTCCTCGTACCTGCACCTGATGTAGATGGATCAGCTCCTGCAGCTTTACTTTGATGAGCCTCAGCACTTGATCTTCTTTGGTTGCCTCCTGCCTCATTAGCTCCATCAGGATGAGCACTAGCTTGTGCGAATTGTTTTGTAAATCCTGAATGTCCATGTGTAAATCATCTTCAGCTCTAACTTTCTCTGCCAGCGCTTTCACTTCAGCTCTCACTCCTCTAACTTTGTTCACTACAATCATGAACAGACTAGCTTCCTTTCTCGTTTCTTCTCCCGCCCCTGCCTTAATGTGGTTCTCACACAGAACCAGTAGATCGTCATCAGCAAATCCAAACAACTCCATTGGGTCAAAGATTCGATATTCAATTCCACCCTTGACTCTGATAACAGCCTCCCCCGTCTGATTGTCATAAAACCACTTCTCAAACTCTTTCAGACGAGAGGGGGACGGATCTGCCAATCTTACCCTTTGAACCGTCTTTGGCGGCTTTACGCTCAACACAATCCTTCCCTTCCCAGTGACCCAGTCTTTATCTTTCTTTGATCTCTTTCTTTCTGCTTTCATAAACCCGAAAGCCTCAAAGTTATCGTTGAGCCCATTCTGGATTTCTTTTTCTAGGAATCTGGCTCGCTCACTCAAGTGTGCTCCAAGTAAAGGCAAAGATGCCAACCTTCTCAAATCCCATTTCGGCAAGGTCTTGAATGCCTTCCTCTTGTGAAGATAAGTGATTCCACCCCCTCTCCTTTTTATCATGAACATTTTCAGGTCGGGGTTGTACTTCCAGCTCACGATCTTCTTATCAGCCTCTTTCTTCTTCAAACTCTCCATATTCTGAAACAGTGGGGTTAACTCTTCGGGTTCCTTCTCCCTTACAAACCAATCATTCTTCTCCATCTCAAAAATATCATTTTCATCTTCACCCTTCTGAATCACATATGTCAGAGGCCTTTCATCCACCTCATAGAACTCAGGCTCTGAGTCGTAATCTACCAACTGCTCCTCATCAACTTCCTCGTCCACCAGACCCTTCTCAATGGGTTGTTTTCCCATTTGTTCTTCGCCGGTAAAATCTCCAAGGTTTATTCCCCAATCCACAAAATCAGCATCAAACACATCATCTTCAGTTTGTAAATTCTCCATCTCAGGTTCTCCAGTTCCTTTACCAGACCCTCCAGCTTCTTCTGTTGCTGCCCCCGAGGTGCCCTCTCCTGCCTTCGAAGAAGTACCCACATTCAGGAACGGGTACTTAGATGTGTCAGTCAAGTCATCTAACTCATATTGAGTTAGCTGATTAGGCAGGCCGGCGGCAGCTTTCAACTCATTTACTTCCTTCAATAACCTTTTGATCAAATTATTTGATCAACCAACATTTTCTTCATACCATCCAGCAATTCATCCTTTTGTCTCTCCCTCATCTCCTGATTCGTCAGCTTAGTCTTTATCATACTTAGTTCGTTAGAGAGAGAGGTGTTGAGATTTCTGATCACATCCTCGTCTAAACTGGTTTGTCTCTCAGATTGTGGGCGCTCAGAGAATGTCTGATGTTTCTGTTTTGTCCTCCTCTCTTGCTCCCCAGTATCAACCGTCCTTTTGGACCTCTTTTCTTTCTCCATTTTGGCTTTAGCTGCCATCTCTGCCACTTCTTTCTCAAAGTCGTAATCCTTCTCCTTGGCATATCTCTTTCTTTTCTTTACTGCCTCTGACTCAGTTGGTCTAACTTCCTCTGATCGTCTCGCTTCAGACTGGATCACCTTCCTGATATAATCCCATCGATCAGGAGTATACATGTTTTCCCATAGGTGAGTGATCCGACCACTGAAGTCGTGCCTGATAGCACAGCAGTCGGCAAAAATTCTGGTATTCATTGACACTAGATGCTTGACCTCTCCATGCCTCGGAATGTTGGGAACTTGATCGTCGACGATCATCTGAAGAAATCGGGGATAGAGCAGCCATTTGTCCTTCTTCAGGGCCATTACGTTTTCGGCCATGCAGCTAAATATGAGATTAGAAATGTTAGCCTTCTCTCCACGGCAACATATAACCATTGCTTTTGCCCAGTCTAAGTTTAACCCATCTGATCCACCTTTTCGGTGATCTAAGCACATTATGAAGACATGGGCAATGTATCTCCACTCCTTGGACAGAAAGGATTTCTTGATTTCCTTTCTAGTCCCAAAAGGAGGACCTTCATATCCCATAGTCAAAAGGCATCAAACACCTCCTGATCAGACAAATCAATATCACCTCCTGTGTCTTCTTCTAATCTCAGCACCCGGGATATAACTTCTTCTGTGATGGTCACTTGATGATCCAGAACCTTGGCTATAATACTCTCCGAATCTCCCCTTGTGTTGTACTCAGCGGTTCGCCAAAAATCTCGAATGTGTAAATCATAAATAGTCGCAGAATGAGATATGGCGTATGCTATAGGAGATCTCTGTAGCCATCTAATACAATCTCTGAATCCTGCTGCTTTAGGATGTGAGTCGTCTAGAATAGCAGTGATATTGTTTCGAACATCAAACTTGAGATTTGCCATTTATGTCTGACAAACAAACACACCAGGTTAGAAATGATTTAGAATTCGAGTATTCACAAACTTAATGTAAATGAACAAATTGTGATAAAAGTGAAAATGCAGATATATACATGTATAATTAAAATGAGTTTACAGATTAATTAGTATATATATATATATGTATATATATATATATATATATATATATTTTTGTAGTTTCGCAAAGACGAAACTATAGTTTCGCAACAGCGAGTTTATAGTTTCGCTGAATTTATATTAAAACAGACAAAAAACAAGCACATTTTCGACAGACAAAACATATAGTTTCGGCAAGACATGATAATGGATTCAACTGGGCGAAACTGATTTTTGTTGACGAAACTGTCAGGTTCGCTCGGGCAGCATAACCATACAGTTTCGCTGTATTTAATGAACTTTCGTTCAGTTTCGCTGGAGGATAAGGTAGTTTCGCAGAAAGAACTGCGAGACTACCCAAACGACACACTTCAATCCAGACAAATGTAAGACAGATTAGTCTATGAAAACTCATGTTCGGAGTTCGAAACTCACATAAGAAGTTCAAAATCAGGTGACAATGCAATAGAACTAGACAACAACTGAGATTTGGGTCAAGAGTCTCGAAAACCCTAACAGGACACAGTTTCGACGAAAGTGGCTAATTTTTGCGAAAGTGAAAGCTTGATTCGAAACTATGGTTATGTACATAGTAGTTTCGCAGAGAACTGAAAATATAATTTCGGCAAAGCGAAACTATACTTTCTGCAATACGAGAATGTAGTTTCGACTCTGATAAACTATAGATTCGGCATAACAAACTTATAGTCTCTGCAGTACGAAACTATAGTTTCGGCAGGGCGAAATTATAGTTTCTGCAAGCGAAACTGCAATTTCGCTAAGTGAAACTGTAGTTTCGCAGAGTCTTCACTTAAAATAAAACAAAATAGAATAAAATAAAATAAATAAAATAAAGTAAAATAAAATAAATAAAATAATAATAATAATAAAAAAATGAAGGATATAGTATCATGTTTTTCTCGAAGTGTTTTAAGAGGATCATGACTTAGCGGGATTGCTGATATGTTTGTCCGCTTAAACCCATTCCCATCTCTTTTCGACTCATGATCTGCAGCTGTTTATCATGTTCTGAATTGTCTTAGAAACTCAGCAACTTGGTCCCCACTGATATTTGATAAAGAACTAGTCTCGTCATCAAGGTTTATTGAGCATAATCATTGATATTGCCTGATCATTATACTGATGTACGATCACACTGACTGGCATATATACAGATGGGACTCTATAATGTATAGATGTAGACACACATATATGTGAGATCCAGACTCAACCTATAACTAATTGATGAGAGCTTCAGGTCAATGTTTTACATAGCAGAGAAGATCATCTAGGCGTGTTGATGAGAGCTTCAGGTCAATGCTTTCGCATAGCAGAGAAGGTCATCACTCCAGGTCAATGCTTTCGCATAGCAGAGGAGATAAACACACATCTTTTCTTATGTAACGTATGAATGTGTATGCAAGAGTGGACTATTTGAGATTATATAATGTTTGTCTTAGAGGGCGTTATCACCGAGTCACCATCCCAGTGGGAAACGCCATAAGATTCACATCGATAATCTGTATGTACAATAATGGGCTATTTGAGATTATTTAACGTTTGACTTAGAGGGCGTTATCACCGAGTCACCATCCCAGTGAGAAACACCATAAGTTTCACATCGATAACCTTTGACATCAATTAGCAACTCTCAACCAAGTTGTATACAAGACTTGTATCTTTGTGCAGACCAAAATATCATGGGGATAATCCTTATTACTGAGTTATGATCTTTAGGTTTGCTGCATGATCACTTGTCTACTTTGTTTTCGGGATGAGTCTATCATGCATATCCCAACATAAGATGTCCCCTTGTTCTAACTTCATTTTCTTGAACTTCCTGAGAGAATGAAAATTAAGACTTATTATCAGTATGAATCTCCCACGAAATTTTTATTCAATAGCCTACTAAAGGAAAAATTTCTTAAGAATCAAAGTAAAAGAAAAATAAGAATAAAAGATAAAGATCTATGTGACACAAGTTAGACAACAATCAAGACTAAAAAGAAAATGTGTACATATGTACAGGTGAAACAAGTGTTTTGCTCAGAAAAGTTTGTCAGAATGATATTAATCCTAGCATAGAAATCAATTCATAAAAACGTGGTTTATCAAATGTTTTTGTGAAAAGATCTGCTTTTTGATGTTTTGTATCAATAGGAATGATATCAATGAAACCCTTTTCTTGAGCATCACGGATGGCATGAATCCGTGTCTCAATGTGCTTGGTCCGAGAATGATGAATTGGATTCTTGGCAATTCCAATGGCCGCTTCGTTATCACAAAACAAAGGAGTATGAAGAAAATTGATCCCATAGTCCATCATTTGATGCTGAATCCATAACACTTGCGAACAGCAGCTTGAGGCTGCAATATATTCAGCTTCTCCTGTTGAGAGAGAAACTGTAGTCTGTTTCTTGCTTTGCCAAGAAACAAGGCAGTTTCCCAAATACTGACAACCTCCAGTAACAGACTTTCTGTTTAATTTGCAGCCGTTGGAATCGCTGTCAGAATAAGCGTGCAGGTCAAAATTCCCACCATAAGGATACCAAAGTCCTAAACGAGAAGATCCCTTTAGATAACGAAAAATTCGTTTGACTGCCTTGGCATGGGATTCTTTAGGAGCTGATTGGTATCGAGCACAATATCCAACAGCAAAGGTGATGTCAGGACGACTTGCTGTTAGGTACATGAGAGAGCCAATCATGGATCTGTAGAGATGAGGATCGATTGGTTTGCCGTTTTCATCCGGAGTGAGACATGTCTGAGCCGTGAAGGGAGTCATCTCAGAAGCAGCATCATCCATTTTGAATTTCTTCAAAATTTCTTTAATATACTTCTCTTGATGAATGAGAATTCCATCTGGTTTTTGTTCAACTTGCAGCCCGAGAAAGAAACACATCTCTCCCATCATGCTCATCTCAAATCTGTTTCGCATGACCTCCTCAAACTCCCGACATAATTGAGGATTTGAAGATCCAAAAATAATGTCATCAACGTAAACTTGCACAATCAACATCTCACCGTTTACCTCTCTTTTGAATAGAGTCATGTCAATGGTGCCTCGCGTAAAACCATTGCTTAAGAGGTACTGAGTCAGGGTTTCATACCAGATCCGAGGAGCTTGATGAAGTCCATAAAGTGACTTATCAAGCTTATATACTTTGTCAGGAAAGTCTGGATCTTCAAATCCTGGGGGTTGACACACGTATATCTCTTCATCAATGTCCCCATAGAGAAATGCGCATTTGACATCCATCTGATAGACTTTAAATTGCTTGTGAGCAGCGTGCGCTAAGAATATTCTAATGGCTTCAAGACGGGCGACAGGTGCGAAGACTTCGGTGTAGTCAATTCCTTCTTCTTGAGCAAAGCCTTGAACCACTAATCTGGATTTGTTTCGCACCACTATTCCTCGATCATCAGGCTTGTTCTTGAAAACCCATTTTGTGCCAATAGGATACTTATTTGGTGGAAGATCCACCAGGGTCCACACCTGTAGTTTTCTGAACTGTTGCAATTCCAATTGCATCGACTCTACCCAGCAGGGATCTTGGAGGGCTGCATGAACGTTCTTAGGAACGGTTTGAGATATAAAACAAGAAAACAAGCAAACGTTGATCAAACCAGATTGACTCCGTGTCCGAACTCCATCAGTAATGGAACCAATTATGTTGTCGTGTGGATGATCTTTCAAAGTTTTGAAATCGACAGTCATGGAAGGGATATCAGTAGATGGTTGGTTAAATGATGAGCTGAATGGGGAAGAAGAGTTCGGTAAAGGAGATGAAGAAGGTGATGTTGATATGGGTGGAGGTGGAAGATCAAATGAAGATGAGGAAGAAGCAACACTGACTGAGGTATCATTAACAGATGTAGTGACATGAGGCACAATAGGCTCAGCTGGTATGGGGGCAGGAGGAATGAAGTTTGTTGTTGAATTGGAGAAGGGCACATCATCATCGAAAACTGGAAGATTGAATGACTTGAACACCGTATCTGAGTCAAAGAACCAAGCTGGTTCTGTGGGAACATGAGAGGAATTAGATTCCTGCCAATCGACATAGAATGACTCCTGAACTATACGTGTCCTCTTGTTATATACCCGATAAGCCTTCTGGGAAGAAGAATAGCCTACGAAATAACATTCATCAGAAACAGCACCAAATTTTGTCTTCTGTGCTTGAGTATTCAGAAGAGTACACGAGCAGCCGAATGGGCGAAAGAAATCAATCAAAGGCTTTCGCTTGTGAAATAGTTCATACGGGGTTTTCATCTTATCTTTGACTATCAGCACCCTGTTGAGAACATAAGAAGCACAATTCACAGCCTCAGCCCAAAATATGATGGGTAAGGATGATTCTATTAACATTGTACGTGCGGCTTCAATTAGAGTGCGATTCTTTCGTTCCGCGACACCATTCTGCTGAGGAGTTCTCGCAGCACTGAACTGTCTTAATATTCCTTTAGTGGCACAGAAGGAATCAAAAATTTGATTTTTGAATTCAGTACCGTTGTCACTTCGAATAGCCATAACCTTCCTCTTGCTTATCGATTCAATCGAGAGAATTAACTTTTGCAACTCCTCAGTCGTCTCTCCCTTTTGAGCAAGAAATCTTACCCATGAATATCTGGAGTAGTCATCTGTAATCACAAGACAAAAAGATTTCTTAGCAATAGATTTAACACTTATTGGGCCAAACAAATCAGTATGTAACAACTCCAGGGGATTTAAGATGCTATTTTCAATTTTAGGTTTGTGTGGTTTCTTATGTTGCTTTCCTTTAGCACATGCCATACATTTCTCGACCACAGAAAAGTCTTTTAAAGGTAATCCCCTAACGAGATTGTTTTTAACCAGTTTGTTTATTATTTTGAAATTAACATGGCCCAATCTACGATGCCATAAGAAGGACTCAGAGGTGGAAGCTTTAGACAAGAGGCATGTGACTGCGGATGATGAGCTCTTTGAATTCATGTCAAGGAGATATGTATCATGCTTTCTGGGAGCCCGCATGAGTACTAGATTATCTGGAATATCAATCTCAGACTTCAAAAAGATACATTCATTGGACTTGAATAGGACCGGAATGCTTTTATCACAAATCTGAGAGACGCTCAATAGATTAAATGCAAGCTCGGGAACGTAATTGACTTTTTCCAAGGTGAGCGAACCATTACAAACTTCTCCTTGACCTATCATTTTTCCTCCTTTCTTGTCTCCGGCGAAGGCAACATAGCCACCATCGATTATGCGGTAGTTGGTCAATAAATCTTTAAGCCCCGTCATGTGTCTCGAGCATCCACTATCAACATGCCACACACTATTTACAGACTTAGTGGACGACTCCTGCAATCATATCAAAAGAGAATTAACCAGGAGTAATGGCCACCCAAGTTTGAACAACTTTAGGTTTCTCCGAAGTGGATTTCTTGCAAAAGAACTTATTAACTAGCTGATTCAGTTTACTTCCAAAAGAACGTCTATAAACATATCTGTGATGTAATTGAGGACAATGCTTAACTACATGATTGTCTTTACCACATTGAAAACAATGTGATTTTAATCTAGATGTATTATGTAATGAGTTAGAGATTTCATCAATGCATATTTCTTCATTACATTTGGATAAACTTGAATCAGTAAGTGTTAAATCATTATCACTGTATGCCTCATTCGTATTGACAGAGTTGATTTTATTTTGAAAAGAATGATTGTGTGCTGATGATACTGAAGTGTTATCTGAAATACATGAGGTACTAGTGCCACTAGTACTTGCCTCAGATGAAGATACAATCCTGTCATTAAGCACAGCAAATTTCGCAGGTATAAATGATGGAATGGGATGAGAAAAGAATTTTTCAAAAGAGTTAGTTTTTGTTTCTTCATTGCTGTTCATAGCATTATCAGACAATGAATCAGCAACATCAATAGATAAATCAGAATCACGGTCCATAGCATTTAACAAGCAAACAGAAACATTACTAGAACTGAACGAAACAGAGTCTTTTACAGCATTACTAGAAACAAAAACAGAATTTAAACTAGAGTTATGATCTAAAACAGAAAGCTGAGGTTCAGGTGTACTAAGACTAGAGCATCCAAGACCTCTAGTTGGTCCATAATCGTAGTCCTCACGAACATGCATAGGATTCACACCTTCTAAACCTGCAGACATACTGTTAGAATCTTCTTTGATTAAATCATTAGAAGGATGTGGAATGGGCATCGGAGAGTAACAGTATGTACTAGGAGGAGGATAAACCTTAGCATTTTCATATCCCAAACCTGTTTTAATCCTAGCCCCACGTTGAGATTTACATAAATCATCATGTTTCATTCCTGATATGGTCCATTTATCAAGTTTTGACTGAAGTTTGCTTGTTTCAAACTCAGCTAGGGCAACCCTTTCAGTCAAACCGTTCACCTCAACATTTCTTTCTAAAACAATTCTTTTTAAATGATCAATTTCTTTTAGCGCTTCATTTAATTTAACAAAGTATTTTGACTCATTCACTTTAAGTTCTTCATTAATTCTTTTCAAGTCCTTTTCATTATGAATTAATAAACGATTAGCCTTATAAACCCCAAATAATCTGATTTTACATGCAGATGAACACATATCTTGAATTACCTCATATGGAAGTCCCATCACCACCTTCTCAGCTGCAAGGGCTTTATCACATTGACACACAGGAGTACTCGACTTTTTTCCTCTACGGTGGTAGCAGCATTGACATCATTTCTTTCAAGCACTGTAGATTGAGTTTCTGGCTTTCCATGCTCCTTCATATTTTCATCTTTCTCATACTCATTCTCTGCAACTCCATCCTTAAACTCCTTAAATGGATCAAACTCGTCGTCACAGTTCATCTTCATTTTCTCTTTCTGAATCTCAGCTACTAAAGCTTGATTAATTTCTTCTTTTGTCTCTTCAGCCTCTGCACTCCAGTCAAAGTTAGAAATTAGAGCAGTTTCTTTCTTATGGCTTGACTCATCTTTACTCCCACCAGCAGTCAATCTTGGAACTCCAGAGTTGTTAGGATCAGTGACAGTTGGCAATGGACATTCTCGTTTGAAGTGTCCCAATTGCTTGCAATTGAAACATCTAAGTTTAGACTTATCAAAACCCAGTTTGGAGTTGGAACCTTGACCGCCAAAGTTCTTTCTACCAGTCCTTTCCATAAATCTCCGAGCTCTAAGCGTCAGCATTGCCATTTGCCATTGAATATCAGTTTCTTCAAGATCATCTGGATCCACTTGATACATGTCCTCCATAGTCATTCCTTTTCCTTTCAGATCACCAGCAACAAGTGCTTCATAACTTTGAACAAACATCCCAAAAAGTGCCATAGTCTCAGCTGGAACAGTAGATTCATTAGATGCCTTTAAATTCCCTTGCTCTTTCCCCGGGTTAATGCCACTTCCAGAAAAATCACACACAGTCACTGCTCCTTGACGCGATGCCTGCATTGGAGAGCTTGCAGCGGACGATAGTAATGCAGCATTCTGTGAATAACCGGATGTTGGCATGATGGATTGATTAAACTCCCTCCTTTTTAGATCCAAATCAAAAGACTTCAGCTTGTTAATCACATCCATTAGTTTATAGTCAGCAAAGTTTCTTTCTTGTTTCAACATTCTCACTTGTAAACTCCACTGGGGTGGAAGAGAGTCTAGGAGTTTATTCACTTGCTCATGATTTCCTAGCTGATCATCATACTTCTTTAGGGTACTTGAAACAGACAAAAAGCGATTAGTAATGTCAGTAAGATCTTCATTCTTGTGTCCCACAAATGAATTGAACTCCTTTTCAGCTTGAGCCTTCCTATCTTTCCTTAGATCCTCGTTTCCATCGTAAAATTCACACAAGGCATCGTATAGAGATTTTGCATCTTTGTATTCGGCAAAGCGATTGTAAATATCAGGTGCAAGACATAAAGTCAAGGCTCCGAATGCTTTCTGATCTCTGTCAATCAGCTTTTGATCCTTTTCGGTGAATGTGGAGGAGTCCGAGTTTGGAGAGACAGTTCCACCGACAGTAACGGTTGGCTTGTGTGGTCCAGTGATGATTGACTCCCATTGGTTGTGATCGGTGTAGAAGAAGAAAGCCTTAAGACACCTTTTCCAATCTTCAAAGTTATCTCCATTGATGAGTCTAGGGGGTTGGTTTGGTGCAACACTCTCTAAATCAGCCAAGGTGAGAGTAGTCATTTTGGACATAACAGTTTCGCTTAAGAAGAAGTAAATTCGCTGAAAGGTAGTTTCGCCCAGGCGAAAGTGTAATTTCGGCAGGCTTAATTTTGGTTGTTTCGGCGATCAAGAGCGTAGTTTCGGCAGCACTTTCGCTAGCCAGAGACTATCAATAGCTTAGTTTCGCTGTAAATTTCGCAGGAAACAAGCTTGAACTTTCGTTCAAATAAATTTCAGCAGCAATTTCGCACAAATGTCACACAATCAGAATGAACTTTCGTTCAAAGAACACAGTTTCGCACCGAATATCAAAGAGGAAAAAGTATCAGTTTCGCTGAACGAAGATAAAGTTTCGCTGGAAGGAACTGTAATTTCGCTGGAAGAACAGAAAACCCTTTTAAACCCCAAAAACAATCGAAAATCACCCAAATCTCAATGAAATTTGAAAAGGAGTGATTCACGAAGCTTCCTCAATCAAAAACGCACACTATCCAATCAATTTTCATGACAAAAACACTCTGTTTTGAAGTGAAATTTGAAAAAAAGTTGGTATTGAACGAAAATAACCAAAAACCTCAAACAATCAAGAGCACTATGGCTCTGATACCATATTGTTGGTCCATTTGATCGGTTTTCAGTGCAGAAGAATGCTTGAATCGTTCAATACCAAACACACACAACAAACACTAAGAGAAGGATGATCAAAATAACACTAAAAAGCTTTCAAACATGGTTTTAATGATGAACAACAGTAAATGAATTGAAATAAGCTCAATGTATTCAGAAAGAACAAGCTTACAATAGCATCTTGCAACAATAACACACGATTAGGGTTTCTTGCAAGGATGGCTAACAATTAGACAAAAGAAATCTATATATAGCTGTCATAGTTTCGCATATAGTTTCGCTGTGGGCGAAACTATATAGGCGAAACTATAATTTCGCCCGGCAGAAACTAACAGTTTTGCCGGGTAAATATGATCTGAGCTGAACAGATTCGCCTGGCGAAACTGACAGTTTCGCCAGGCCGAAACTATAATTTCGCTAGACAGCTATATATAGACTTGAACTAAACAAACATATAAAGGAAACTAACATAGATCCTATTACAACGAAAGATAAACAAATACTAATCTAATGGTGAGTCCAACCTATCTTGATCTTCAGTTTTGGTTCTAACAGATTTCACTAGTCCTCTTATTTATGGCACTAATCCCCAAATATACCTTCCTATTCTTTTAGATTCTGGGGTTATCAAATGTGGTACTAATCTGGATAATTCATTGTACCTATCAGTATATTCCCGGTGTGCAGACCCTTTCATCTCTAGTGCTAAGAATTCAGCTTCTAGTTTTTCTATTTCATTGTAAGGACAGTATTTTTCTATTACTAGATTTCTAAATTCTTCCCAACTCAGCTTATTTATAACATCTCTACCTTTAGTGTGTAACTCCATTTTCCACCAGGATTGTGCTTCTCCTTTAAGAGAATGGGAAGCAAACAGTGTCTTGAAGGTTTCAGCACAGTTACTGATTTCCAGGACTCCTTCCATGTCATCTAGCCATCTTAACGCTTGTATTGCTCCACCTTTTCCATCAAATTCTTGAGGTCTACAGGACATAAAAGTTTTGTAGGAGCATCCCTTTGAAATTCCATTTAGAATCTCTTCCTCCTGTCTTTCTTCTATATTCATATTTTCAGGTCCTGCTGGTGGGTTTGAGGTAGTTCCAATATTCAGATTTTGTTGGAGTTGAGTAATTAAAGTAGGTAGGGTAGCTTCCAGTTGTTGGGCTACTATCTGAGATATCCTATCGTTCTCAGTGGTATCAGGGTTCACAGGTGTTTCTTCCCCAAGTCTGGTCCTGGGTCGTCCCACTCGAGTTGTTCTCCTGACAGGCTGAGTGTTTCTTTTTGGCGGCATGATTCACTACAGTGAATTTCAATGTTAGTATTGCAAATAAATATCTTAACACAAAATTATTTAACATAGATCAAATAAACATGTTAACACAAAAGTACATATATCAGTTAAGCTCTTATTTCTTTTATTCTAAAAAGTTAAGCTATAAACTTTCAGTTTCTGCTAAGCCATTTCTAGATCTTGGTGAAGATACTTTTCTTGGGTGTCTTGAGCTTTTTAATATCCTTTTGGATTTTCCAGATTCCCAATTGTATCTTCTTAAGTTTCTTAAGAGTCTGTCGGGCTGTCTTCACCTGATCCAACTTTGGCTTAATAATTCTATCTTCATCTTTAGGAGAATCAAGAGATTGTGTTTCTAAATCCTCAGATTGCTTAGCTTTAAATTTGTGTCCACGTAGTATCTTTTTCCTAGGAGTCTTAATTGTATATCCTCCCATGTGTACTGGTGCACGTCTAACATAAAATTTTGTCTTATTCTCCATTTCTGTTGGGGTAATGTCCATAGTCTGTTGAGGTTCCAGCTCAGGTACTATTTCTTTAGGACTGCTATGGTATAGATCTTCTGAAGGGTTAGTTTCATAGTGATAACTATCCGAATTCATTCTGCAAAACTTCTTAACAATATTTCACAAAAAGAGTTAGTCAAATAACTTATCAAAATTTTGATTAGAATCTTAATCATGAAATTTCACATAATTCACATAAATTCACATAAAATCTTAAGATGATATATTTGAGCTTATGGTTATAGTCTAGTTATTTCTTAAAATAACTAATTCTCTATAACCAATGGCTCTGATACCAACCTGTCACATCCCGGCGGAAGCGTGAATGATACGGGTGGAATGTGACTAGCTTTTATCAGAGTGCATTGTTTACAGTGAAATAAACACAGTTATAATATAAAACATAACAAAGACATGTTTTTATTAATACTAGAGGAATTACATCTTTTTACATAATATACCAAAATTAGATGTAATTAGTTACAACTATGTTACAGCATGTCTAAAATCTATGAAAATGCGCGTCCACGTACACACTTCAGTCAACGATGTTGACGGTCAGTGTTACACAGACCCGTCCTACGACTTCGCCCCAACCATCATGAACCTCAAAGCTGAAATCAAAGGTGTTACTCATTTCCTGAAAAAGTACACTTAAATCAGTCAACAAAATGTTGGTGAGAAGATAGATTTAACTCAGACAAAATATTTGTTAATGTATCAATTACAACCAAACCTGCTCACAACATAATCATACTGTCACGAAATAATCATAAAATCAGATAATATTACATCCTAACCCCCATTCGGTTAGATGCAGGAAAATAGCAGTAACCCTCATCCGGTTAGTGCAAATATTCTCCTAAGTAGCGCTACCATATTATTGACCAGTTCCTCATTCGAACTAATGGTTGTGTCGCAAATGACAGTAAGCAAACAAAATAATTTATCAGAATTTTCTCGAATTTATTTCTATTTTTGACATTTTCTCTTATTTTTCATTTATAAAATAATTTATATAAATTATTTTCTTTATCAAAATTTTATCAAAACTTCCAGTTTAATATTTTAGTGGGTAAGTGAGAATTTCCAATGTTTATTCCCACAATTGCAGTTAATTAATATTTATTTGATTTTTCTTAAATAGTTATGATATATATATTCAAAATTTAAATATATCTTTTTAAATCATAAGTTTCTGAGTTTTGGAACTTATTATTCAAGATTTATGGATTAAAGTTTTCCAAAATTGGTTTTGATAACTAATCCTTGTATATACATATCAATATGTATGTATATATATATTTTTGTTAACATATATGCAACCAAACATTTTCATTACCTTTGATGAGAAACTTGATGATGTTTTAGCTTCTGGAATCCTAGAACAAAGCTGTGAAAGTGGTGGATGATGATGGTAGGTGATGGTGGTGTGTGGTTTGTTGGTGTTGTGGTTGTTGGGTTGTTATTGTTGATGTTGTTTGTTGTTGTATTGTAACCGAAGGGTGAGGAGGAAAGACAAAGTGATGATGAGGTTAGGACTGCTTACAACCGAGGGAGAGGAGGCAGAAGGTGACTGAGGGTGTGTGTTAAAGGTGATGGTGATCGGGTGTTGGTGGTGTTTAAGGATTTCGAGAGAGAAGAAAGCAAAGGTGAGGATTTGATAGTTGTGATGTTGTTTATACCCAAATGGATGCATATATCCTCGGTCGACCGCCCTCACTAACATCATTATTATATCTATACCCCATAGCCTTGGTGAGTCATCATGTTACTAGCTTGGAGGTGTGGACTTCCTAGACTTGGGTGGCGGTTTGGGAATAATTCTTGGTGTCCAAGGAATTGCTGAGGGGATGCATGTGGTTTAGGTTTAGCTTGGGTGAATCATTCACTAGCCATGCAAGGTTGCAATTTGTTGTGTGTGTGGGTGTCTCAAGGAAACCGAGAATGTCTAGAGGGCTGCCACCTCTCTAGTTTGTAACTATGTTTGTGTAACAAGGTGTGAAAGTAAGAAAACCAAAGCTTGGGTGGCGGTTTGGAAGAAACCGAGAGAAGGAGAAGATAGGTGGCACATGTTGAGGACATTCACATGTGAATATAATGTTTAGGGTATTAGATTCATAGGTTTTGACTTGGAAGAGTTTAGCAAGTTATCTATTTTTTTATTGGGTTCATAGTACCGAAGCTTAGGTATGTGTACATGGGGCGGTTTAGAGAGACATCCAAGGAATAGGTATAAGATGGTAACTAGAAGTGGACTTTAAGGTGTGAATGGCAGAAAAGGAAAAACCGAGGGAGTAAGGTTGGCGGTTTTGGAGATGAAACCGAATGGAACAACATAGCTAAAGGGTAGGACTTAGAGGTTGACCATGGGAGTGTGAATCTTAGGTGTAAGGTGGTGTGAGTGCATGGAAAAACCGAGGCATAAGGGAGGGTGGTTTGGGGTTTTGTAGTTTCGGCGGTGGTACTTTTGAAGTTTTAGTTTTTGATTTTTAATTAGATTTTTAGTTTAGTTAAATTTTGAGGTGTTTATATACATATATGTATATATACCCGTAAGTATATACATATGTAAGTGATTTATGTATATATATATCTATCCTAAAACCTATATGCTTGTAGTACAAAAATTTTCCATGTATACGTGTATAGGTAAACATGCCCACGTAAAAACTTATGTATATATACACGTATGTGTGGATTTTGAGTATATAACATACATGCACACATAGTTAATATATTTATGTGTATGCATGCAAACATGCATACGTAAGATTTTCATATATATGTATGTATGCAACCATGCATACGTATACCCATAATATATATCATTTTATGAGTCCAAAGATATATATATATATACGTCATACGTAAAATTATTCGTACACAAACTTGCTTATTTCATTTTCCATATATATAATTGCATATGTGTATTATATATTTAATATACATGCAAAAACTATAAATAATAATAATTATAAATTTTAGGGTTGTCACACACCCTAATCCAGAGGATGAAATTTCACAAAACAAACAAATGGGAAACCATTTATCGAAATAGAGATTCATCAAAGTAAGGGAATCTCCCCTGCTTTGATGAGATAGAATCATTTAGGATACGAGTGTTCTTAGTCATAGGTTGACTTGCAAACTCTTGCATTTCCCACGGTGCAAGCAGTATGAAGTTTGACCTAACGACGAAAGGAAATTAATATCAATTAGGAATTCGGAAAATTTCAAGTTACATCAGTGTAACAAAGGAAAAATCATGCTTACAAGCTTAAGATTGAAGTTCGAGATAGCAGAATTTGTTATGATGGTGTTCAAATCTTGAATAATTCAAATCAGGAAGACGAAATCAAGGACAAGAATGATTACAATGAGATGTGAACATTCGATTCACAATCGAAGGGAATACATGGACTTCTCAAGATATGAGGTCAGCCATAACCTTATTGAAGACACGCGTACTTATAAGTGGTAACAAGGTTATAATTAGTTTATTCGATTATTGAGGTGAGTGACCACTTATAAAATATTCAATTAACAAAGTATCCCGAGATGTAGGAATTCCACCTACAGCATTGCATGTTCTTAGTTATAGGACACATTCTTAAGAGGATTTGAGAACCGTAAATAACGGTTTAAAGTTTTAAAGACCATTCGGTATTTAGGAAAGTGTTCTCGATGCTTTCGAACCACTGTAGTAATCCGGTAGCTCCTTCGGTTCCACTGAACTTAGTGGGGTTGCAAGAACTGAAATGCTTGTAGGTACAAGCACGTGGAGGTTAGGACAAATAGAGATTTGAGCAGGGCTCGCGCCTTGATTCAGATGAGTTAGGAGGGTTGGTATGACCGCAGCAACCTCACGTGCTACAATAGCAGTAATCTTACGGCCAGAGTTTCTAGATCGGGATCGGTTTTGACGAGTAGACATTTTGAAATATCATTAAGATATTTTATGAGAATTGGGCAATATGAGCTATACAACATGAAAACGATAATCAGGAATTTGGCATAATAATAATGAGATGTTCCGTGTGTAATCGTTTGATTCGTAAATCAAAGCGAGTACGTTGACTAACCAAAGTATTAAGTCAACCACATCTTTGTTGGAAACATGCGTACCTATAAGCAGATACTCATCCCGAGGGTTCCCAGGTAAGGTAAACGGATCCATCGGATAATTTGGATTTATATGAGTACCTTGCCTAGACAGAACACCTCGAGATACAGGCATCCCACTCTTCCAGCATTGCATGTATTCAGTGATGAGGCATAGACTTTGACGAGGTTTTGAAAACCACGAATAACGATTTAAAGCTTATTTTGATAACCATTTGATTTAGGCACATAATGCCTTAGAATATGATTTAAGATTTGTGTGTGTATAAGGTATAAGAGAATCACATAAGACATATAATCACATAATCAAGTTTAATAACCCATGCTTCAGTCCATCAAGATCATCATGTAGCCCAGTTCAAACATATTCTTAGTATACCGGTGATGCTTATATATAGGGTTCCCCGCAGCGTTCCCACCATACCCTCGATATACATAGAATGATGCTTAAACCGGTTACATACCCTCCTAATTTTCCTTAGCATAATCCTAATGAATAACATAATGTAAGTTTAATAAGAGCCACCGCAACTACACTTATGTATAGGCGGTTTTACCAGTTATAAATAGCTACAGCCAAACCTATACATCGGTTCCACACGGGAATTGATGGCTGTAAAGAAAACATTCCCAAGGTGTAAATAGTTTAATGTGACGTAGCAAGATCCACAAAGCGCATACGTATAGTTTATATGACGTAGCAAGATCCCAAAGCGCATACGTATAAGTTTATATGACGTAGCAAGATCCACAAAACGCATATGTATAAGTTTATATGACGTAGCAAGATCCGCAAAGCGCATACGTATAAGTTACAACCAAACCAATCCTTAGGTCCCATTACAGGAACTAATGGTTGTAATGGATGCTCGCAAAGAAGAACCACAAAGTAGACCCACAAAGAAGAACCACACCGCCGAAAGCATCCAAGATCAATATCATTCACAAGTAATCATCAAACAACACTTAGCATTAAGTATTAGCACATAATAGAGTGTAGTCACCAAGTAACATATAAGGTAACAACATAGCATAGAGTTAAGAGTCATAATAGCATCATGCCTCAGACAATCAGGATCATCACATAGCTCAGCTTAAACACATTCTTAGTATACCAGGGATGCTTATATATAGGGTTCCCCGCAGTGTTCCCACCACATCCGTGGTATACCTAGAACGATGCCTAAACCAGTTACGTGACATCCGTTTATCCTTAGCATCACTTAACATGAAGGCTCTAAGTAGGACAGGACTTAAGTAATAACAAGTGTTAGTTACCCTTAACAGGGTCTTACTAGAATTATGATCCTAGCACCCTAGGGTATAGAATAGAAACTTGTAATACTCATGATCATTACCTCATGGTAAGTTTTGCCAGACTTCTCATGCACGGCGAATTGCAATTACGTGTGCACCCGTAATGGTAATTTACCTTGCATGGTCACCCTAGCTCCACTTACCCCAAGTTAACATCATAGTATTATAAACACAAATCAAACATGGTTCGTGTAATGTCCAGTATTCTAATAATAGTATGTAATAGCAAGTAATTTCCAAGCACATAAGCACAATATGTATAATGATAGCTGCTTATCCTTCATACATTCAGGATTTCTGGCATAACCATGTTAGGGTCGGGTTTAGTATCCGAGATCGACGCTACGCGTGATCACCGAAGTCCCTTCTGTTTAGGTATCTCGACCTAATGATATGATGTTATGCGTGTACAAACGTAAAGTTCTAGTATAAAGGTATCCCAGGGGGAAAGACTAAGAGTAATAGTGTCTTCCTCAGGATGTTCAGATAACACGTGTATATATAAAATCAGGTATATAGGAACATACCTGTATATTAAATCCATAGACTTAATATACTTGACCCATTTGCCTCATAGACTTGTGTATTGACCATAGTTTATCACTCATCCCAGAAATCCCCAGGTAAGCATAACTGGTCTCGCAATGAGATTTATACGATATGCTTGCCTTAGCCCGTAGGCCTTTTGCCAGGAAATCCAGAATACAGGTGTCTATGTGTCACACAAATCATGAAAGACATTTAGGTAAAATCAAATGCACACAATCCCTAGCATGCATTCTATATGAAGGTTCTTAGGTTATAGTCTAGGTCGAGTTCTCCACCTAATTCTCTATAACCAAGGCTCTGATACCAATCTGTCACACCCCCGCTTATAGCGGAAACATGAGGATGTGACGGACGGGTTTCGTCATAACACTTGGTTTGTTTACAGAGACATAATATATGCAAAGTTCCTCGTGTCATGACGTCGCCCGACACAATGGTGACTTGTGTCGTGGTTAGTTAGTTCCACGACTAACATGGTCTATTAATTCAAGAATCCAAATACAGAGTATTCAACATAGTATTCATAAATGAAAGCAAATGATAAACAATACTAATGCAAGCCTATTGAATCCTGAGGGTCTCTTGCTAAGGCATCGGCTCTAGCTATCCTCTTTGATTATGATCACCTGAAAAGATATGCACAAAAATGTCAACAATAATGTTGGTGAGTTCCGCAGGTTTAAATTGAAAACATGTAGTTGATGCTGTATAGAATTTGATGTGGAATCATACTGTTATAAGCAAGCAAAACCACATAACATGTGTTTTAGACAACCAAACCTAATGACGTATGCATATAAAGTAGACGGAATATATTCACCCAAGGCCTGATTGCTGGCAGCTAGGTTGGTAACTCACAAGTTAACCAATCGTCAAGGGTGGGGGTGTCAACCCAGTAGTACTACCAATACCTATCTGCGGGTTCCAAACCAGGAATTAGTGGTTGTAAGATGATTCATAGAATAACACCATGTATGTATGTATGTGAAATAGTATCACGTTGATTCCAAGTATGAAAATTGTATGTAAGATTGTACAGCATCGAAACGGGTGAGCATACTTTTCCCCCATTGATTGAAAACATTGAAAACTTGTATAAGCATAAAAAGGGGCCACGAAACTCACCTTGAATTGATGTAATGAACAAAAACTTCACAGAATATGGCAATGCACGATCAAACACGTTCAACACCTATTATTGATTGTATTTAAGTCTTTATGATATACTCAATGCGAATAGATATATTTGGTTGGATTCGGGTTTGACGTACACGATTAGATATATATATATTTGAGTTTGAGTATAAATTTAGTGATTTATATAAATTTTTAATTAATTAAAGTATATTTTATAACTTATAGTTATTTTTGTAAATATTTCGTGAAATTGTAAGATATATAATTTCTATGATTCTCGTGATTATTTCATAATTAAACACGACTTTGAGTCCATCTTTATTAAAATTGATTATTTATAATATTTATAAATAATATTTTATAAATATTTTTAAGGTTTTTAAACAAAATAAATTAATAGAAAATCATTTTGTAATATTTAAAATAAGGGAAGTTTATAAAATTTATTTTTAAATTTTTTTAAGAATTTTTTTGTATTTTATTGAGGCTTAAAAAGCCTTAAAAAAATTGGTGTAGGTAGCCGGGTTCGAACCCGAGACCTCTAACACACAAACACACCCGCGTACCAGTGAACCAAAGGCCTTAGCCGCGATAAACCTCCGCCCCATTTGTTTTTAAACAAGGGTTCCTAGTTTCCCCCAAGTCTCGAAGAACCCTAATTCGATTTCAACCCAATTGAAGATCAAATCGATATCACTACCCAAATTAATGTTAGGGCTTTTCATTCCCATGTAAAAACGAGTGTGTAAAAGTGTTTAATACCTGATTTAGGTTGATTTGATACTAAGAACAGATAAGAACAGGTCGCGGTTTAACTTGAATCCAAATGTTGATCAAACTTTGATGGAATTCAAATTACTTGCACAGACAGCTTCAAATAGTTCTAATGATTGAAAGCCCTTTGAAAATTTCAGATTATATGGATCAGAGTGTGGTGTTAGTATAGGTTGCAGGTCGCGGATGAGTATGAAGATTGAACAATGTGTTTTGATTGTTTTAGATGCAATTGAAGGTACCATTAGTTTAGGATTCTTATAGTGGATTGTTTGGATTTATTTAATTGAATTATTTCGAAGTGTGGTGCGATCGGGATGTGTAAAGTAGCCGAAAGTGAAAGTTGTTGAATCAGATCGATCGCACTCACATTTCTTTAAAATTGAAGTGAGGCTCGTGTTCGAATCATCCATGTGGTTATGTCGGGAACATTTGATTGAGTCAAACCGCGTTATTTTGGGTGTTTTGGGTCTCGCCGGAGAGTCGCCGGAGCGGCGACCGGAGATGGGGACGGGCGGCAGTGGGGGTTGGGTGTTTTAAATAAATTTTACATTTTGCCCCCCTGAGGTTTATGCTGTTTATTATTTCATGTCAAAAGTTTCCAAAACAAGTTTTTAAATATTACAATTTTAACCCAAAAGTTTAATAGGGTTAAATTTTTAATAATTTTTTTTAAATGTTTATTTTCTTAATAATTATTAATTGCATTATTATTATTATTATTATGTTATTATTATTATTATTATTATTATTATTATTATTATTATTATTATTATTCTTTTAATTATTAACATCGTATCAAACTTAATTGTTTATTAGCTTTTCATTAATAAAAATACGGGATGTTACACAAGGCCAACGTGGTGGCCGATGCCCTTAGCCGAAAAGAGAGACCCGAGCCGATTCGGGTGAAGGCGTATCAGTTAGTGATGACCTCGGACGTGATAACTAAAGTGAAAGAATTTCAGAATGAGGTGTTGAAAGAAGATCGCCTCAACTCTGAACGAATGAGAGGTCTAGTCGCAGAACTGGGAGAAAATACCCACGGGTTAGAACCCGCTTTGGACAAATGTGGATCCCTTGTTATAGACATCTGCAAGGGAGAATCATGGATGAAGCTCACAAGACTCGATACTCCATTCATCCCGGTACCACCAAGATGTATCAAGACATGAAGAAGGACTACTAGTGACCGGGTATGAAACATGACGTGGTGGAGTATGTGAGTAAGTGCCTTACTTGCTTGCAAGTGAAGGCAGAGCATCAGAAGCCTTACGGAAGATCCAACCATTAGATATACCCGAGTAGAAGTGGAAGCACATCACCATGGACTTTATTACGAAGTTACCCCACACGGCGAGGGGGTACGATGCCATCTGGGTGATTGTTGATCGTCTAACCAAAAGTGCGCACTTCCTACCGATCCGTGAGACGTACTCATATGAAAGGCTGGTGGATCTGTTCATCAAAGAGGGTAGCTCGTCATGGCCTACCGGTGTCTATCGTTTCGGGTCGTGACACCCGATTCACCTTGAAGTTTTGGAAGAGATTCCATGATGTGATGGGACGAGGCTACATATTAGCAAGGCTTATCATCCTCAGACAGATGGTCAGTATAAGAGGACGATTCAGACGCTCAAGGACATGCTTCGGGCATGTGTGATCGATTTTGGAGGAAGTTGGGATGATCACTTACCTTTAGCAGAGTTCTCATACAACAACAATTATCATGCCAGTATTTGCATGCCACCATATGAGATGTTATACGGTAGAAGGTGTAAGACGCCTGTATGTTGGGGAGATATTGTGCAGAAAGAGCTGGGAGGTGTCGAGGTAATTGAGGCTACGACTGAGAAGTTGGAGAAGATCAAAGCCTTTATGAAGGAGGTGAAAGATAGACAAAAGTCGTATGCTGACAAGAGGCATAGGCCGATAGAATTTAAGGTTGACGACCAAGTTATTTTGAAGGTCTCACCTTGGAAAGGGATCATCCGATTCAGAAAGCGAGGTAAGCTAAGCCCGAGATACATAGGGCCTTTCCAAATCGTCGCATGAGTAGGAGAGGTGGCCTATCAACTTGAATTGCCAGATGAGTTAAGTGGAATTCATCCCACATTCCACGTATCTCATCTGAGAAAGTACTTAGCTGATGAGGACATGGATGTACCACTGAAAGATATCGAGGTTGATAAATGGCTGACTTATGTAGAACAACCAGTGGCAATCATCGATCGTAAGTAAAAGAGGCTAAGGAACAAAGTGGTTCCACTTGTGCGGGTGCAGTGGAAACACCGAAAAGGATCCGAATCTACACGGGAGACTGAAGAAGAGATGAAGCAGCTCTACCCTCAGTTATTCGAAGAGTGACAGGTTTCAGGGACGAAACCTCTTTAAGGGGGGTAGACTTGTAACACCAGAAATTTTGTCCAAAATAAAAAGGAAATAAAAGTGCTTGGAAAGAAATAAAAGGAGACAAAAGTGGAAGGGAGTATTGTGTAAATTGTACAAAAGTACAATATAATACTTTTAAAGGGGCATGGCCGCCCATGCCATGCCCACTTTCTGCTTTTAGTCGACTGAAAAGAGAAGAGAAGAAGAAGAAGTTGTTTCTTCGGTTTTCAAGGAAGAAAGGGCTGAATCTTGCAAATTGGTAAGTGTTTAATGTGTTTTTGGTTCGGTTTTGCTGGGTTTTCCACCTTAGAACCGATTATTATGTGTTTTATGTGTTTGGTTGGTGTGTGTATGCTTGTTAGGTGTTTGGACCGCCGTGTAAAAGCAAGTTAGGAGAAGATTTACTTGCCTTCTACACCAGGTGAGTTCTAGACCCCGGTTTCTACATGTTTTACAACTTCTTTGGGGCTGAAAATGTATTAAAATGGGTGTTTCTAATATTGTTATGTATACCCGCATGTCTTACGCTTGTATGATAATGTTTTACGTTTGTTGATGTGATGTATAGGCTTAATAAAGTGTTATTAAGTTTGGAACATGTAAGTAGAATGATTGGGACTGATAATATGTTAAAAATAAGCTAAACCGGTTGTCCATACGTCCAAGTAAGGCCCAACCGCCTGGAGTTTGCCTTAGAAAATTCTTAAGTCAGGTCAAACGTCTAAACAGGGCCCAACCGCCCAAACAGTGCCCCATACGTCTAGAAAATGCCTTAGAATTTTCTAAGTGATAGTCCATGCGCTTGAACGGTAGACCATGCGTCTAAGACTTTGTCTCAAACGCCTAAGTGCACCCAAACGTCCAAATAGTGCCCATAATCCTGAAATGGTCCAGATGCCCAAGTATTGAAACGCTCAAATAGTGCCTATGCGCCTGCATAGTGCTCATGCGCCTAGAACACTTAGACTATTTTCTAAAATTTTGAAAAAACAGAATCATTAAGGTTTGACCCAAGTTTGACTTTAGGGTTTTCATTGCTATTATATTGTATTACTAGGAGTTATCCTTATGTCCATAATAAATTATTATTGTGTAACTTATGTGGTATGTTTATGATCATAAATGCAAGTATTATCATTAACAAAGTGAAAGAGAAATGCTAAAGAGAAGTGGAACATAATTAAAATGATGAAAGTCTTGCAAGCATATAGGAGGTGCACGACCATGTTGTCGTTAGCTCAACTGTGATGCGGGTTAGCTACCCTAAAGGATGCACACAGGGTCAATCAATTGAGATTGACGGACCTTTGTAGCATACCCTAGGTGACTGGGTCAGCCTCGTGTACAGTGATCATAGACCACAGGCCCAGCACCAGTTTTTCGCGCACATAGTTTAGGGTATTGCTCATTGGTCCACATAGACAGTGAAAGATAAAGTTAAAGAGTACAAAATGAACAAAGGTGTATAGTAAAGAAAGAAAGCATTACCTTGTTGTATAGTTGATACGTACTCACATAAGAGAGTAAGGAAAATATTTTTATAAAAGGAGTATTTTTATATATATACATTATACAAGGTATTTTAATACTTTTAAAACCAGAACTCACTCAGCAACGCTGACTTTTATACATTTTCAGTTGGCAGGTAATTATTGCTGAGGATGACACGAGGGTGAAGCTACTCGGCGGGAAAAGACTGACATCCATTCTTATGTTAAGATATTGTTGTTTTATAATGCAATTAAACAATATTTTGTAGTTTAAACCCCGTTGTATTACTTAACAACAGTATATATTAATAGTAGAGAATGACTTTTGCTAACGTAATTCCGCTATTTATCTTATGAAATATATATTAATATGTATCTATGATGCAATGAATGATCAACTGTGAGGTGTCCGGAAACAGGACCTTACATTATGTTATTAAAACCCTTCTATTTTATCCAGGCTTAAGTCAGACAATAATAAACTAATACAATAATACATTATGGTATCTAAGTTTTTTAATCTTTTTTGTCATATTGTAAGGTTGTAACTTGTAATGCAACAAACTAAAGGCTCAATTCAGAATTAATTTGTAATGAATCAAAGCAATTTATAATCAACTAGCAAAGCAATTTGTAATCAACTATCAAATTAATAATGAACTAGTAAAAGAACTACTTAACAAGCCATTCAAATTAGTAATAACTTTCGAACTAACCTTGAGGCTTGAGGCTTGAGTACTTTGCTGTCAAATAAGAAGGTGTATGTTGTGAATTTGGAATTTTTGGAAGATTCAAGTATTCAATTTCTCAACTTGCTATCAGGATCACTTGAGTTCTTGATGCCAAAGTTCCAATTTCAACCTGATCTGTTGTAAATTTAGAAGATTCAAATATTCAACTTTCAAAAGTCACAGAATTCACAACGATAACTTGTAAATTGCAAAGAGCGAATGGGCGGTGACTTGTAAAATAGTTATAAGTTGTAAAGAGTAAATAGGTGGACCGAGTGGCTTACCATAGAATTCATTGTGGGCGACTAACGGCCGCCGAACGGTCATCGAAAATTGCCCAACCAGTGAGACCCTTTGATGACTTGTAATCGGCAGTCGGCTAAGCAGCTAATCACTACATCATTTCATCAATACCCTGAGCGGTGAGATCCTTCGAGTTCGCTTAATCACCTTGGAACTTGAAGTTTGAATTTATTGTAATTTGTATCAATGAAGAATTGAAAATTTCATGAAATCCGTGACCGTGAGCGACGAGGGCAACACTTCATGATTTCAACTGAATATACCTACCGAGCTTAGGTTTTTTTGAATGAAGCCTAATAATGGGAGCTCCAAAGCCTAATGCACCACTCATAATACATATGAGTTGGCCCTGAATATACCTACCGAGCTTAGGTTTTTTGAATGAAGCCTAATAATGGCACAAGACAAACACCAGAATATTTGAGTAAGTGCTCGAAACTTTAATTTCTATATTATTAGTCCATCAAAGAACAACATAAATATTCTTAAAATATCCCTTTCATCAAGATCTTCCTTCAAAATATCCCTTTGACTAGACCGTCACAAAAATAACACCATCCAACAGTCATCTTAAATAGGGTAATTCGACCATGTTGCAAGTTCGATCAAAACAGGTTCAGTTGAACTTAAGATATGTTCGATCAAATTTAATATAGAACCGTCAAATTCTAAACAGGTTCGATTGACCGTATTTGAGCACGTAGAATAATCATGTCTATTAAATGAAAATTCAAGAGACTCTATTTAAAGAGCGGAGGCAATCCTGTTATGTGGAAAGATCATGTGCAGCTGGTTTAATATGAGGACATTTATTTAAGATTAGATCAGTCAAAAGACTTTTTTAAAGATAAATTTTTTTATGAACTTTTCCTAAAACTTAACCCCCGATTTATAGTAGAAACCTTTAAAAACAAGACTCTTAACCACCTAATCTAGTACAAACCTGTCTTGGCGAGTCAAGAACTCAATAAACACTCCAACTTTAAACGTTAAATAAAACTTAGAATAAAACTTGATGTTCTAACATTGGCACCTTCTAGATTATCCTCCGAAAGATATCAAGATTTTTCCCCCGTTTATTCATTGGGTGGACGGGGCACACCCATCATGAAGCCTCGGCCTGACCTTGGCCAGGCGGCAACATCGCTGCAATCCCCTTCCACACCGCAAAATTCTTCTTTTACAGAATATTTTTATGATGCGAGGTTTTGGGTGTGTGGTGTAGTGTAGCAACACCTCCGCCATCAAATTTGAGTGTGTGATGCAGTATGACATGACAAAATTTGATCGCAGGTGGGCATATGATATGATGTGGTGTGACGTATGTGATGAGAACAACCCCTCCAACATCTTTTTTACATGTGAACCCGAAATAAGGATTAAAAATTTTCAACTACTTTTTTATCCTCAAGTTAGTGGTTAGAAGTTAATAACACAAAAGAAATTGTCAACTATTTATTTAATATATGTCGGTAGACATGGTAGCAATGCCACATCTACGATCCTTATTTAATACATGAGCGAACCCAAAACAAATGACTTTCTAATTTTTATAAAATAAAATGTTTTATATTTACTTTATATTATGGGTCAGTTTTATGTATGCACTTACAAACTTTAAAAAAATATTATATATGTTTAAACAAAACTAATAATATTTTTGAAAACTAGTTAAATTATTAAATTTATCCATTTTGTTAAAATATCATGAACAGTAGTTTGGAAAGTTTCTAGTGATTGGTACAACCTTCTGATGCATGTACATGTGGTGTTTGCGTTGTGTACAAGCAGGTGAACTGCATATGTCTTCTGACCCTTTAATTATCGTCTCATATAGTGTGTTCTTTATTCAGTATATCGGTTTGTTGTTGAGAGAGAGGGTTCCCGGTGGTCGTGTGGTGCCGCTACACCCGGCGGCCATGATCGTTGTCGTTGCCATCCGCCTTTGGGTAGCCGTTGCCGGCTTGAACGGCGATTGTGTGGCGCCTCTACTACTGGCTGTCGTCGCCATTACCGTCCGCCTGTGGGCATGGTGATCTGTTTATATAAGGGTTAATGATGATGAGCTTAGGCACATCTAAAATCCCTGCAAAAACTTTGCTCATTTGATGTACACGCATGTCGTCATGGCTATTATGTGGACATGAGTTCATCTGAGCCTGTTGTTGTCCGGTGTTTTGTATGAAGGCGCCTCAATCACAAACTCTTATCTGAGAACTTTTGTGATCTGTTCGATTGCTTTTGTGCGCTTCTGTTTCATCTGTGAACATGTTTCATATTTTAATTGAACTCTGACTTCTGATTTAAAGTTTGTGCCTTGACTGATTTAGGACATGTTCTAACCGATTTGATAGGCGATAATGAAGAAATAGAACACGACATTGTTTTGGCGTGGCGAATGTTTATTTACAGCCACAATGAATCATTTTTTTCGAGCCTTTAAGTAACAAAAATCTTTTTCAAACCCCGCCAGGAAGCGCGGTTTGAAAACAAACTAGTTGAATCAATCAATAGATGGACTAGAATGATCGTAAGGGAATTACATTCAACACAGTTATTTTGATTGGTGTCGTCAATAGAAACGATGAGATGCTTGATTGTTAATAAAATAAAGAATTAGGTTATAAAAATTACATTATTATCAATAATACTTAGCTCAACTGTTTAACGTAAGATACTCATGTAAATATGAGAGATGTTACGGGTTCAAGTATCAATTTGAGCAATATGTTTAGAGTTGAGCCAGAGAGCTTTCTCAGCAATGAGTTTTCTCCTGAGGGGATTAGGGGTGCGGTTGTGGCTGGGACACGGATAGGTAGACCTGATTAAGATAACACATATCCTTCGAATTAGGGTCGCACATTTGACGTTAAAAAATCATATAATTGGTGGGTGGTAGAATAGTTAAAAAATAATAATTAAAAATAGCTATAAATGATATTTTTAGTTTTAGTCAAATATATATATATATATACACACACACACACACACACATATATATATATATACATATATATATAAATATATACATATATATATAAATATATATACATATATATATAAATATATATACATATATACATATATATATACATATATACTTATATACATATATATACATATATATACATATATATACATATATATACATATATATACATATATACATATATATACATATATATACATATATACATATATATACATATATACATATATACATATATATACATATATATACATATATACATATATATACATATATATATATACACATATATATACATATATATATACATATATACACATATATATACATATATATATATACATATATATACAGATATATATACATATATATATATATATACACATATATATACATATATATATACATACATATATATACATATATATACCTATATATACATACATACATATATATATATATATATATATATATATATATATATATATATATATAAGTTTTGAAAGGTATATATGAACTTATTGTGTTCTATAACTTTTTGGGTATTCGACAAACAAACCCATAAAAAGTAAGATATGTTACTATTTGAAGCCTCATTTATTGTTATACTTACAATAAACACACCACACAACTATTTTTAACCGAAGAGATCAAGTTCTGTATAATTTGTTTTAGAACTTTGTTGAACTAATCGCCATAAGATCTAGTGTATTGGATTGTCATAAAATACTTTAAGATCATTGTGAATTAGATATGATTACTTTCAAACTCAATCAAAAAATATATTAGGTTTAGACTCAAAACCTTTCAAGTGACTAAGAAATTTATTGGATTTCATTATCGAACATGCTGTGTTGAACCATAATATGACTCTTGACCCGCTCAAGGCCTAGCAACTTGATCTTCGACTTTGACTTTAGTATTGATCTTTGTAAAAGTTACCATGAAAGTAGTACCTTGGATTTTGACCAAATTTAGTGGACATAACGTCCATTTGGCTTATTAAAAGGTTAGTGTGACGTACGCTCGTGAAAACAATCTTGAACATTGTATGCGGTTGGTGTGACAAGCATTGGCAAAGGTTAATACGGGTCGAGGGGCCGCCGACCCTCTATTGTTTCGTCAGTATTATTAATTTTTAACCTGAAAGTTAATTTTTTTATATGTACTGAATTTGTCCCCTTAAAAAATTACATATATTTTGCCCCCTTTTAAAATTTTACATATGTTAAAAAAGTTACAAGTACTACAAAAATTTACATGCATTAAAATTTTAAAGATAATAAAAAGAAAATTTAAATTTAATGGAAACAAATGTAAGTTGTTTTGTTGGACACTTGGGCTAGTCTAGTAGCAGGAACCATGAGCTTAATTAGTTAGTTGTTTTAATATGCTGTGAGCACTTAATTGGCCTAATCTAGTAGTAAAAATCGTGAGCTTAGTTAGTTGTTTTGTTAGGTTGTGGGTACTTAAGGCTAGTAATGTATAGAACATTAGAAAAAATTATAAAAATCAAAACTAGACCAAGATCTACTGTAAAATACTTGATTTTTCATGCTTAATTTACTTGCTTAACTCTTTAATGATTCTAGTATTGTCATAGGTAAATATTGACTGAATTCAAAAACCTATTTATGAAAACTATCTTATGTTCAATGTATTTTGATGTATTGTGAAGATATTTAATGTTAGTGTGATTTTATGATAACATGTGTGTAAATACTAGGTTTTTGTTATAAACACTAACTTGGAATTGTCCTAATATTAACCAAATCATAAAACAAAGCTAAATTACAACATAAATAAAATATATATAAGGGCAAATATTTACATTGGTTACATATGTAACTTTTATTGAAAGGATAAAGATTTAATTAATTAAATTAAGTCTTATAATTATCTACACATAACATACATATATATATATATATATATATATATCTGTGTGTGTATGTGTGTGTACGTGGATATTACAAAATTAGATATGCATACATACACACACACACACACACACACACATATATATATATATATATATATATATATAAAATTTTACTATTTTAATTATTTAAGTGAAATATATCTAATAAACTAATTAATAATTAACTAATAATTATCCTATATCTGAAAAATAATTAATCAAACATATCCTAACTCTAAAATATCAAAAACAAATTCTTTTATCCACATCCCTACTAACATATATGGTTTTTATTAATAAAATATTAAAAAATCAATTGTAATTAAAAACTAAAACCCTAATTTTTCTGCTACCAATAATGGTCTTATTCTCTTATATTTCACACCAAAATCTAACTCTATAGCTCCCAAGCAACAAATATTAACCCATAAAACCTCTCTTCGATCAAGATTCAGTAAGGTGTCCTTTTTAAGTAAGTTTAGTGTTATTAGTGTTTTTTGTGTTCATACATTTCCAATTTTGTTTTATCCAAATTTAATTACAGATAGTTTTGATCTATGATTAAAAACATGTTTCTATAGTAATCATATATATAAGATAGATCAAAGCATCAAATAACCATACAATCATCAAACTTTGTTTAAACATATCAAGCTTAAATTTGCAGATTTTGACAAATTTACGAGGCCAACTTCGGACAACCATATCTCACTAATAAAAAACCTTCATTGATAATTCTTTTTTTAAATTACATTCAGAGTCTTTCTTTCCATTCATATAACGAACGTATTCTAACTCATTGATTTATCCCCTCAAACAGATCGCATAAATTTAGTTCGTGAATCTGTTCAAAGCTGTTAAAACCCTAAAATTTGTAACTTTTTAATATTTTCATGTATATAATGTAAAGTTATTATTTTTATTATAAAACATGTAATATAAATATGCTTTAAACAGTAAAAATCTAAAGTTTAATGATTCTTATGATTATCTATCAATTTTAAAACATGTTTCTAGTAAAATTATTATTTTTTTTATTGTAACCCTATACTATACAATTTGTTCATTTCCATCCTTGCTAAACTTATATTTACACTTGTTCTCTATACTTTATAAACATAAGAAACACAACTTTATCGTTTCACTCGGTATGTAGTTATATGAAAAGTAAAAGGTTCTAACTAATAAAAGACGGAGTACTTAAGTAATAAAAATTTACCAACTATATCCTGGAAATCTTTTTGTTAGATGTGCTACTTTAGGATAGCATATATCTAGTATACGATAATCATTCTTGAACTTTTTACAATAATAACCTCTCAGCTATCCATAAATATAATAAATTAACTAAATAAACTTACTTAGGGCAATCCCCACTCCAATTTACTACAAGTCGCAAGATCAACCCAGCTACTTTACAAGGTGAGTTCACAGCCTCATTTTCTTTTATATTTTAAGGTGGAAACATGCTCTGTATATTAGAGTGGGAATTCAAATTTTAAAGTCAAAACTATTTTTTGCAAACTTAATGATAAGTTTTCTATTTCTGGTAATACTAAAATAATTATAAATATTGCTATATTCTATGACCCTTTTTACTACAAACTCCCTCTATTTTCTAAAATCTACATAACCATTAACTTCGGGGAAGCCATATGAGTACGTAGATAGATCTATTGGTCTGAAAAACCCATTCGATACTCAAGTTAATGCATGTACGTAGATAGATCTATTGGTCTGAAAAACCCATTCGATACTCAAGTTGATGCATGCTAATTAATACTGAGCGCCACTTAAGTCAATGTATTATTTTTGACTTTTAGGTAGCTGAATGTTCAGAAACTACATTTTAGATAAAAATTCCTTTAGTCTGACGTCTTGTGTTAGGGGGCTTAGACGAGAGGGCATTCGATCATTAGGGTTGGTTGTGAACTCATGTATAATAATTTACTTACTTGTATTTGAAAATTATTTGTTGGTTTGCATATTGTTATCAACTACATGTATAATATTTTAGCATATTTTTAGGTAATGGAAACTAAGTTTGTTGCTTTTCTCATGCTAGGTTTTAAGGATAAGCTTTAATTGGACCTAGTTAGAATTTGAATAAAATGAAGACTTATTTGCTTGTTTAGTTTATTGGTTTTTAGAATTGCATGAAATCAACTATTCGGTTTTAATAAGTAACTTGTCACACCCTCAAAATTTGCATGCGAGGTTTTACCGCGAGGCGCGTGGCATACCAGAATCTCAGTCATTGGTTACCAAGAACGACTCTATATGGACTAACATTCAAAACCCAAGTTTAACATTAAAATATTGCGGAAGTGTTAAAGAAACTAGCAAACCCAAACCAAAGAAACATGAGTTGAAAAATGCGCAAACATAAGCGCCCCAAATATTATGCAAAACCAAAGTATAAATATTTAAAACAACATAATCCGAAATAGTTTCATAATATGCTGACAACCCAAAGATGTTGACCCTTGAGTGCTCCTAGGCAATTGGTAACCTTAACATGAGAATAGCATACTAAACAAGTCAACACAACGGTTGGTGAGTTTAAGAGTTTACGTTAAACCAAAATCAGTAATAGTTGCTAAACATGAGAAGTATATTGTAATAAATAGCTAGTCTATAAACAAAAAGTAATAATCACAGTGATTTCGCGATTGAAGCCGGCTGTGTTACGTTTGTTGCCTCCTGCCACGACTTACCAGGTCGTGACAATGTTCATTAGGACAATATTGCACCCGTCTGACCTTGAGTCACACAGGTGGGGCTCGTCAGACTCAGTAGTACTATCCAAGATTTCCCGCTAATTCATTATTAACAATCAGAAAGTGTGAGGACTTTCCATGGTAATCAACACTATATTATACTATACACGTCTCATTTAAACAAAGCGTTTGTAAAACCAGTATGCTATCTCCCCCAAAAGAGAGTATGTAAAAGAGTAGGCCATGAACTCACCTGATGCGCGTAAGAAATACCTAAAGCTTAACTTGACAAGAAAGAGTGGAAAGACAACTTTTAGAGGTTACCTAGAACACATGAGTACATAAGTACGTGTATACAGAATTATAACGAAACCCTAAATGCTCTACAACCAAAGGACTCAAGGTTTTAAAA
Source organism: Flaveria linearis (assembly GCA_024085815.1). Lineage (NCBI taxonomy): Eukaryota > Viridiplantae > Streptophyta > Magnoliopsida > Asterales > Asteraceae > Flaveria > Flaveria linearis. The sequence continues at coordinate 13,571 of JABSNV010000768.1, read as the reverse complement.
AGACACGACACATTTAATCCAGTTGACCCTTTGGTGACATTATAGGTGAAGCTTCATTCAAAGAAGTATAACGGTACATCATTCATCGTTAACGTACAAGCTGATCACATATGACACTTCATTACCCACAAATACTACCTAGATCATCATACAACCAGATATCATACAAGTCATGTGAATCTCAAACAATTATCATGCTCAGTATAATTATAACATAACTAATGCACGCGTGTATGCTGACCATCAACATACCAATTAACATAACTCATATCACCTAAAAATGTTCATTCATGATCAACCATCAACCAACAATAGTCCTAACATGCCCATATAACCCATAACTATGAATTCCCACAAACAGGCCAAAATAGGTAACTAATCAACTAAACATTCATACGACCTAAACAACATATTCAACCATATTAGAAATCATCCATGAATATACTAGCATGATCCTAATGTTCCAACATGCTCAAATCATCATATTTAAGAATTTACACAAATAAAGTTTCCCTTTTGGGAAAGCACATTCTAAATCCATCAAACACACAATACATTCATGAATTCATCAATTACATACCAATTCAAGTCCATGATAACATCTAGACATGATCAACAACATCTAATCATCATGATTCATCAACCTTCATAACTAAAAGTTTCCACTTTTGGCAAGGTATGAACTACAACATTCATTCCAAAGTTTCTAGCATTCATATCAATAATTTAGCACCTAATCATCATCATAAACAGATCAATAACACCAATTCATGATCAAATCACCATTCCATGCAAAATAAAGTTACTATTCTTAGTAACCTATGAAAAACAATCAAAAACGTAACTTTCTTGCATAATCAACGTAAACCAACATCAATCTAGCCTAACTAACATTACAACATCATCAAACAACCAAGAATTAACATCCAATCCCCTATTTTTGAACTAGGGTTCGGCCAACATCATGAACATCATAAAACTTGTAAAAAATCTAATCTTTAAACGTGTAATGGCTTGTAATTAATGTTTCTAACGTGTTAGCTTGCTTGTAATCGATCAAAATTGACCTACAAGGGCTTGTTCTTGGTTGAAATCGATGTGTGTGTGTGTGTTCTAGGGGGAGTTCGCGGCCGAATGAGGGTGGGGATTAGGGTTTGGGTTTTGTTTTAATTAATTTATGATAATTACCCCTTTAAGCCCTTGTATTTTGTATTTTTATAAAAATTAAGCTTTACACTCTTTTTAAAAGTGTTTTTAAATAAATTAATAAACATATAAACTAATAGTAACAATTATATGTTTTATCTTTACTAAACACAAGACATACGGATTAAATACACACGTTTTCACGTTACACGATAAAATTCACAGTTAATATTTAAATCGCGTAAACACATAAGCATAATACAATAATCACATTATTGATTAGATTATTATTAGTTTGTCATTATTAATTATTTTAATGTCACCAACGTTCAATGACAACTAGTGTGTGCTCAGACACGTGTATGCAAGACCTAACGGAACGGAACTAACGGAGTTTGGTAACGGAAAATTACCGGATGTCACATAACTTACTTTGGTAATCTTTATAGTTGTGTTATAATTCAATTTTATCACCACTCAATATTTCCGCTTTAGTTGGGGTGTGATATCTAGGCCACCATCGCAAGTCAAACAGAAGCAAAAATTGAAGTCGAGCAGAAGTAGAAGCTAATTAAAAGCAGCTAGTAAAGCGAACAGAAGAAGCAGCGAATGAATTTTTTGATGTTAAAGTTTTTTAGGTTGGTTTCCTTTCACTTTGTTTGGTTTCATTTCACTTAGTTAGGAATCTAGGGTTTTTAATTGTTCAAGTTATTTATGTTTGATTGGATCTTGATTTTAGGGGTTTTGAAATTTTAATTGAATGTTGGTGTTATGGTGATATAGGTTGATATATCATGGAAAATGTAATAACCATTGATTTTTTTTCAAAAGAAAGGTTGATAAAAATATTGATAATGCAAATCAAGAGAAACATCACAAAGTCTCAACTAGTGAGTAAAAAACATGAAAATAAACAAGAGCATGGTATTTCTTCTTCTAGATACGCAACAACATAATTTTTGTACGTCTTTTTTTGTTATAAATATCTAGTTTTTTTTATGCGTAAAAACTGTCGTTTAAATAACTTGAATAAAAATTAGATATTTATAATTTTTATTGTTCGGCTCTACCTAAGCTGAACATATAACCTGAAGCATATAACCTGAAGCATAGCGATAGGAACACAGGTTAATCGATTCAAGTATAAGACAATCAAGCTGATCCATGTATAAGCTCTTGGTTTAAACCCCTGATTAATAATTACAGAGCAAATATTGTGTCAAAGTTTAGCAAAAGTGATGCATACCAACGCACTGAAAATTTATCCGTAATATATAAATATATATATATATATATATATATATATATATATATATATATTCTGCACCTCCTTTAGACCATATATTTTGACTTGATAAACATGTAATTTAATATTTCATTTCCTGAAAACCCGTTTAGCACCCATTTAATTATTGATCAAGAGGTTGTTTAATTACATATTCTTCAAACTAAACATCAGATCAAAGTATAATACATGATCATATACTTATAAAAGTATATATATATCCAACTAAAACTTCTAAAAACAAAAAAGAATCAACTATAAATAATACCATGTAGAAACACGTGTTTGTAACCTCAACTTCTCAAGCACATGATATCCCGACAGAAGTAGGCATAAACCGATCAGACTGAGTTCTTGTCACCAACGACTTCACGTCCGGCGAAAACACTTCAAACTCCGGCACCGTCTCCGGCAACTCCGGTATGGTGGAAAGAGCACTAGAGGTGTCATACACGTAAAAACCACCATCTCTAGATGCGCTATGATGGCTATGTTTCGGCCGAAAAACCGCCCGAAGGAGCTTGTTGAGTGATCTGGTGAGTCTTGAGTGTTTCTTGGAGGCGGGTTTGCGGTCGGGTTGCGGTGGTTGCCGGGCGGAGGAGAGGTGGGGCATGGACATGGTTCTGGCGGATATTGCAGAATCAAGTTGTTGTTCGAAAGATTTGAGCTCAAAAGAGTCGTATAGAGAGCTTTCACAATCCCATACTTCACGTTTGAGTTTAGCTTTTAGGGTTCGTGTGTCTTTCTCCATTTTTTTTTTCCTAATTGTTTTTTTTTTTGTTGAGAATTTGTCAGTTTTGAAGATGGGAGAAATGGATAACTACTTTTGGATGTTAATTAGTTATATAGAGGGAAGGGGAGAAGATATGGGTGGTGGGGTTTTAATGTTTTATTATCTGTCATGTATTAGATTACTGGATTAGGTATGCTAATAATAAATGATGATATATGGTGTGTGTGAATATATGATTTTTATATGTGAAGTCAGTGGCGTCTTTACAGTATAAACATCTAAAACAATCATTTTAGGCCTTTAAAATTTAAAGGTCCTTAATTTCAAAATAAAAACTTATACTTTTAGATATAAATGAGAAATATAATAAAATTATCAATGGATAACAAAATTATTGAAAGTTTATTGAGGTCAACATACAAACTTGGTTCATCGAAGTTGACTTACGAAACTTGTTCATAAAAAGTTCATTGAGTGTTCAATGTTTACTGTTCTTTTAAGTTTATCAATTCTAAATTCTCTTTTGCACTTGATCCATAATCAAGAGCTTTAATCTATCATTGTTCTTTTGCTTATTTAAATCTATTGTTGTATTTTAATCTACATTTGCAATTGATTTTTCTCTTTAGTTTATGATTTAATATGCTCTTTTTTTAGTTGATGATGTTTAAGTTATTAAGTTGTTTTCTGCCCTAAGTTGTTTTCTGCCACACTATAAATAAATTTATTTATGTCGCCGGTTTGAGGCAAAGGTTTTTAGAAATAACATATAGGTGACAGCCTCAAAATTTTGTTTCGTCTTAGGCCTCTAGAAATGTTGAACCGGACCTGTGTGAAATACATAAAAGACTGGTGATGGGTTGGATGTATTTTAGGGTAGGTGTATATGTGTTTGCTACATTAAAAGTGGTTTTAAATGTATTGTTTTATAAATTTCAAGTGGTATTATATTCACACTACTTTGAGGCGGCGTAAATTGTTCACTAGAGCATTGTTGTTACTTTTTTTTTGAAAGATCAATTAAAACTATTTTATTCCACCAAAAAATTAGCAGGGAGCTAAACAATTACATACACATAATACAAACACCACTAATTAAAGAAACATTGTTGTTACTTATTTTAACGGTTTGTTGTACAATAGCAGTGTAATATAATTGTGGATATAGCAAAAAAAATTTAATAGATAATAAAGTATATATATTTTTTAGTTTAAAAAATTGATTGGTCGATCTAGACATGCATAAGCAAAAAAGATTACCCGTTGATTGTACATTTCAGTCCTATTTAATCACTAAATTAGTTATAAGGATTATTAACCAGCTAGTATGACAAGTACATTGATACAATATGTTTTCAAATGTTGCATTTTAATTGGTATTTCTATTAAAGTTGAAAAAACTCATCTATGATCAAACACAATCCTTACACATTAAAAGATCAAATGCATATATTAAATCTGTTTGAGGCATAGCTAGTGGATCGTCACACGTGCTCTATTACGTGCTGCGACGTTTGAGGCATAGATATGACAAAGGTGTTAAACTTAATTATAAACTAATGTTTCTGTGAGTTGTATATTAGTAGTCATTTTAAACAAAAAAATCATAAGTGAAAAACAAAGAAAAATAAGTAAATCCCAAAAAAGAAGTTTCAAACGTAAAAAGACAAAGCAAGAAAGGAAAAGGAAAACTAAAAAAAGCCAAAAAACATAATAGAAACCAAGAAAAAGGAAAAAAAAAAGTTAACTTTATTAAAATTCATGGGCTATAGGTAATTTATAAAAATTTAGGGTTAGTGGTGTAAATTGGATTAAAAAAAAGGTTGATCAAATTGTACGGGCATATATAAGTGAAAATTTTACATTAAATGATTAATTCGACATTAGCATCTCTCTCACGTAATCACTATCGCGACGTTAGCACCATTTTTAATACTATATATAATTAACTACTTACCAAACCTATTTAAATGAGGCTTAATTTTGTTTCATTTACACCTCTGAAATAATTAAACTGTATTTGAATATAATCTATAGTACACATTTCAAGCCATAAATTAATTTTCTTAAGGGGCACGTAGTGAATATCGAGGGGAGGTGGTGAATACCCGACCCTGGGCGGAACACCACTCCTAATGACATAACCAAAAATAACCCCCCACCTAGGAAATTTTTACGTACCGATACTCACTAGTTACAATTGTGCTCTCATTTGACAGTTTTGAAATGGTCTTTAGATCGTCACAACTTAAGAAAAAACATTTTATACCCTTTAGATATTGTTCAAACCTACAACCTTTTTACCCTCTGTATCTACTTCCTTCACTAAATGCTCTCTACAAATTATAGAATCAAATCATCCCGCTTGGCCAAGAATCAAATAGATTCTAATAGTCCGCCAAAAATCTCAATCATCACAATCATCATCTCAACAGTTGAAGCCATTCGACACCCCAAAAATATTATCCGTAATTTCAACCGTCACACCAGTACCATCAATAATTCTACAACAACCAACATGAAAACATATTGATGTTAGAACACGTTCAACAATCGTACCATAACAATTTTCAAGACTTTCATCGTTAGGATGCGATCTAACTTGAGTGATGAAATTTACCTCCACCATGGGAGGAGGTCGAGGTGGCGAGAGGCGGAACAAATGGTGTGAGAAGAGGAGAAGGTACTGATTCAAAGAGTGGAGCAAAAGGGAAAACAAAAGTCAAAAGACGGACTAATAAAAAAGAGGTGGTGTTAGCGAGAGCTGACGTTTATTGTTCGAAAGACCTGATTTTCAGTAATGAATAAAATTAAGGCTGACTTTTGGAAAAAGCTTTAATTTGAATTTGTTTTTTCTATATCTATCAATATTTGTTTATTTTTATTTTTATTTTTTATTTTATTTTTATTTTTAAGACATGTATCTATAATTTCTTATATTTTTTATAAGTTACCGCTCATTTTACATGCAAATGAAAAGCAAGTTCAAAATGGAGGGATCTTGGCCATTACTAAGAAGCGAACCATCTTTTATGATAAAAGTGTCAGTCTCCTTGCGGTCTAATGATGATAATGAGGAAGATGTGATTCGGGAAATCAATTCGAACTACAAGGAGGTTTGCCAAAAAAAAATGTTCCCCGCAAATGGAGGGTGGAGTATTGTTTGGCCTCGCCTAGGATGGGCCGGAATTCCTCCAATGGTTTATATTCACAAGAGACAAAAGATAAAATAACAAATAAATTCGGTCATTACACCACGTCTTTGGAAGCTCAATGTAACAATGTTAATTTGAACGATGACGAGAGTGATGACGTCCACCCGACTTTGTAGAGACCGAGAGACCGGCGAGGAAGGCAAGAGGTTTTCCACATCTTGACATCACAGGAAGAACTTCTAAACAAGACCGAGAAGTTAAACGCATAATTCAAACCAAAACCGAACATAGATCTCGACTTCGAGACAAGAAGCTTGTATTATACAAGAAGAACAACATTTCTATTAATGCAACAACTACAAGCATTGGAAGAACAACAACAACAAACCGACATAGATTTTATCTTAAAAGACCAAACCCGTATTCCGTACAAATGTTACAAGTTGTTTTACAACGAAAGCGAAAAAAGACGTTAGGGAAGCATTAACCAAACTAGTTTTTATTTTTATTTAATAAAATCCTAATTTTTATCTTATCATATAACTTTTAAGTTAATGAAATTTATTTTATTTATGTACTTGATTTAATGTAATTATCAGATATATATGAAATATAAATACAAATCCAAAAATAAATTAGTTTAGTAAAAAGTGGAGAAACTGAGGAAAAACTGGAACCTCTTCAAAACGAAAGTGAGTAATGAAAAAAAACTGATGTAAGTCTGATATGTCACCCAGAGAAAACAAACGACTCTCTTCCTCCTTACTTAAAAGACAGGTTATTCATCTAATCAGCTAGGAAAAAACAAACCTTTAGCCCTGTGGCTTAATGGTATTGGTGTTGCTCTTCACAAAAAATGTTATAGCTTCAAAATTCTTATAAGTACAAGATTTGGTGATATTAGGAAAAAAATTAAAAATAAAAAAGCTACGAAAGAACAATAAAGTTCATGATTTATAAATAACTGGTAAGATATTAAAAGTATAATATAAAAAAGTCAATATGAACAAGTTAATTTGTGTTGAGTGAAGAGAAGGGCACCGGAGGTCACGAGGTTGGAATAGGGACCGATGAGTTGTAAATGGATCGAGTAATATGTGGGAAGCTTTGGTTTGTTTATTTCATGTCTTAGGTGATCCCATTTAATGGTGATGGTGAGTTGTGTGTGCCATTGAGGCCTACGTTTCCTTGTGCATTTATTAATTAAATGCTCCACATTTATTATTGTTATTAGAGAAGGTTTGTACACCACAAAATAAAAACCTAAGATTTGATTATTTACGTATCGTGTAAACCTTTTATAGACACGCATTACACCCATGTATGTCAAGGACTCCTACTTGAACCACCCTTCTCACAACTATGAATTAAGTCTAGGTATCTGTCTACAAACAACACGTAATTATCTTAAAATTAAAAGCTTAAAAATCCAAAGTTTTGCACCTGAAAAGTCCTACTAACAAAGTTTAAATGATAAACATATTGAAAAACACAAATTTACATAATGGTTATTTAAACAATGGTATTTGATTTAACTCGTCTAATTAACAGGGAGATTTAGTCCTGAAGATTACTCGTCTTTAATGAAAACAAATCTTGAAGTAGATTTCCACCTTGTATGTTGTCTACATCTACAAATCATCTTCAATACCAAACTTTTCACACCGTAAGCTGACTTCTATATCAAATTGACACTCTAAAATGTATACATCAAATGACACTCTAAAATGTGTATACGCCTTGAACATCAATGGGTCTAGGTCATCCAACCATTAAATATAAAATAAGCAAAACGAAGAAAAAATAAATTTATTAATTGACCAAGTATGGCTACAATTGTAGACAAGTCTCCCACATGAATGCGGTGCCGTCTCTAGTTGTATTATGCTATAGCTAGTTTTATATTGTCAAGACTTCAAATGTTCATCATTTTGCTCCAAATCGGTTTTCAAGTTGATTTTAAGATTATAATTCTTGATACCTTGATTATAAGTGTATTTTGATAGAGTTTAAGACAATATTATATTCACTAAAGTGCGTGTAACCGAAAATATCAAGATGATGGTGAAATGGCGTTCCTTTTAAGTGATTTCTCTTTTGATCTAAGTTGACCGAAACATAATTTCCTGGACACATCATAACTAATATTTATTTGCGTTCTTGATTAACGTTAGTGTAAATTGTACAAGTTCCTTGAAGCGGGAGAGTATTAGTTTTTTATGCTCAGAAATTTTAAGTTTGATGATACGTACAAAGCATGTAATTGCATACTATTATCTTTGATCATGATCATTGTCTGCACTTCACCTTTAGTGCATGTGTTAGAACTCACCAATAGGTTAAAAGCATCATACATAAGTTTGGTGGATTTCTTGCATCTTCACCTCCAATCTTCAAAATCCACAGACAACCCATGATTTTCTTGTTGTAACCATAAACATCACCATATTCGATCCACCATTTACCCTTCATAAAATAACTAATTACCCAATTTTTAGTTTAATTGATGAATGTTTAAATTTGACTTTAACCATTCTGTCAAAAAAATTATATATTTTTTGAACGGCAATAGAAAATACATATTTATTAAAAACTAGCGGGGCCGCTAGCAAAAAGAATACAATAATCAAAAGAGAATGCAATAATACATAAAAAAAAACTTTGAACCAATTACCATTACATCTAACATTTGGATTCAAACACCATTTTCTGATTGATTATAACTTGCATCTTTTATTCAACACCAATGTTTTTTTTTAAACGACTGGTAGTTGTTAGTTGTTAGTATCACCAAGTTAGTAATATTCACCCATGCCAAGGTTTGAACCTTGGACCTCCAAGAGAAGCAAAGCCTCCCACCTCCTCCTTAACCACTAAGCTAAGAGATCATGGTTATTCAACACCAATGTAAGTAAAAATATATATATATTTTTACTTTTTTTATTCAACACCATGTAAGTAATATATATATATATATATATATATATATATATATAATTATACAAATTAACTCATAAAAAATGCCACATCATAATTCCACCTGATTTACTTATCAATAATATTCTACCTTTAAATATTTTTGGTTAATCACTTTTGATTTTTACACCAAAGGAACGCAACGTATAATGTAATTGAATTTCGAAGTTAAAATGCAAAAAACAACATATCTTGTGAACAAACATTTATGAATTTACGAAAGTCATTATCACACAAAAAGTCATCATCATCACAAGTTCCGTAATTAAGACACCACAAGAAATGCGCGTATTGGCGGCGACAAGGTCTTTAGCGGCGACAGGTATTAGCGGTGACTCATTTAGCGGCAACTTGTCGCCGCTAAAGGTTGCGATCCACCCGTCGATTTTTTGAGCCACGTCTAGCCGTCCATAATCAATTACATCGAACGACTCCTGTTAAATCGTACTTTTACCCTTTAGCGGCGACACCTTTAGCGGCGACGCGTCGCCGCTAATGATAATTGGATATACGCGGTCTTATCCTCCCTTCTTCACTTTCCCTCCAACCTACCACCTTCCAATTCTCGCCGCACCATTGCGAGCTGCTCACCACCCGCGCGCGACCACCACCATCCGACCAGCCACCACCATCCGACCAGCCACCACCACCCGCGGCACCACCCACCGCCCGCACCACGTCACTCGCCACAGCCACCCACCACAGCACACAACCGCGGCCACCACCTACGCCCCGCCCCACGTCACTCGCCACCAGCCACCCATCACAGCCACCACCGGTCACAACCACGCGCGATCTGACCACCGTCGCCGCTACTGCTTCTGTTCTGTCGCCGCTACTACCAAGATTTTTAGATCTGGTATTTTTTTTCATTTTTTTTTAATTTTTTGTTTTATAAATATAAATGCTTTAGATTGTGCTTAGTTGTTAAAATTATATTAGTTTGATTAGTGTTAGAAATGTTAAATTTTTGAAATTAATTGGTTAGTGTTAGATTGTGCTTGTATTAGAAATTATTTAGGTATTTTATTAAAAAACAAATTAGTTGTATTAGAAATTGACAAATTATTTTTTTGATTAGTGTTAGAAATGGTTAACTTTTGAGATTAGTTGGTTAGTATTAGATCGTGCTTGTATTAGAAATTATTTAGGTATTTTATTAAAGACAAATTAGTTGTATTAGAAATTGACAAATTATTTGTATGATTACTGTTAGAAATGGTTAACTTTTGAAATTAGTTGGTTAGTGTTAGATTGTGCTTGTATTAGAAATTATTTAGGTATTTTATTAAAGACAAATTAGTTGTATTAGAAATTAACAATTATTTGTTTGATTAGTGTTAGAAATGGTTAACTTTTGAAATTAGTTGGTTAGTGTTAGATGTGCTTGTATTAGAAATTATTAGTTATTTTATTAAAGACAAATTATTTGTAATAGAAATTGATAAATTATTTGTTTGATTAGTGTTAGATTGTGCTTGTATTAGAAATTGATAAATTAGTTGTACTTTGTTATTTAGTTGGTTATAATTGTTATTTAGCAGCGACAAGGTTTCCATTAGTGGCGAGTCATTAGCGGCGACTATTTAGCGGCGACATGTCGTCGCTAATACTAATAGCGGCGAAAATGACTACTAATAGCAGCGACAGATGTCGCTGCTAATGGTCTCTTCCTTGTAGTGAGAAACAGATCACACTAAAATGCAATAAAAAGATTATAAATAAATTATGGATCTTTCAATAATATGTTAGACATTACCGGCTAATTTCCACAAATGGCCTAAGACTAAAAACCCAAAAAATTAAAATTTACTGAGGAGCATTACTCATGCTATTTGGGCTCGGTAATTTCCGTCATTAATTATTCATTGACCTTAATGATAAGATTAACACTTAGTTTAGAAAAGCTTCTCCCATTATTGTATTTCTGTTTGACCATATAAGACGGTTCTGTCGTAAAATTTTCATTATATATATTCCAGATGTCTCTTGTTTCTGAACGCATCTCATTCTTCATTGAATACTGTTGAAATATATATTTCCAATTTAATATCAAACGTCATATAACTATTCTTCAAGGCTGTTTGGTAATATTTGAATGATTAAGGTGGTGTTTGTTTTTTAAGAAAACCTCTTCCCCCTCTTCATCTGCGCGCATGCAGACGCGGGAAGAGATTTTGAGTGCGCAGACTGTTTGTTTTTTGGAAGACGTTTCATTAAAAAAAGTCTGCGCGAGGTCTTCTTGGTGCAGACATGGACTGGTGTCTTCAGGCGGGAAGACATTTCATCAACCTCTTCTCCCTAATCACAAACACAAAACACAATCAGCCACCATCCTCATCCTCCTCTCCTCTCTCCCACGAGACTATCTTCCCACCGGCGCGCTCCAGCCGTCGCCACCTCCCTCCAGCCGCCCCCTCTAGCCCGCCACCGTCGTGTTCCACCGCCACCTCCCCACTCTACACCACCCTCGCAGCCCCTTCGTCCCCCACCCCCTTCGGTCCCCCACCCCTTCGGTCCCCCACCCCCTTCGTCCCCCCACCCCCTTCGTCCCCCACCCCCTTCGGCCCCCCACCCCCTTCGGCCCCCACCCCCTTAGGCCCCCCACCCCCTTCGGCCCCCCACCCCCTCGCCCCCCACCCCCTTCGGCCCCCCACCCCTTCGGCCCCCCACCCCCTTCGGCCCCCCACCCCCTTCGGCCCCCCCCCCCCTTCGCCCCCACCCCCTCGTGTTCCACCGCCACCTCCCCACTGAATAAACCAAATCGTCACCATCGTAATCCTTCAAGAACACTGATTCAGCCTTTGAAGCTACTAAAATGGGCATGATTGAAGATGATGGTGTGGATCTGAAACAAAGGGGTTAGAGATAGATATAGGGAAGATTTGAGGGTGCATATTGGATGTATATAATAATCTTGTGGGTTTAGTGAATGATTTGTGCATTTGGGGAGAAATTGAATTGAAGAAGATAATATTAAAAAACGATGGTGGAAAAACAATGGTTTTGCAGAAGATAATGGAAGAGGAATAATGGTGGAAAACGATGGTTTTGCATACTGTTAAAAAACAAACAGTCTTTTTCTTGCAGACTGCAGACATTTGGTACACCTCTTCTGCTGCAGATGTCTGCAGATGTGGTCCGCAGACCGCAGACGTTTTCCTGCAGAAAAAACAAACAGCACCTAAGTGATGAACCAATAAGAGGTCTGATTATTAAGTACTGAACCATTAGGAGGTCTGAACCATTAAAAGCTAGTATATAGCGTAACTATTCAAAGGCAAATGTCTGACCAATTCAGATAAGAGGTCTTAACTATTCAGCATTAGACCTTTTAACCATTCAGCATTAGTATAATGCTTCACCATTCAGTGGTAAATGTCTTAACCATTCAGACATTTGTTCGTGAAACAAACAGTCTGAACCATTAAGTGTTGAACCATTCAGACATCTGAACCATTAAGAGGTTGATTAAGAGGCTGCCAAACAGCCCCAAATTGTTAACTTGTTTTGTTCTTTGTGTTGCATGTTATATCGAGGTTAATGGATTTGGGCAACCGTTGGATTGAGGGCTTAAGGGCTAGTTGTTATTTTTGCAGTTGACAGGAATATGCATCGGGTCTATTGTCTCTAGTTTGTCTTTTTAATGTGTATGACAGAAAAAGAAAAGTGGACAAGTTAGTCTCAGACGTCATCTCTAAACACCTACGACTTGATCCTATGGTCATCACTATTCGTCTTCTTCATTGAAGTTGATCTAACCCTTCTTGTTGCCTTCTTTGAGTCATCATCTTTACTTGTTAGGCTTTAGTGCCCATTATCTTTATTTGTTCAGTTTGTTATCTAGGGTTTATTTTGGTTATGAAGTAATTGTTCATATTCTTGTTTGATTCTTGGGTATACACTACTTTATTTTTGGGTCAAAATAAAATCAGATATGGTATCTTGACACATACAATTACATACTTTGCTTATTATACTATTAGTTGGAATTGGTGCTTTTGGAAGTTAAAAATGACAAATGTGAACTCGAATTCATTATCTGAGCTAATATGGTTTTAGCTTGCTTGTTACAATTCGTGGTCTAGGAATTTAAATCGGTCCACTGGCATGTGTTTAAATCCATGTTTATATCCAACTCCTGCATAAATCCTTGTTGATGTGTTCGTCAATTATAACATAGTTGAGTATCAACAATAAGAATAAAAGCATATATCCTAATCACCTTAAACTAGTTAGGATAAGTAGGGTATTTTGTGCGAAGCTAGTAAATGGG